>VDFB02000017.1:363122031-363154440 GCA_007258455.2 Sequoia sempervirens
GGGAGGGAGAGGGGGAGATATAGAGAAGTAAAGAGAGAGAAGGAGAAGATTCTAGAGCATAAGGGATAAACAATGAGTGAGATAGAGAGGGAGAAAGATGATACAATTTGTTGATTATTAAAATTTTACCTCTTGATTACTAAAATTCGACTGTCTTAAAAACTATTTAAGATCTTCTAAAAAATGGATTTTGAATTATAACTCCTAGATCTATCTAAAACCACTCTCAAACATCTTGAATCTATATCCATGAAAGATAAGAAGAAAGAGAAATAAATAAGAGAAATAAAAAACAAAGAGAAAAAAATTTCAATGCAAGACAAAATGTGAGTGCATTATAATGCGCTCACGTTTTGTGTTATAACATGCTTGTGTTTTGTGAAAGCTAAACCATAATGTGAGCATATTATAACATGCTTGTGTTATTGCTTGGTAATTTCCAAGCCTAGGCTTGGTCACTACCAACCCATAATTTGAGTGCATTTCATTATAACACACTTGTGTTTTCTCTATTTTGAGACCAAAAAGTGGAGTGGCCATTTTTTGGTCTCCCATCTTTGTGCACTTACCTGCGTGAAGTGGGAGTATTTCCTTTAGGAAGAGTACTCCAATATCTTACAAAGCTTATGGATATTTAATTTCTTAGTCTTGACCTTTTGCTAAGGTCATCCCATAATACTGTGTCTCACTTTTTGGCCAAGATGGACATTAATATCAACATTTTTATATAAAAATTTAGTTTATGAAACCTATAACAACTAAACAATTAATAATTTGAAGATGATGTGAACTAGCTACTTGTGAGGATTTGTGTGTAGATTATAAATATATATATTTTAAAAAATTATAAACTATAGACACCCAAATTTGATCACGCCCATATGATCAAATTTACCTCTTTATTCATCAATTCGGTTCATATTAATTTATTTAATTAATATTACACTCCCACATAGGATTCATAAAGTATTTAATTTAACAATTAAACACTTCATCTGGTACCTTTCTCCTCTCTAAATTAAATAAATACACCAATTTATTTAATTTAGTCATTTTAATCATTTTGAATTAAAATCAATTTAAAATTCTTCTTTTCTCTCTCCTTGTCACATCCTCCATAATCCATCTCTAATTTGGATTAATTCAATGAACTCATAATTAGGGTGTGCATCCTCTTAATCAAGGATTAATGTCACATACTCCTACATTTACCACTTGTCACTAATCTTCCATTGATTATCATAATCAAGTATTTGCACAACTTTAATCAAAGTTATTAACCACTTTTAGCACCACTTTTTAGTCAATCTTTCTATTTTTCCTTTCTGGGTATTGACCCTCTTTCCTATTTGAATTTTTAATTCACTTTTATTCATCCTATGTCTCTCTCCTCCCCATGTGAATTTTTAATTCACATTTTATCTTTCTAAGGCTTCTAGAATGTTTTACATGTCACCTCATGCACATGTGACCAATTCCCACCTTTTTGGAGACCCTCTCTTATCCATTAGATTCTCCTATGAATGTGAATTTTTAATTCACATTTATTTCTCCAACCTCCTCTTTTCCCATGGAGATTTTTGAGAAATTCCAAAATTCTTCAAGTGTCATTTTCACTCCCACTTGGGGATAAGAAATTCCTTTTTAAGGAAATCTTCTCACTCCCCAAGGTACTTGGAAGGTACTTGTCCTTCCTCTACATCATGTACCTCCCTTCCACATCACCTACACATCATCTCACCCTTAGCCATCCCACAATCCACATGTCAAGATGTGAGGGCTTGTGAGTCCTCAACTCACCTTAGCCCTTCATCTTGGCCTTGTTGGATAAATCCCAACCATTGAATTCTCTAGAGAATTCAAGTTTCTCTATAAATACCCCTTCCTCTAAGGCATTTGGGACTTAGTCATTTTTGCAACTAAATATTGCCATTTTGTGCACTCATCTAGCCATCAATTTCATCCATTTTCATTTGCATCCAAGCATATAGTTAAGCCTTGCATTTATCCATATCAAGAGCCATCAAGGAGCACACAAAGTTAATCAAAATCAAGGGCCAACCAAGGAGTTTTAGCTACAAAAGGGAGGTATATCTAGTTAGCATCATTTTACACTTTCCTCTTTGCTTTTACAAATTCCTTAGGCTAATCTTGAGGTGTTATTATGTTTTTCTATTGCATTTTAGTTGCTTAAGATAAGTTAAACATTTTGATATCACATTTCTAGCACGCTCGGTGGGACCCACAAGCGGGTTCCTCAATTTAACGTTCACTGTTGTTGAGTTTTTTGAAGGAATACGTCACAGAAGGGCGACTACGCCCCTGATTTTCTGTAGAGGGGCGACTGTGCCCCTGATTTTCTAGAGAAGGGCGACTGCACCCCTGATTTTCTATAGACGGGTGACTACGCCCTTGATTTACTGCAGAAGGGCGACTGCGCCCCTGTTTTACTACAGAAGGGTGACTGCGCCCCTGTTTTTCTGCAAAGGGTGACTACGCCCCCTCGACTAAAATTTTGGTGCTAATGTTTTCTATAGAAGGGTGACTATGCCTCCTCCTTGACAAAAATTTTTGACTAACACTTTTCTTGCAGAAAGGTGATTGCGCCCCCTTGACTAAAATTTTTGGCTAACACTTTTCCTACAAAAGGGCGACTACGCCCCTGATTTACTGCAGAAGGGCGACTGCGCCCCTGATTTACCACAGAAGGGTGACTGCACCCCTAATTTTACTATAGAAGGGCGACTGCACCCTAATTTACTGCAGAAGGGCGACTGCGCCCCTAGTTTACTGCAGAAGGGCGATGGTGTCCTCTTGTCACCACAAAGAAACACATTTTGGAAGGTAAAACTATCATTTTAGCTTCGATTTTTTTTTGTTTTCAGGTAATAACCCCCTAACACTGTTTCTTGCAAGGATATTGGTGTTTTTTGCTAACTCTTTGCAGCAATTTCTTGGGTAATTGGCAAGGAACGTGGGATATAGCAACCAACAGTTGCTTGCAGGGCTATCCATTGGCTCATATTTCTAAAACTATTCTTGCTTTTCTTGTTAATCTAAGAACATAGCTTAATTAGGGGGAGTAATATTCATTGTACGCTGTGTCTATTTTTTTGTGTTACCCAAAGAGGGCATTGGTTTGTTTTCACTTTCCCCTTGCACTTCGTGTGAGCCTGGAGAGTAGTTGGAAATGATTAGTGCTTTCTTTCTAGTGGGACCTGCTTGGGGATTTCATCACCCCAAGGGATGATTCCAACCATGCATACCGGCGGGGTATATAAAGGGGGGAGAGAAAAATTTGTACCCCAATCTAGTCACGTCATAATTGGTGAAGCGTCAAAACTAGGGTGATACCTAGATAGATGTGAAGAGTTGGTCTGAGCCCTTCAGTATCTCGCTAGGGTTCCTGACTCACGCTTGTGACGGGCTGGTGTTCACAGTTGTGCCTCATGTACCGAGAGTATATCGAGGACTCCCTAGACACCTTGTGTATCTTAGATTAAGACCTATTTTTCCATACCCTTAACACTAATCATAGGATTGTATTTGCTTGAGAGTGTTTTCTTGTGAGAAACCAGTAAACTTTTGAAAAATTGGCCTTATTATTGTCATTTTAAAGTCCTTTCCATAGTCATCTTCATCAAACCAAGTCCCTAATTTTTCACAGAAGGGTGACTGTGCCCCTAATTTTCTACAAAAGGGCGACTGCGCCCCTGATTTTCTACAGAAGGGTGACTGGGCCCCTGATTTTCTGCAGAAGGGCGACTGTGCCCCTGATTTACCGTAGAAGGGCGACTGTGCCCCTGTTTTACTGTAGAAGGGCAACTGCGCCCCCTGATTTACTGTAGAGAAACGAATTTTCCCTACTGAACACCCGAAATCACCCCGTTTGGATCTATTTAGACTCTAAACCATCATTTAATCATCCCCAATCGTCATCTCATCATTCTGAGCTTCCGTTTTATCCTTCTAAAACTCCAAAAACCTCCATTTGATCATCTTAAACCTCCATCTTATCATTCCAAACCTCCGTTTAACCATTCAAAAACCCATATCATCACCTAGGGGACATCAAGATTTTACCATTTACGTCACCAAACCCTTATCTCATAAACGCCACCCATAATCAAACCGCCTTAACCTTGTGTTACAAAATGGTTGCCCAAATTGACCTAGCACTTGAACTTGATTATTTGTTGTTAACTTCAACCCAAATCAATTTACTTGCATCTTGAGGTGAATTCGGTGTCATAAGTTATCATCCCCGGCCAAAATCAATCCATTTCTATCTTGAGGTGGATTCGGTGCCATGATCATCTACCTAATCAATCAATACTCTAGGTCACTAAGGGTAACTTTCTTTGATTAAACTCAGGGTCTCTCATATCCTACATCATCCAATCATACCCATCCAATCATCTGAATCTATCAAACCCAACCATTTGACAAAATTGTCCAATCAATCAAATCACGTCTGTTCAACCAACACAATCCTATCAATCTTAACAATCCAATCGAATCCAGTCAAAAATCCAATCCAATCCAATCTATCCAATCAAAATCTGACCTAATCAAAATCCAATCCAAACCCAACAAAACCAGATCACAATCAAATCATTTGTCAAAAACATCTTTATAATCGACCCGTAGCACATTTGTATGCCCATTCAAACTAGGTCACAAGTTAAGAAACAAATGGCACAACAACAAGGTCAAAATTCCCAAGTGAACATGTCTCAAGACCCTAATAACAATACAAATCCCACCAATGGTACAAATATTGCTCAAGATCCTAACAACATCCCCCAAGATCCTCATAATAGTACTTCATCCCACTCCAACACCGAAAATCAGAACAACTCACCACATGATGAAGAAAGTATGGCTAATCAACCCGAACTCATGCTGGAGGAACATTTTAGTAATCCCGCCAATGTACAAATGATGGACCGTCTGTTTGAAAAACATGAGGAAGAAATTTTCGCCCACCTAATTGAGAAGGGGATCAAACCTCCCTTGGGTGTTGAATTATCCAAATATAGGAGCTCCACCTCTAACGTACCCCAACACTTACAAAATACACTAGAGGGTTCGTACATCCCCAATGTTCCTCCAGTTGAGGGTTGGCATCAATCTGAATTTGGTAATGTTGTTCTTTATCATGTTAACCACCCTCCACACACTCTGATCCCAGTTATGGGGGGTCCTCAAGTGCCTGATCCCAATAATCCTTTTTCCTATGGCATGCCACAAAATGTTCCACAACCATCGCCCTTAACGCTAACAACACCACCCCTTTTGAATCAACCTACCACAACACTGGGGGCACCCCCTTTACCACATTGCTTCCACCTCCTACGGCCACGACTCTACCATATACATCTCAATAGCTTCATCAATCCAATCTTCCACCTCAGTTATCTCCACAAGGCACATCCCAACTGAATGTTCTGAGTGGTACCCCACAACCTCCTTTACAGAACACCTCTACATTATCTTAGCCACTTCATCAACAACAACCCCTCCATAATGCTTTGGCTTCTTCCCAACAACCACCATACCAGTTGCAAGCAAATCCATCCCAACCTATCACTCAGACCATATCCCCATTCCTCGCATCCATTTTACATCCACAGACTCAACCACAACACAACACCCCATCTTGGCCCACACAACAGTTGACATCGCAACAACCTCCTCAGCACTATTACTATCATAATCAGTAGCAATTTCATCAACAACCACCTTATGTGGCCTCCCAACAATCACAATAGTACTTTCAACACCCACAAATCAATCTGCAACATCCCGCCCAAGCTCCTCAACAGCCTACCTCACACTTCTATCAAACAAATCCGTACTATACCCCGCAACAGTAACCCCCGTACCAAAAAAATCCCCCAGCTCACCAACAAGGAATGTCATCATCCAACTATCAAAATTCATATTTCAACAATTCGATGCTCTCTCAGCAAGATCCTTTATCATCCTATCATCAATATCCCCCAACCCACCACCAGTCAACTCGGATCTATTGGAAATCAAAGTTGCTCTGAAGGATCTTCAAGCTGAGGCTGGCAAACAATCATTCAAATTCGAAGACATATGCCCATATCCATTTGATCCCTCCATCTCACTAATCCCATTTCCTAAACATTTTGAAATGCCAAAGTTTGAAAAATACAAGGTAAACAAAGACCCTAAGGCTCACTTGCAAGAATTTTACTCCCAGTGTCAAGAGGTCATGTACAATGACAACTATCTCTTGCGCCTATTCCCATGAAGCCTAGCAAATCACGCCCTGGATTGGTTCATGACCCTCGAAAAAGGGTCCATAAAAAATTTTGCAGATCTGTTAGAAAGATTTGTTTCCTATTTCTCTTTCAATTTGGAGAAGGACACAAACACCTTAGATCTCCTCAAAGAGAAACAACGTGAGGGGGAAACCTTTACTAGCTACCTCCAAAGGTGGCATGCACTGGCAAGCCAAATGAAGACCCCTTTGAAAGAAAAGGACATGGTCACTCTTTTCATGGAAAACTCTCATCTTGACATGGCTCATAATTTTAGGTTACATTGTGTCACCACTTTCGCAGAACTAGTGGAAAAGGGACCTATACTTGAACGTGCCCTTGTTGCCAGAGGGCACATCAAAATATATAACCAGGATAAAGAAAGGTCATTCAATGACAAGCCACATTTTTGGAACAAGAACAAGAACACAGTAAATGACGGTGTCACTGATACTAAACATGTCCAAGTGGCTAATACATCCCAGAGACAACAACCATCTGTACCTAACGCCATATCGGCACCACAGGGGGCACCTTGCCCATCTCAATAGTCGAATCAGAACAACCAGGGAAACGTTGAATGTCAATATGCTCAATTGGGAGAACCCCTGAGTGTTGTCTTCAATAAATTGTTACAAATCAATTATCCAATCATGTATCCTGTCACCAAGCCACTTGACAAATCCAAGCCCAAGCCCGCATGGTTTAGGGAAAATGAATATTGTGAGTTTCATAAAATCAAAGGACACTCTTTGAATAAGTGTCAGGGTCTGAAAAACTACGTCCAAGATCTCATTGATCGAGGTGATCTCAAGGTTGACCCCAGTCAAGCTTCATCATCCAATGCTCAATTGCAGATATATCAAAACACCTTTCCAAACCATAATCAAGGCCCAAGCACATCTAACAGTAATCCCCAAGAACGTAACACAAATAACTTGAGCTATAAGAATGTACCCCTCAATTACGAGGGTGTCATTCATTACATTGAGCAGGTAGAACCCTGTGTATCCATGATCCATGTTAAAGCCAAAGACCCTCAATGTGTTGTTACTACACGACGAGCCTGCATCACCGTCCCTATAGCCTCCACACCCACTCAATCAACTCTTGTAGGGTCTCAGTATAGCATCCTTGATCACTTAGGAAAGACCCCTGCTCATATCTCCATTTTGGATTTGCTTAAGTCTTCTCCTGTACATCAAGAAATTCTCAACAGAGCCCTACAGGAAACCCATGTACCTAATGACATTGATCCTACATGATTCCAAGCTTTGGTAGGACATCTGGCTTTATCTTATCAACTGCACTTCAGCCAAAATGACATGCCAAACATTGATGTCAATCATAATTGCCCCTTACATATCGAAGTCGTGGTTGCCCGCCATAAAATAAAAAGGGTCTTGGTAGATAATGGCTCTGCCCTCAATTTGTGTACTCTGAAATTCATAAAATAGGTGGGGTATACTCAAGCAGACTTAAGTAATCAGATCATCACGATCAAGGCCTATGATAATGCAGAGAGGAATTCAGAGGGAATTATCAGTCTTCCCATCCAAGTGGGACCTGTGGTTCAGTACATTACCTGTCATGTCCTTGATTTGAACTTGCCATATAATCTCCTCCTTGGCCGCCCATGGCTCCATGCTATGCAAGTCGTCCCCTCCACATACCATCAGTGCCTAAAATTCCTAGTCAATGGACAAGAAGTCACCATCTATGCTGACCCCCAACCATTTGAATATTGCCGCGCTTTAGAAGTGTCCTTCTCCCATTTACATTATTGTCCCAAGGTTGAAATGGGGGCATCTCAATCATCTTTCGCTAATCCACCCTCCACCACGATAACCACTCCACCTTCCACCACTGATCCTACAGTCACAAAAGTCTAGATCATTGATAAAGGGTGTGGTGAATATGAAATGCATACTGCTCTTAATGTAGAAACCATGCCCCCGTCACCACATGAGTATGGCCAACTTTCACATGCTACTCCAAAGGAAGACAAGACTATCACCTTCAGTGGTAAAAACATCCCCACCACCACTTTCAGGTCCCCTAGTATCAAGATAGATGCACCAAAAGAGGATATAAGTCAATGGGTATACCGAGAAGAACCCCAACCAGATCCCCCTCTAAAGGAATATTTTCAAGAAGCATATCCTTGGTCAGCTAAGTTTGCAGAAAAGTATAACTACCAAGGTAGAGGCCTAGGTAAAGAAGAACAGGGGCGGTTGCAACCTATTGATACATCAAAGCTGCCGAAGAACATAGGCATCGGATATGATAAAAAGAAGAAAGTCCCTACAACATCATCTAATACCTCCAATAGTGTCAGCGTGGACAATGGCTCATTGGAAGACATACCCGAGGAGGAATCCATCATACATGCATATGATGACGTCGATCACACTGACCTATCATCCATGTTCGAATGCCTATCCGTATGCACCATTACCCTGTCCCTTCGCCACCCTGAGCTCATTGATTGGGACCTGTGTAATATCACACCTGTCAATATGTCTATGGATACATATGTCAACCTCATGGGATTGGGGGAGGATGAACACTCCAGTCGCAAAAATAAGAACAAGAAAAACAAAAAATGGCCAGCTAGTGAAAACCTCCCTGAGGTACTCCCTGACCTTGAAAAGGTAAAAATAAAGGATGCATCTGATGGCGAAAACCTCAAAGAGGCACTGGAGGATGGAGATGTTCATCTTCCCCTTTTGGGAACTTAGTTTTCTACACGATCATCCATCCTAATTGAAGAGACTCAAGAAGTTAATCTGGGTACTGTTGAAAATCCTAAAATCACCTATGTAGCTAAATCACTCTCAGAGCCCGAATATGTAGTCATTGTCCAGTTACTCCAAGAGGGTGTTGTTAACTTTTCCTAGTCATATTTAGACATGCCAGGCTTGGATCCCACTTTAGTGGTCCACCATCTAGACGTTCGCCCTGATGCCAAGCCTGTCAAACAGAAGCTCCACAAGATGCACCCACAGGTAGCATTGTTAGTCAAGAAGGAAATGGAAAAGTTACTGGATGTAGGTTTTATCAGACCAATTGACTACTCTGAGTGGATCCCCAATATAGTACCAATTGCCAAACCAAATGGAGATATTCAAATCTGCATAGACTTTAGGGACCTTAACAAGGCCTGTCCAAAAGATGACTTCCCTCTGCCTAACATTGACATGTTGGTCGACCTCACAGAAGGACATGAGATGCTCTCCCTTATGGATGGCTTCTTTGGTTATAATCAAATTCGAATTGCATCTGAGGACCAACATAAGACTGCCTTCACAACACCTTGGGGTACTTTTTGTTACAATGTTATGCCCTTTGGTCTCAAAAATGCGGGGGCAACATATCAGAGGGCAATGACAGTCATCTTCCATTACCTCATCCATATCATCATGGAGGATTATGTCGATGACTTGTTAGGAAAATCCAAAACATTAGCGGAACATCCTATTGTCCTGAAATAGATCTTTGAACGATTAGAGCAATACAAGTTGTGGCTAAATCCAAAAAAGTGTGTCTTTGAGGTTACATCAGGAAAACTGTTGGGTTTTATCATCTCCCGACGGGGGTATTGAAGTGGATCCCGCCAAGGTGAAGGCTATCCTGGACATGCCACCCCCACGCAATCTAAAATAGTTAAGAAGTCTCCAAGGGAAGATGCAATCCATCCGTCGATTCATAGCCCAGCTCGCGGATAAGTGTCAGCCATTCACTCATCTCTTGAAGAAAGACTCCATCTTCTGATGGAACCAACAATTTCAAATAGGTTTTGATAAAATCAAAGAATATTTAGCTCATCCTCCAATCTTGATGCCACCAATTCTAGGGAAACCTCTCCTGCTGTATATCTCTACCACTTCAGTCGCGTTGGGGGCATTGTTGGCACAACATGATAATCATCGAAAGAGAGGGTGATCTATTACATCAATCGGACATTGGTCAGCTACGAATTAAACTACTCCCCCATGGAAAAGGCCTGCCTCACACTAGTCTTCAGCATAGAAATTCTGACATTACATGCTCAGCCATCCAGTCAAATTAATTGCTTAAATTGATCCATTGAAGTATCTGTTATCTAGAACCACTCTGACTTGCCACATGGCCAAGTGGGTCATGCTCCTAAGTGAATTTGACATAGAGTATGTGGAGCAAAAAGCCATAAATGGATAGGTCATAGCTGATTAGTTGGTTGAGGCACCATTAGTAGATGCTTACCCTCTAGACACTAAATTCCCAGACGAAGAAGTTTACACAGTTACAGAAGCACCAGCTTGGACACCATATTTTGACGGTTCCTATACTCATAATGGATTAGGCGTAGGAATTTTATTAGTTACCCCTCAAGGTGACTACATTCCAAAATCATTCAGGATATCATTCTCGTGTACCAACATAGTCTTTGGTGATTCTTTGCTAGTCATTAGGTAGGTTAATGATGAGTTCCTAACCAAAGATGATAAGCTACTACCCTACAAGCACATGGTGGATGATTTCAAGAAATATTTCACCTCTATACAATTTGAACAAATTCCTAGGGCACAAAATAAAGCAGTTGATGCAATGGCCACTATTGGCTCCTTGATTGACATGCCTAAAGATTAGACAAAATGTGAATTCCTTGTGGAGCAACTTTAATCCTAGCATATGATATCCCTAAGAATGGCATGGTGTGCGACATTGTGGGTCCCACTTCCCCATGGTACCAGGACATATACACCTACCTCCATGATAATATTATACCCCCGGATCTTACATGCAATCAACGGAAATCCTTCATCCATCGTTCTTCTCGATACATTATCGTCGGTGATATGCTTTATCGTCACGGGTATGATGGAATCCTCCTTAGATGTCTGAATGAGACTGAATCCCATGCTACACTAATGGAAGTACATAGTGTTGTTTTTGGAGCTCATTCAAATGGTATGGCTTTGGCCAAATGAATTCTCTGAGCTGGATATTATTGGCCTACATTAGAGCATGATTCTTGTGAATTCGTGAAGAAATGTCTTCCCTGCCAACAACATGTAGATTTAATTCATGCTCCAGCATAGGATCTTCAGCCCCTCCTAGCACCATGGCCATTCTCTCAATGGGGTTTCAATTTGATTGGAAAGATTTACCCACCATCATCCGATGGCCATACATTTATAATTACTGCCACCGAATACTTCACTAAGTGGGTGGAAGCAATACCACTCTCACAAATCACCGATATCCAAATCTCAAAATTCATCCTTTACCATATTCTCTGCAGATATGGTATCCCATCCACCATCCTCTTTGATAATGGAAAACCCTTCAAAAACCAAACCATGAAACACCTTTGTGACACCTTTCATATCCAGCATCATTGGTCAATGCCTTATTACCCCTAGGGTAATGGTCAGGCAAAAGCAACCAACAAAACCCTTATCCGCATCCTCAAAAAGGTTGTCAATAACATTGGTTGAGATTGGCACCTCCATATTCATCCCACCCTCTAGGCATATCACACATACATCCGCACCCTAACAGGTGCCACCCTTTATTCTTTAGTATATGGTGCCGAAGCCATCTTGCCAATTGAAGTCAAGCTCCCATCATTGAGGATTTCTTTGAAGAATCTTATCAGTGAAAAAGATGCTCGTGTTGCACGACTTGCACAACTAGAATTACTGGATGAATGAAGAATAAAATCCTATGACCATCTGCAAGCATACCAAAACCGCCTCAAACGTAATTACAATAAAAAGTTTCGTCCTCGACAATTCTAGGTTGGTGATTTTGTTCTTAAGGAAAACCAATGCACTCAACAAGATTGTGATAAAAAGGGAAAATTTGAGGCAAACTGGTTGGGGCCTTATATCATAGTCACCAAATATGGATCTGGGGTATACAGGTTGACTACTCTGGAAGGAGAGCCTCTCAAAGAGCCCATCAATATCATGCATCTGAAGAAGTTCTACACCTAAATCCACTCAGTAACCCCACCTAATTAAAAATAAAAAATAAATAATAAAATAAAAATTCAGAAAAGTCCAAAAATAGTAAAGAGAAATAAATTTGTCCTATGGTGAAAACCACCTCTTGGTGGTGCCTTAGATAAGTATGGATGGTGAAAACCTAGTAACAGGTGTCATCCGTAGAAGGCTTAATCATTATCTACCTAGCCTCCTAGTTATTTTATGCTTTCATCTGCACTATCGCCCTCACCCATCTCATCCTAGGCCACTAGGTATATATTGATTGAGCATTGGATGACCCATCTAGCCTATCCCCCATCTTGAGCTTTTCAGTATCCCACTTTGAGCTTATGTCGTTCATTCCCCTTGTCAGTCAATTTGTGTCATCATATAGGATCATCCATTGTGTCGGTCTCCATCTAGATCTCATCCTTTCGCATCACTTGTCGAACTATGTTTCCCATACGCAGTCACGTAGGCAATGCTAATCATTTGATCTACCTCGGGGGTATCCTGACCATCACACATTGGTCATCTATCATCTGTCTTCATTGTCCTCTTTCCACTTTATCCATAGTCTTTTCATGAACTACAAGGGCTCTGCACTTTCACATAGGCAAGGCTAATCTCTTATCGGCCCCTGAGCCCCTAGGACTATAGGATGTGTCAGTCTATGTCCTTATCTAGCTTTTTATTCTCAAATAAAATCTTAATATTATCGGAAGATTCGGTCAATGAAGAACATCTAGCATCAAACTAGGTCATTCTAGATTAGTATCCATCATCGGTCTCAACAGGATGCATCCTTCCTAGTAGACCTCATCAATCCCATCCATCTCCTTGATCCTATGGAAAATGACATTTTGTAATTAACTGTGATCTTTTGATGTCTTGAAATTTATTTGTCATTTAAAGCTCACTATCAGCACTTGTCAGGGTCGCCTTGATCCATCATATCATGGTGTGCTTTGACTCGTCTATGTAGGGCTTGTCTTGGTCTTTTCTTTGTTGATGTCTTCTCGGTTGTCCCACGTAGTACCCACCAAGATCCCTGGGGTCTTGTGTTATGTTGGGGCATCCTTGTATGTTTGTGGTTATCCCAATACCTGGCCCAACCAAGGTTATCATACCCTTGGGGTGTTGGGGTAGCTTTTTCTGTTTGTTGTGTTTGTTTCACACATTAGATGCCAACTCACCTTAGTCTTACATGACAGGGTATCTGGTATCTTATGCTATAACAAAAATCAGTGCTCCAAAGATGGAAACTCATATTAGGATTGCATGTCATCATCCGTTGCATTGCATTCACCCTATGGTTTTGGTTGTGCAAGTACTTTATCCCGCTCTTTCCCATTCTTCTCAGGATACTAAAAGTTTTTGACAGGTGAAAAATTACACCCATTTTTCACAAATCACTACATAACCATCTTACACTATCATGTCAGTTCTTATTGACACTTATGACCATGTGTTATTTCCTTTCATCATTAATTCACTATAAATTACAAAAGCATTATCACCTATTAGGTTCATATTATTAACCACACATACATCACCACCTGCATCACAACATGTTAGATCCATGCATGCATGGCCACCTACATCACAAAGTGTGAAGCTTCTAGTACATCACATACTGCATATATAAGATGTTCATACAAAATACATCATACACATATACATACATGACAATAAGTCAACTAGGCATCCATACATATAAGTCATCATAGATACAACATGTGCACCCATCATATCACCATGCAAATATTTCCATTAATAAAATAATCTACATAAACCCAATCATCTACATAAACATCTAGTATCATAAACATGTGCATAAATAAACCAACATATCCATCCACATAAGCAGGAATTATCATATACATCTACATACATCAAATAAATCACCCATCACAAAAGGAAACATACTACATAGTGTCAATAAGAATTGTCTCGTGTCATAATCAAAGTAATATAATGTGTGTCATATGTCCATCATACATCAAAATCTATCATGTATCCATCACATAATAAACTACAAAATCTAGAGATATAGAACATCTCCGATCTCTATCAATAAACCCTACATGCTGCACCCTGCATCTGTCAAAAACTCAGTAACCTGTCACCTCCCAAATGAGTTACCCACATCTGATCTCTGTGGTGAATCTGGTACTAATCTCCTGCCTGGTGTAACACCCAGTGAGTCAATGTAACCTCGAGTCCGTGTCCCCAACGACTGAGATGGCGCTGACATCTAGGGTTCCTGTTGAGTATATTGAAATATCTGTTGGGTCAGGTCTAGAACTGCATGGTAGTACGCAGCCATCCAAAATCCTACCTCTCTCACATTCTCCTCTCACTCCGCAACCTGAACCCGAGTGGAATTCTGCTCCTGACGATACCTATCCCGATCCATCGTAATCACTCTCCTCTCCTGCTCCCAAGCCTCCTGGGATAGGCATAACTAGATCATCTCCACCTAAACCCGAACTCTCATCTCCTCGGCAACCACTGCCCTAGCTACTACTACATCCCTCTCCCCTTGTAACCCTTGTATATCTGTCCCTATCCCACCACTGACCTACACCAACTGCCACCCAACCACTGTTGTATCTTGCTCCCCCTGTAGTGTCTGCATCTATATCGCTACAACATCTCTCTCCCTCTTTGCAACCTGTAACTGAGTAACCACTCCATCCCTATCCCTCTAAAGCTCCTACACTCTCAATACTACTACATCTCGCTCTCTCTGTAACACTGACAACTCTGAAACCACCTCTTCTCTCCTCCTCTTGAGAGACTGTATATGTGCCTCTACCAACCCTCTCTCACTCTGCAGCACCTGAACCTGCATCTGTATCACATCCCTCTATGCCTCCACTACCTATACCCGCGCCTGTGTTGCATCTCTCTCTACCTACATAATACGGGCCTGCTCCCTCACCTGCCTCTCTCTCTCCTGCATCACCCCAATCTCTCCTACCATCTGCTCCAAGCAATATACTCTATCCTATAGCTCATCTTGCTCCTGCCAGAGATCACCCCCTACTGCCTATTGCCTGCTGACACATGCTCAGTCATCCCCTCTGCCCCCTAGCCTACAATATAATAGTCTCCGCCTGTAGTCTATCATGGTCCTAACTAACAACAACTAACTCATCTCGTATCTCCTATTTAACAGCCTATAGTCTCTCTCTTTCCCTCCCCATCACCTCTACCTATGCGGTTAAGAGGTTAACCATAAGTCTATAATCCCTCTGACCTGCTACTGGTACTCTCAATAGCTTGACTCTGAGTCTGATCACCTCTACCTCTGCTACCCTCAACCTCTGATCTATGCTCTGAAGCCTCCCCGCAGTGTCTCTCGGCTGCATAATCGGATCTCCTAAGGTAATGATAGGAACCATCACCAATGGCTCTACATCCCAAATATCCATATCCGACACATCTTCATCTATCTCCATAGCATCATTGCCCCCTACCCTCCTGCTCCTGCTGATCCTCTCAGCCCTCCATAGAAGGACGGACTTGAACTCTCTGCGGCTGGCCATGCCTCCCCACTCTCATCCATCTCCTCGGCTCTCCTATCTCCAGTTGCCCCTCATCCTCACTCTCCCCTATCTCTACAATGGGAGGCCCCTGCCCTGACGCAATCTGCCCCCCTCTGTCATCTCCTACTCTCCATCCTCCCTGACCGACTCCTAGCCCCAATCTTCTCTTGGGCTCCATCCTGCTGACTAACTCCTCCCACCCCCTCCTGCTCTGTCCCAGTCTGTACCCTCATCAGTCATCTCCTACCCGCTATCCTCTCTGGCTTGCTCCTGGCCTCCATCTCCTCCTGACCTCCATCCTATTATCTGTCCTCTCCCTGCTCAGCTCGTACCAACACCCTCCTCTATCATACCCTACCTCCTATCCCAGTATGCTGGCCAGCTCTACCCTCTACTGAGTGTATCATCTCCACCTTTGACTCATCCTGTCCTCCCACCTCTAGCTCAGGATCTAGCCCACCCTCCTGTCGTACTGCCTCTCTAGCCCTCCTCTACTGTCTCCTCCTCCTCCTCGTTGAATATCCCCTTGCCTCCATCCTCTCTCTAGCCTCCTAGCCCTCATCCTCTGATCCAAATCCTATGGCTCCTACAATAGGCACCAATGGTGTAATCCTCTCCCATCAGTGGTTGCGCAACCACTGGTCATATTGTATTGTCACTCCTGCATCCTCCACTCCCACACATCTCCCAGGGTAGGGTACCTACACTGTCACTACCCATGCTGCTCTGGCCTCCCTCAGTCTAAACACGGGCCCCCATGGTCACTCCCTAGTGAGTCGCCGAAACCTCCTCGGCGCACCCAGAATATCCTGTGTCAGCCCAAACTGTCTCATCACCCTGTCTGGTCGATGCATCTCCACTATGCATGGAAGATTCCCAATCAGGATGCACTGGGTCATAAAGTACTCTCTCTGTCTCTCAGTTTGCTCCCTCCACCCCCTGAAGTGTTGATACATATAAGGTCGCCATACTATGTCTCTCTCCTCCAAATCATCCATCATCCTCCTCCATCCCTCCATATCTCCTAACCTCCTATGCCATAAAATCCAGCCCCTCACCTCTCCATACCCCCATGCCATCGGCTCTCTATCATCCACATCTCCCTTCCTAACAAAAATCGGTCTCATCACCCTAATATGCTCCCATGCCCACACCTGTAGAAGGGTCATGTGCGTCAAATTCATTGTATCCCAATAGCAAATCATATGCATATCCCTGTATAATTGGGCTAAGACACAGGTACCCCACGCGATCTATCCCTCACGCCACTCAACAAGGTGTTGAATCACCTCCATAAACCTCAGACTGCAATATCGCCTACTACAATTTGGTAACAATATCCCTCTAATCAGCCCACCTAGGAATAAAGGCAAAGGTGGTACCCCCACTGTCAAGCATCTATCTAGATCCAACTGCGGACCCTGAAGAGGCAGATCAACATGTCCAAATAACATTGTCATAGTCTGATCTAAATTGACCCCTCTCGACACCACATCACTAAGCAATATGCCTGCTATCGACAACTTCAAGATATGCCATACCTCCTCCAGTGTCACCATCATCTTCCCTGTTAGCAGACGAAATGTTGATGTCTTTGAGCTCCATCTCTCTATCAAGGCCATCAACATCGCTCGATGCGCCCTCATCACTGGCACCTCTAAAAAGTATAATAAACCTGCATGATCTAAAACCGCATGATCAACGCTGATCATCGCTGCTGCAGTCACCGTTAGTACCTCCGACCGCGCTCATGTGTCCGTACCCACCCAAAACCCAGCATCCACACCACCTTTTTATCAATACATAATCTTCCCAGCCCCAGGACATCTTTTCCTTACCACTTTACTTTTCTCTTCTCTTTTTTTAATTATCTTTCCCCCATCAAGGCGGGCTTATTTTATTCTTCTCTCCCTGGTCCACCCCCCTCCCGGGGTGAGTCCGCCCCAGCCCGCGGCGAGTTTTCCCCAGCTTGGGGCGACTCGCGCGCCCCTTGTGGGGTGAGCTTGCCCTAGCCCGGGATGACTCTGCCCCCTACGGGGCAAGCCTGCCCCAACCCAAGGTGACTCTGCCCTTGCCGGGGTGAGTCCACCCCAACTCGAGGTGACTCCGCCCCCTGCGGGGTGAGCCCGCCCCAGCCCAGGGTGACTCTGCCCCCTACCGGAGCGAGTTCGTCCTAGCTCGGGGTGACTCTGCCCGCCCCAACCCGCGGCGAGTCTGCCCTAGCTCAGGGCGACTCCGCCCCCCTTGCGAGGTGAGCCTGCCCTAGCTCAGGGCGACTCTGCTCCCCCACGGGGCGAGCTTGCCCCAGCTCGGGGCGACTCCGCCCCTGCTGGGGCGACTCCGCCCCCCCTACCAAGGTGATTCCACCCCCAGCTCGGGGCGGATATGCCCCTCTGTGTGGCGGCCCGCCCTCTCTCCCCCCGGTAATCAACCCCTTCCCTTTTTTTCCCAATTACCTACACTACCCATTTTTCTATCCCCCCACCCACAAAACCCACATTTTACATTTTCCTTCACTATCTTAAAAACATGCTAAATGTTTAAAATACATAGCACGGATCTTATTACTCACCTTGCGCGGTACCGCGAAGTGGGTCTAGCGTCTTCGCAGCTCATCTGCTCAGTGAATGATCTCCATATCATAATCCTGCGGCATTGTTGATTCGTCTCCCCTCCCCCTTCTTTACCTTTTCCTCAATTGCTACAGTAATAATGAAACAAGGAAATTCTTCCAATTACCTTTTAACCCTTCTTTTTCCCCCTTTTTTTTAAAAAAAGGTAATTTTTTACCTTTTATTTAACTTTTTTTCTCCCAACTAATCCCATTTATTTCCGGAGCCACCATTTGCAAACCGTATGTCTAATCAACTCCATTCAAAAGTCAAACCTGCTTAATTTTTTGCGCTCTATCCAATGGTATCTTTCATTTCTTTCTATCGAGAATTCATCCGGGGCCCCCTTATTTCTTCCCTGATCGCCCTCTCGAGGGGGCATACCCTATCATTTCCTTCCATCCATTTGAGGCAGGCACTAGGGCATCCCTCTCCCTTTTCCCTCCACTTGAACAGCCCATTCAACCTCTTTCAGGGTGGGGCATCAATCCCTACCACTTTCTTCATCACTGACATTTTATTTTTCTTCGAAACATTATTATTATAACAATATTTCAAAGAGGGGCAAAATGTAGACACCCAAATTTGATCACGCCCATATGGTCAAATTTACCTCTTTATTCATCAATTCGGTTCATATTAATTTATTTAATTAATATTACACTCCCATATAAGATTCTTAAAGTATTTAATTTAATAATTAAACACTTTATCTGGTACCTTTCTCCTCTCTAAATTAAATAAATACACCAATTTATTTAATTTAGCCATTTTAATCATTTTGAATTAAAATCAATTTAAAATTCTTCTTTTCTCTCTCCTTGTCACATCCTCCATAATCCATCTCTAATTTGGATTAATTCAATGAACTCATAATTAGGGTGTGCATCTTCTTAATCAAGGATTAATGTCAGATCCTCCTACATTACCACTTGTCACTAATATTCCATTGATTATCATAATCAAGTATTTGCACAACTTTAATCAAAGTCATTAACCACTTTTAGCACCACTTTTTAGTCAATCTTTCCATTTTTCCTTTTTGGGCATTGACCCTCTTTCCTATGTGAATTTTTAATTCACTTTTATTCATCCTATGTCTCTTTCCTCCACGTGAATTTTTAATTCACATTTTATCTTTCCAAGGCTTCTAGAATGTTTGACATGTCACCTCATGCACATGTGACCAATTCCCACCTTTTTGGAGACCCTCTCTTATCCATTAGATTCTTCTATGAATGTGAATTTTTAATTCACATTTATTTCTCCAACCTCCTCTTTTCCCATGGAGATTTTTGAGAAATTCCAAAATTCTTCAAGTGTCATTTTCACTCCCACTTGGGGATAAGAAATTCCTTTTTAAGAAAATCTTCTCACTCCCCAAGGTACTTGGAAGGTACTTGTCCTTCCTCTACATCATGTACCTCCCTTCCACATCACCTACACATCATCTCACCCTTAGCCATCTCACAATCCATATGTCAAGATGTGAGGGCTTGTGAGTCCTCAACTCACCTTAGCCCTTCATCTTGGCCTTGTTGGATAAATCTCAACCATTGAATTCTCTAGAGAATTCAAGTTTCTCTATAAATACCCCTTCCTCTAAGGCATTTGGGACTTAGTCATTTTTGCAACTAAATGTTTCCATTTTGTGCACTCATCTAGCCATCAATTTCATCCATTTTCATTTGCATCCAAGCATATAGTTAAGCCTTGCATTTATCCATATCAAGAGCCATCAAGGAGCACACAAAGTTAATCAAAATCAAGGGCCAACCAAGGAGTTTCAGCTGCAAAAGGGAGGTATATCTAGTTAGCATCATTTTACACTTTCCTCTTTGCTTTTACAAATTCCTTAGGCTAATCTTGAGGTGTTTCTTATGTTTTTCTATTGCATTTTAGTTGCTTAAGATAAGTTAAACATTTTGATATCACAAAAACAAATTGTGATTTTTTAAATACGTAACTTTTATAACTTATTATTTATAGTCGACAATATTTTTAAAAAGTGATGTTTATGTCACATCACACATAACTTTTTTAAATTAAAGGATAAGATTATAATTTTAAAATATAAATTTTTAACATCAATATCTAGTGCATGGACATTTTTTCATAATGTTTTATTGCATAGGTTTTTTTTAAATTAATTTTTGAAGTCAAAGTAATTATAATTAAGATATAGGTACACGTATGTCTTCACACATAACTTGTTTTACATGTATTCAAATTATTATTATTTTATAAAACAAGAACATCAATACCTAGTGCACACATATTTTTTAGAATTTTTTCTTTATTTTTCTATTTTTTCATGTGTGTGAAACAAATACCTTGATGTTTAGTGAAAAAAAACATTCACAAGAAATAAAATATAAATATAATAAAATTAAAAATATGTAAAATTATACTTTTTGGAATATTATAATAAGAGCTACATACTTACAAAACATAATTTCTAAATGACTTTATTTAATCCCTCAAAGGTAAAGAAAAAGTTTTTTTTTGCCAGCATTTTGATAGGTGCGAAGGAGACTTCATTGTGTGTATGTTTTAAGAGTAGAGGGATTCTATCCAAGGGGGTTTGATCTAAAGGGGTCTTATCTAACCCTCTTCAATTAAAACCCTTCAGATATAATCCCTGGCTTAAATCATTAGTTTTTCTAAAAATATGTGATTTCAGAAAAAATCAGGGCATCCCAAGTTTGAGACCCATTATTGTGGGATGGCCTGCCACTTTTTCATCATAATTATATTCTCTACCATGTTTGAATTTTGAATTTTGAATTCTATATTTTTGTGGGAAAGTTTTTAGTTTTTTGGTTATCTATAAATAAAGGGTCATGTGTTCAAATGTAAAGATATTTTGATTTTACATGTACATGAACTATCTAAGCCTTATATGTAATTTGATTTCTTGGTCAAGTTAACAAGTTGTAGAGGAACCTTTGTATATGTGTCCAAAGGCATTTGATTTTTCATTGTATCTAGTTTCATAAGTACATCTTGAAATATTCAATATAAGAAGTAATTGTTGTAATATTATTTGTCATTATTTATGGTAAAATTATCTTATGAATTTATGATCATGTTTGGATTCAAACTCTATTTAATATTATGTGGTGATTATAATATTATATGTGAGATTAACTAAAGGATGTATATTCTAACCCCAATGTCTTTAGTTTACTTTATACACTTATTTCATTTTCCCTAAGTAAACAATTTTAAACTTAGCCAAAGATAATAGGTTATCCTTTTCATCCCAAAGATTAACTCATAGATAAATCCCACATAGACATAAGGCTTTCTAGATTAAGTCCAAACTTTAGAGCCCCCTTTGTGGTGCAAGTTGTTGCAAGACAAATTTGACTATCAATAATTTAAATATATTTTCATATGTTCAAAGCTTACTTCTACATATCTCCAAAACCACTATAAATTACCATCCTTATAAAATAGAAGTTATAAATCTATAGTGTAAAATACTTCTTCCCACAACCAAGCCAAAATCAAATGACTCATTCTTATAAATTTTGTACTAAAAATGAGGATATTTTCTTTTTAAAATGTATGATGTTTATTGAAAGATAGATTTGCTTACAAAAAAATTAATGTAATAAAATTAGCAATAATTTTTTAATGAAAAATTAGATGTAAAATTGCTCGTGTCAACCCTATTTATCAAAAATAAACTTGCAATTATCAGTTTTTGTTTGGCAACATAGATTTCACAAAATTTGGTCGGTTGTTTTGGAACTAAAATTGTCCCACTGTGTCTAGTGTATTATTTTCCAAGGCCTTCCTATGGGTTCCAAGCTTTTCCCATTTGGACATATGGGATCCTTGTTGCAATTTTTGTGGGTAGTCAAAGTCTTTTGAGTATCTCTTCTAGTTCTAGCCAAGAGCCTAGAAGCTTTCAACCTCGCTTTATAATTTTTTCAAACCTTTCATACCAAAGCCTTTCCTTTAGCATATTGTTATTCTAGGGGATTAGCCTCGTATCCCTCACAAATTCAACCAGATTTAACATATAATTTTAAAGTGAAGATTCTCTTCAGCATTTGGAAAGATAAAAATTCTATATTTTTTGTTAATTTCTTTGTTGATCAACATATTTTTCTTTATTTTAAAGCTATTATATGTGTTATAATATTTTATTATAGATTTAAGTGCAAGCTAACAAAGTTATCTTGGAACTTTATCTCCTTAAGGTGCTCCTTGACCACTGAGGTAATGCCCCTTGTGTTGTTGCCAAATTTCCCTCATCTCCTTTCTCTCGAGGTTGTTGGCCTCTTCACGAGTAGTGATGAGGATAAATTTTATTTTTCTTGTAGTACTAGTAACTGAGAGGATTGCTCCTAGGCTTCTCCATCAGTTGCCAAAAGGGACTGTGGACAACGAGGTTGGTTGTGGCCTGCTTGTTGACACTTCACCTCTCTGCTACCCATAGAGGTGATCACATGATCATATGACACTTCACCTGCTTGGGACTTTCGTGGCAAATAGAAGTGAAAGAGAATCAAATCACACCTTATTTATGTTGAAAAATGAGGTGTTTTCTTAGCTTAATACTCTGTAAAACTTTAATATTGCTGATCTAAGTAAGCTCTTTCTTTGTTACATATATTCTTTGTGGGTGATTATCTTGATTAATCCATTTTACTGTTGTAGAATGTAGAGAGAATTTGATAGAAGAACTAGACAAGATATTAGAAAGATCACACAAGATATACAGTGGAGAAACCCTTTCAAGAAAAAAATCCACCAAGAATAATTCTATTATTCAATCTTTGAATTACAATAGCTCCAATTCTTGCTTGTGAATGCTTCTTTTGTCTTTACCAATCTTCTTCACACCTGCAATAACAATTATCAAAACTCTCTTCAACTTGAATGAGATATAGAGACAATATGCAACCTTGTAATCTCCAAATGGTGATAATTACAATGCACAAGCTCAAGCCCTTGAAAAGGTACACCATATTAATTCAAGTTGAGTTATTCAATGAAGACTAAAGCTTACAACATGTGATTCATGCATTTGGGCATCCCAAACTGAAGCTACAACTTCTCCTTCACTTCGGTGATAATTCCAAAGCTCTTCCTCAAATTTGGCGCCCTTAAGTAATCCTACTTAACTAAGCCTTCAGAAATATCTTATCATGCATGAGAGGTAAATCCAATAAAGCACCTTGGGCACCCAAGTTGGCTCCAAGTGATTTCTAGTTAACTGAAACATTTACTCAACACCATTCATGCAAGAATGGTCATCCCCTGTTAACTAGAGGTAGTCCCTGTTATCTGTCATAAAACTCAAGTTATTAGCCATGCATTCCAAGTTAACTTAAGCTAACTACATGCAACTCAAAATAACCAACATGCATGCAACTGAAGATAACTAAACCATAATTGAACTGAACTGAATTGAACTTCAAACATGCAAACATCAAATCCTAACTCCTAGGATCTTTACATGCATTCAGACGTGTTAAATGTTACTCTGTATAGTTAACTGAACACAAGGTGAGTTTCACCTTACCATGTGTGCACCCACATGCTCCTATTATTTAGGAATAACTACAAATGTCAATTTCATGATTTATTTCATCCAAATAATTAATCTCATCCTAATCTTAGTGTTGTTGAACACATTCCAAGAACTTAGGAGATACATGAAATAAATAATGTTTAGGATTTTCAATTAAATGGCATCCTATTTCCAAAAATTTAGGACCCAAATCTATAACACCACTTAACCACGTGCTTCTATAAACAATAATTATCCATCACAAGTATTGTAAACACCAATTCGATCGTTACCCATGTAAACACCATTAAACCTTTAAGTACATGCTTCCTCAAGTCCAAGGATGACTTGCAAACCACAAACCACACTTGAACATGATCTAGAATATCCCTCAAACACTTTGAAATCCAACAAACTCCTTCACATCAACTTCCACTTGAAGAATGTACACACCTAGTACATCTAGACAACTCTACCATACGTTGTTAGTTGAGAAATTGACTTTTGAAGCACCAAACCTTGAACCATATCAATTGAAGAAAGATACCAACACAATCAACACACCCTTAGATCCACAAGACCTGAAACGACTCTGCAAAGAAACACAAAGTAAAGACATTTATCCTAGACACCTCTATAATGCACAGTTCACAAACTAGTGAATACAACTTCTTTTGTACAATGATCCAACACACCAAATCTTGGATATAACACCTTTGGAAATCTCTCACCAACATATCTAAAATGAATAGGAATATTTTCAACCTAGAAGAAATGTGGAGCAACATAAGAACATACCTTTGTAACCTAGAACACCACTGCAACACATTGTTTCCTCTTTTTATCAAATTTTCTCAAAAGAACTTGGAAACCAAGCACCAAAGAAACATCCTCAACATCTTCAACACTTTCTTAATACCACCAAGCCAACATAATAACTGAAACACTAGAGGTTGTGGTGCAGGAGCACCCAGATCATGTAGTGCCTTTAAAAGGCTAATTTGTCCAATTTGTAATGTTCAAGTCAAAATGATGAGTGAAGGTCATGAAATGATGAATTTTAATGTATTTACACCATGTAATAAGTCACTAGGTTGTAAAAGTGGGACAAAATGCAAATAATGCAATATTGTCAAAAGATGTCATGATGTAATTATGCAAACAAAAGAGCATAAAACAAGGAAATCAAGAAAATCAAAAGTAAAGAGGAAGTTTGAACTGAATGGGAGTTATAAAGTTAGTTGTTAGGAGGGAAATAAACTATAAAACGGAATTGTAGGGCGTGGAAAAGGAGAATCTTGTATTCTTGTAACCAGATTTTGAATAAAAACCCATGTTTTATATTAGCAACACTCTCTCCTTTATTTCCATCTGTGTATTGATAGTTAAAAATTCTAAAAGACATATTTTTAGTGTGATATCTATTAAGAAGAATTTAAATTCCTTTTCAGATAATTTGGAGGTCTGTTCTTAAGAAACAAAGGTAGAAAAGACAAATCCCTGTGTCTCGGGTAGAGTTCTTTTCATAAGGTTTTGAGAGTCTACAAGTGAATCCATGGCCATTCCACCGATGTAGGGATAGATGGTTGGTGGAATCAATCATTTCTAATTTATTTTCAATGTAGATAAGTTTGTGAGTGTAAGGTTATCAGGAATATGAAGATATGATGTTGATTCAAGACAAACATCTGAGTTTTTCATCTTGAACAATGGAGGTTACAACAGGGTTTTGAAGATATCATGCATGATTGGACTAGAATATGGTTCCTAAAGTCTTAGTAGACATATTAAGATATGATTCAACTATTGGCTAGATTATTGGAGGTTTGTAAGTGTGTTATTCAAGAAACCCTCCTTGCTTTGGTGACTTTTCACCCTATATTCAAGGGTTTGATAGAACAGGTTGTTTCTAATCTTTTCAATCTTGAAAACTGATAAAAATATTGAGTCTTGAGGAATTTCTAAAGACTTTATGAGGTTGGTTAGTGATTTGGAGAAGATTAAAAGGGGTCTCCTTTGTAAATTAGGCCTATTCTATAGCCTTTTCAATGCACAGTTTGAAATATCTGATGGTTACTTTAAAGAAAATCCTTGGAGGTTTATGTTTTGTTGATGTGGACAGTAAGAGGTGTCTAAAGATGTATTTGGTTCTTGGAAATTGAATTTTATTTGTGATTTCTACCTGATTTAGGGCATGAAGTCCTATTAGACAAATGGTGCTTGTTTGCATAGATAATGAAAATCTAATGAACAATGAAATGAGTAATTAGAAATGATTGAATCTCATTTAATAGATGTTGTTACAATTGTAATAATTCTTGAATGAAGTTAAGAAGACAAAGTTGTAGGTATTGGTGTTTGACCATGTGTGTTGAAGGTATGACAGTGGTATCTTGACTGCAAATCAAGCAAAATGTTTCTTGACTGGTATATTGAAATGCATCTTGACTGATGTATTGAATTGTTTCAATCAAAACAAGATGAACTTTGTATCTTGAAGGTATGATAATTTATTATGGCAAGAAGGATTTGGTTGATGTTGGTTTGCATTGTAAAGTAAGTTGCTTGAATAGGTGCTAGTAGAAGAGTATGGATTGTTTTCAGTGATTTAAGACTAATTATGGTTTGGTACAGACATTTTGATGATGCATAAGTTGAAGGATTTGGCATAAGTCTTTTGTTGCCTTAAAGAGTGAGTATATTGGTGTACTATATTGGAGTTTGTTAAGTTTGAGGACTTGATGAATCTTGTAGGGTTGATGAATGAAAAGTAGTTTTGGATGAATTTGTGAAAGTTTTTCAATTTGATCTTCTCCTGATTTTACTTGGGATTGAAATCCCTTGAAGAAATGATGTTGTTGAGTGTTTGGTTATGATGCTCTACATTAGGTTGACACCAGTAGCTTTACTAATGACAACATAATGCAAATAATCAAAGCATGGATAACATCAACTGCTCTCACTCTTGCAACAATCTCACTCAACAATAGACATTAATGACAACGTAGGCAGCTTGTTGACATCAATGACACCACTAACTACTCATACTTGCAACAGATTGGTGTATAATTTTTTTTTGGGTAGAATTGTTTTCATGACTTGTTTGGTTAAAAATTCTCCTACATCTACTCTTTTTTAGAAGACACGTAGGGAATTTTGATCGAGAAAATCCCTCCTTGAGATATTTGAGATTTTTTAGTTGTGAGGCATATGATCATGTGCCTAGGGAGAAGAGGTCAAAGTTGGAGAACAAGGTTGTTAATTATATCTTCATTATTTATGGTATTTGTGTGAAAGGGTGCAAGCTTTCAAATCATGTGGCTAGATTTTTTTTTATAAGTTTTATCTTTAAAGAAGCTAAGCCTTCTTCCAATATATTGTAGCTAGAAAAGGAAAAAGAAAAGGATGTGGTTAAATTAAACCCAAAGACCAAGAAAGTTGACCCAAAATATAATAATTTACCTAAAGAGGAGAGATCAAGTAGTTTGGTTATTTCAAAAGATGAGGTAGAATTTCCACCATGGTTCTTCATAAGGTCAAATTAGCATAAAAAATTGTAAGAAATTTATTATCCCCTAATTATGGATGCATTTTTTCAATAATTACTGACATCGATGAGCCCAAGACTGTAAAGGAGGGTATGAGGATGGATGATGTAGATTCCTAGAAAGAGGCCATGGTTGAAGAAATGGTGGCATTAAAGAAAAATAGCATGTGGGATCTAGTTATTTTCCCCAATGGATGTAAATATATTAGATGTAAATGGGTATTCAAGAAGAAAATTAGTTTAGATGGTAGTTTTGAAAAGTATAAAGTGAGACTAGTTGCAAAAGATTATTCTAAAACTAAGGGAATTAATTAAGGTGAGATTTCCTCTCCAGTTACAAAGTTGACATCCATTAAATTTATTTTATCACTTGTAGTGGCGTATGATGTTGAGGTTGAGTAGATGGATGTGAATGCAAGCTTCCTTCATGGTGATATGAAGGAATAGATTTATATGTCATAGCCAAATCATTACATTGAAAAAGGATAAAAACATTTGATTTGTAAGTTGAACAAATATTTATATGGGCTAAAATAATCTCCTAGAAAGTGGTACCAAAAATTTGATGCTTTTGTGTTATTTGAAATATTTTTGTGATCCAAATTGTATGATTACATCTATTACGAGTTAGATAGTGAGTAGTTTCTCATGATCACATTATCTATTCATGACATAATTTTTAGTAATAGGATGAGTTTGGTTTATGATTTGAAGTCTCAACTTTTAGCATAGTTTGAAATGAAGGATTTAGAAGTAGCCAAGAATATCTTGGGGATGGAGATCAAAAGATATAGAGCTAGCATGTAAGGCTTTGGTTAGGATTAAGTAAGTATGTGAAATCAATGTATCCTCGATATAGTTTCATGCTAATACTGTTTCATTGGGAGGAAACTATGGAGTTTGCAATATTTATTCACCCATTTTTAGTTGTTCTTTTTTCTTGACCATTTCATCATTTGTGACCTTTATTTATGTTTTATTATATTTTTGTGCCCATGATGTTGATGAACATTGGAATTTGGTATTATTGGGGTATCCTTGCAAGAGAGGGAGTCCTCTTAGAAGAAGGAGATGACACAAATTATGCTATCCCTAGCTTGTCATTAAAGAGTGACAGAGTCGGCATTACTATATCAAGTTGATCAAGATGAACCTATTGTAATGAAGTTGCTCCAAATCTTTCCCTAACTCCTGACTCAGTAGTCTCTTTAATTTTATTAGTTTTTTCAAAGGATTTATTTAGTTTTTCCATCCAGTCATCTCATTTTTTCTTGGTTCTTTTGAGAGTAGAATTCAAACCACTCTTTCTTTTCATTTTCTTTTCCTTCCCTTTCCCAAAATTCTCTATCATTACCTCCAACCATCCTAAACTAAATCTCTCTACCTTTTGATTGATCATCTTCATATTGTTATCTTCAAGACTAGCCCAATTAACCAAAGGTAAGGGCATACTATCAACATTATAGAGATCATAAGAGGGATTTAGTATATTCCCATTATGAAGGATTTAGTATATTCCCATTATCTATCAGGTCCTTGGTAATATCATCTCCAATCTTCATGTCCCTCAAAAATTTCCTCTCTAATCTGAAGACCAAAAGATTATAATAGATTCAAAGAACTAGCTTATGGAGCAAGTAGAGATGCACTCAAATTCTCACAAAACAAATAGAGTGATCTAACTTAGGAACTAAAAAGGAAAGAGCCCCACTCTAATTTCAACTACTTAGCATCAATTACAAGGGCACATCAATATATCAGGACATCCCTTGCACATTAAATTACTTGGTTTCTCTTGACATTTCATCCTTCCCTTTTCCTTTATTTAATTCCACACTAGTTAGGAAGGTAGGAATCACAAGAGACAATAGAGTAGATCAGATGGGAGAGATTATCTATGTAGAAAGGATTCTACTTAAAGAAAGGGGAAGGAGACACTAATCTAATAGACTATAGAATCACTGCACTATAGTATAACCAAAGGCCTTGAATTGCTTGCGGACAAGCAAGATGCTAAATTGGCCAGTGTGATGAGTCCTAAAGTTTCCCTCATTTCCTTGTTCTAAGTTTCACATTTCTCATGAAATTTATGATAATTTCAAGATGTTATCTATATTTTTCTAATTATCATAAGTATTAAAGCATTCAAGATGATATATATATATATATATATTATATTGATAAATGATTGTGTGCATTTGTAAATGTTTATAAAATGTGATAGAGTTTTATATGTTAATAATTATTATTAAAGATGAAGAGATGCCTTTGAAGTAAACTAACCCATGCAAAAAGGACCTATCAACCCACAAAAAATGATGTATGTCAACCCACAACCAAGGGGATGGTCACCTACAACACATAGACTCTTATGTGCAAGCAATGGATACAGTGTTATCGGATTGTGGAAATGGTTTATTTATAAATCACTATTTTTACTGATGTTGTCGCCAAGAATAAAGATAATCATGGGAATGAGATTATATTTGTAATAATGATAAATCATGGTTCATAAATAGTTATGTCATGTTTTGCATGTTTCCAATTATAACCATCTTCTTTATGATGTTGATTATTAATGGGGTTATGACACTCGCACCTCTACATGATTATTTTCACATTATTGTTTATGATAAGAATAAGTCCTCTCCCTATGTTTTTGGGGGAGTTGACATTTGTTTCCAAGTTGTTTTGAGTCCAAGAATATTCAAACTCTCAAGATCCTATATATATGTTAGAGCATGTGAGAAGTCGAAGATCTAGTGTTAGTAGAGTTGGTTATCAATACTTTTTTCAATCAATACTCTATTATCAATTTGTGTTATCCTTTTCAAAATGCAATAAAAATGGATTCATTCAATGGGATTCTAAGTTAAAAATTGATAGAGATGTTGTGGAATTACAGCTACTCAAGAAAGGGCCACTTGAGGAAGCTACAATAATCAGGCTCATAGTTTAGATTGTTATTAATATTAGAATAAATTATTAAACTATATTTGGTAAGTGCACCAAGCTGGTTCCCAAAAAGGGGGCTTAAGTGGCCACTTTTTTCCTAAAATCAGGAAATACTGACCTTGGACATGAAATTGAGGATAGTTACACTCAAATTTTTGAGATGGAACAAAAACAAGGATCAAAGTGCTCTGGGTCTACTTTCTAAACTACTAATTTATTTTGAAAATGGTTGAGATTAAGGGGTTCAAAAGAGGGACGTACACAAATTGGTGTTATTTTTGTCAGAAAACATAACATAGCAACTCTTGTACGACCTGAGCACGATGAACTTTTTTGTAGTATTTTTAAAATCACTATAGTCAAAAGTTAGCTAATAGTATCTAGTTGATGCACAATTTTTATGATAATTTTTTAATGAATATTTTATTTTTTACTAATTTTCTAAGTGGGCACTAATTTATTTGAAATTTTGATGAACGGTTAATTTATAGCGAAAAAAAACCAAACACTGCTTTTTGGCGAAAAAGAGACATACAAACAAAAGAAATTATGGATGAAAGGCTTAACATTGTTAAAAAGTGAAAAAAATTACATCATTGGATAGCTAAGAGAGAACCTAACATTACCCATGTGTTTGCTTTTGTCGATATTGAACCAGATGCAATCCTGATGGTGAGCACGAACCCGATTATGTGAAAAAATCGTAGAATTTGCAAAAACACATCTCTGGTCATTGGGAATGCCCTCCAAGCCTTTGGGTTGGTATTCCAAGGAAACTACCAATGCTAAGGCTTGGGGATTGCCAAAGAAAAATATAACACGCTCGTGTTATAGCGCGCTCACGTTATAACATGAGTAAGCTATTGCCTAGTTTTGATCTCATTATGTTTCATCGATATGTGTCCTTTTGCCTCTTGCATGTCACTGTAGCATTCTGTTTGTTATGCCGAAACCAAAGAAAATCCTCTTATCCCAATGTGTTTCATTGTGACCTCATGGAGTCGAGGAAACATCATGTAGATAATGCTTCATTATACCGAGAGTCACCCCGAATGCCATCTCCCTGTCGCTAAGACATAAGAAATTTTCTTACCGAAACGTGCTTCCTTGCTTCATCCGTTTTGCTATAACCTTGAGATATCAGAGAGGCATCTCACAAATTAGACTTTGCTTTACCAAAAATCTTCATTCATCATGAGTCATTGTGACAAATTGGTTCTCTCACTGATGTATTCTTTTATCTTATGTGGGTCGCCGTAACATACCGACATCGGGGAGACCTCATACAGAGTGCACTTTGTTTTACCGAAAGACTTTATCCATCTTGTGTGTCATTGAGACAATCCAATTTTCATCCTGACAAAGTCCTCATTGTGTTATCAGTGAGACTGAAGGTCACTCGCTGAGACATTACTTCGAAAGCCTCAACTCTTACCGATATGCATCCTCTCACCACCGGTCAGTGTGACAATGTATATTCGCTATGACCTCACACTGGAAGCAATATGTTTGGCCAAAGAAACCATCCATGTGTTGTTCGGTAAGACTCTCCTCGAGAACATGCTGATGAAAACCCCATGTTGACAAGACATAACAACCTCACCGAGATCACATTATGATATCGCCAAGCTCTCACCGATGAACCTCCACATGCATTAGTCGAGGAGACAATTCAAAATCAATGAGACACTATCTCGATGACCAAACTCCTGCTGATAGGTTCCTCCTCGGTCACTGAAACCATGTGAAATTCATGCCAATAGAAACCTACAGGTGAATGTTGATCCCTATAACAATGAACAAGTCTTGTCGATCACTTGCAGCAAACATATGTTAACACACATGCAATATGGGTCAGGGAGACCTAGATAGACCTATGCCGATATGGACCACAACATGAAGAATGCATGACTCGATGGATTCTATGGGGTCACACGACCAAA
>VDFB02000017.1:363168133-363194093 GCA_007258455.2 Sequoia sempervirens
AACAAGAGAATAATTTTATTATTCAGAAAATGGAGCTTCTTACATGCAGAGAATCTCAAATCCCTAATTTCTTCAACACATGCAAGTTACAAAAAGCTACAAAATAACCCTTTCGCAATATGCGAGCTTGTCCCCAAAAAGTTACCCAAAAATTAGAAACCCACCCATAAATAGAGCTCCTTATTAGTTTGGAGCCAAAACAACATTCAATTTGAGTTTAGGCGGTTTGGCGCCAAAAATTTACAACATGAAGTTCAAATTTCAAAAGAGCATTTGCAACTATATCTTCTAGAAAGTGCACCAACTTCGCGGGGCCATAACTTTTGATCCAGGACTCCGATTCGCGAACCGTTTGAACCATTGGAAAGGTCTCAAAGTCAAGAACACGCTAAAAATTGGCTATGCCAATTTTGGCAAGTTTCGGGGCCGATCCGGGAGCTCTAAGTGCCTCAAATCTAACTTGGAAGATTTTCAGGTGCAAATATAGGAAACTAAAACTGCAATATCTTTCAACCCAGGAACCGAAAATACAAACCATAAATTGGGAATTTCATTATGACGAAAAGGGTATCCAAAAATGTAAAAACGTCTAAAAACTGAGAAACTTGAAATTTAACTATTTTTGGGTGATGCAAGATTGCCCTTACACCATTGGATGCTCCTACATCAAATAATGATAGATCATGGTTCATAAATAGTTATGTCATGTTTTGCATGTTTCCAATTATAAACACCTTCTTTATGATGTTGATTATTAATGGGGTTATGACACTCGCACCCCTACATGATTATTTTCACATTATTGTTTATGATAAGAATAAGTCCTCTCCCTATGTTTTTGGGGGAGTTGACATTTGTTTGCAAAAATTTTTGAGTCCAAGAATATTCAAACTCTCAAGATCATGTATATATGTTAGATCATGTGAGAAGTCAAAGATCTCGTGTTAGTAGAGTTGGTTATCAATACTTTTGTCAATCAATACTCTATTATCAATTTGTGTTATCCTTTTCAAAATGCAATAAAAATGGATTCATTCAATGGGATTCTAAGTTAAAAATTGATAGATATATTGTGGAATTGCAACGACTCAAGAAAGGGCCACTTGAGGTAGCTACAATAATCAGGCTCATAGTTTAGATTGTTATTAATATTAGAATAAATTATTAAACTATATTTATTAATTGGATTGTATAAGCAATAAATTAATTGTTATTGGTAGTTGTTTAAAATGGAGTTGTATACAAGTAGTTACATCATAGTTGAAGTTATTAGACAATATCCTTACAAGAGAATCTATTGATAATAACTATTATACAATTAGGTTTGTTTCTAGATAAATATGTTTTTAGTTAAGTTTGTTTCCAAATAAGGTTACTTTTGTTTGTGTCTTCTACACGCAATTGATATGACAACTTAGAATCCTTAACTACACATTCAGTTCTAACACCATCTAAGAAATTATAATTCATTGGTTGATAAATTACATGTAACTTTTCTAAGCCAATGAGTTGCTTAATAAGGGATTGGCTAGTCCACTGATTTGTATGCATGCCCTCTCTACATCAATTTATTGAACATAGATGGAGTTAGATTAGATAAAAAAATAAATGATGTCATTGGGAACTTCTTAGTTGCTTAGACAATGATCAATTTTTTGTGTAAGTTATCATTACCAATTGGGCCCAAATAATGTATTTTACATATTTTGAAATTGTATAAATAAACTAATACATCCAAGTTTGATACATCTTGGATTCTACCCTCCCTATAATCATGTTCAATAAAGTGATTATATCATCAAGTTGCTCATCATTTTTAAATAATTATTGGGCCTTCTCATTTGTTAATACATTCTCAAAGCTTCCTTGAATGGGATTCAAAATACATGGGCTATGAGATCAAGTGATATATCCAAAATAATATTTCCTTTAGGGTCCCTAGATGTCCTCGTATTTTGATCATAGTGTTGAGCACAAGCTAAAACTAGTTCATTCTTTTGTAAGTGGCAAGGAATTCAACAATGTGAGCTAATCTTGAGTTACAAATTATCCATGATATGAGAGTGGCACCATCTCCAAATTTCCTTTGATGGAAATCCTTTAATTAAATATGGCCTAGGTTAGTATCTATAATGTCCTAGATGGTGGAAGTGGGTTTAGAGATTTGTGGGACTTCTTAAACTCATACTTCATGATTGTAGGCACTTTGTCAAGTTTTTGTATATTTTCAATCATCTTATATACACTACAAGAAACCTAATGAATTTTCCATTCTTGCATGATTCAGTTATTACTAGAGTTTCTAAAAGGTAATATCTATTTAAGGTTGGTCTTACTAAGCCTAGAAAACCACTTGAAATAGTCCCTAATGATCCTAGGGACTAGATATTTTCACCAAAAAATTAAGCATTTTAAGTCATAGGTGAGCCTAAAGGTTGGATTGGATCAAGAACTTAGTACCTAGAGTTTAACTTTGGTCAAGTATCAAATTCAAAAGGGAAATGGAAGTTAGAATCTATAAGAAGCATTGAAAAATGTTAGGTCACAAGACAAACCAAGAACTTGGAACTTGGGTTCTAGGGTCCTATTGAGACTCAAGGTCTGACTTGACAAATTGTATAAAAGGATTTAATGAGGGGAAGATAGGTCACTAGTTGAAACATCCTTGGTTATCTTTGATGCCTAGGGTCCACAAAGGGTTAACTATGAAGTGAAAGATGGAGAATGAGAAGTAAAAGAAAAAGTAAACTTGGAACCAATGGTTCCAAGTATGTAATGAACTCTGATGTCCAAGATTCACAACAAACAAAAGGTATGCTTATGTGAAGACAACATGGATCAGGAGTCAAAGAGTGGAAGGAAATACAAACTTGGAACATGTCCTTGGTGAACTCTAAATTTTGAGGTCCATGATGAAAATTATGTAAATACTTTACTAATCTTAGAAGGTGGAGAGGAACAATAAATAAGGACTTAACCATGACAATTAGAAGGGAATGGAAACTAGAGATCACATGTTTGAAACGCCACAACGTTAGACCAAGGAAAACCCATGATTTCCCAATTTAAAACCTCAATAACTATAAATACAAGAAAAATAGCATGAAATAAACACTAGAAACAAACATCAAAATAAAAAAATCTAAATTAAACAAACCCTAAGCTAAACAAAACCTAAAATAATCACTAGAAACCTTAGTAGTGAAACAAAAAGACACCATTAATTGGAAAAAATAGGACTCTAACAAACATTAGGAAGGGAGAAACTACAAAACACACAACATAAGAGAAGGAAATGACCAATATTTTATATTCAATAGATGTCGAGGTCAAGAATTAATATGCTAAGAAGCCAAATGAACATAATCCCCATGTGAAAAATCAATTTGCAGACACTGATTTCAAATCTAATAGCTAATGATGCACAAGGATGATAAAGGGAGGGATCTAGTAGAAGGAAAATAATTTGAAAATGGGGAGACATACCTGGGTGATAATCCTTACTTGCAGATAGTTGTCCATGGATGATTTACAATTAGATTCTTTGATGGACGTGTGAAGGGGATTAATGGTGTTTTGTGTATCTTTGGTTTGTAATGCAATGAAACCTCTTATCTATAAGTAAATTGAATGATAATGATGTTTGAGTGTGTAGGTTGTTCTCTTGAGGGAAGGGTGCAAAATGGTTAGAGGAGCTATGGTGCTTGTAAAGGATGTTTGGATTGGCACTCAATTTCATGCATAGTTTAGTACAAGAATTCTTCTACTATAGTGAAGAGATATACAAAGTCTTCACCTTCACCATTAGAATGAGCAACATAGAGGTATGTTGCATCCACTTTTAATTATCACGATTTTGAGATACCTAAGGGTGTTCATTCTTTTGAAGCAAAAATTCTTGTAAATAAAATAATGTTATAGCACTAGAGACTTGGTCATATAGGTGAGAAGGGTCTTCAAACCATGAAAATAAAAACATTTTTGAGGGGTTGAATGATTATGATCTTGAGTTTTATTTTTTTGAATATTACATTTATAAAAATAAAATTGTGTTTAATTTTACTCTAGTTCTTATAAATCTTCTATGATATTGGACTTGGTAAGTTATGATATTTTTCACCTAAATAGTGTTCCTTGAATTTATAAATTTGTATGTTATGTATCTTTCATTAATGATTATATTATGACATGGGTTTATTTTCTCAAAATTAAATTAGTCTTTAGTTATATATTGAATAGTTTAAGTCCCTTTTTTGGACATTAGATCGGTAAAAAGATTAAGTGTTTGAGGATTGATAATGGGGGTGAGTTTTGTTTAGCAAGTTTTGATAGATCTTGAATAGATAATGATATATAATGGCACACTATAACTCCATATATCACCCAACAAAATGGAGTTGAGGAAATGATAAATAGGATGTTGATGAAGATGGTTAATAGTATGCTTAGTGGGGTTGTGTTGAATGCACAAGACAACTAAGAGTGGGGGTGAATCATTTGTACCCTAAAACTTCAAATCCCTTATACACATTCAGATCTGCATTCATTCATTAAACCCTTAAATCTATTATGATGATTTATCATGAAAACCAAATAACAAAAACTAAAACAACCTGACACCATACACAAGAGAACACTAGATTTTCATGGAAAACCCAAGAATGGAAAAACCATGGTGAGGATTAGCTCACAATATAAGTAATATCAACATCAAATACAATAGGGCTCACTGTCGAAGGCCTCGCTGCCATAATAGAAAAGAAGATAGAGAAGAAATGTTACATAGAGAAAATCATCTGAATGCAACAAAGAATCCACCACAACATCTCCAACACCTTTGCAGCTTGACTGAAGAATTGTAGACACCTTCTGCTCACTATATCCAGTAATCTAACACATGAAAGCTCAAACTGCATTTCTCAATTTCACACTCTAACACTCTGCAATTCACATCATTCACATCTCTCGCATCTATCTAATCAACCCTCAACAACTCAACTCTTATTTATACCATCCTTAACCTTGAAACCCTTCTCCAAGGTCAGCTATGCACATCAACTATGAAAATTCAAATTAGGTCAATGCCAAAACACTTTCATGGCAGATAAAAGTGAAATAAAACCACATCACACCTTATTTAGGACCCAAATCTATAACACCACTTAACCAAACACTTCTATAAACAATAATTATCCATCACAGCTATTGTAAACACCAATTCAATCGTTACCCATGTAAACACCATTGAACCTTTAAGTACATGCTTCCTCAAGTCCAAGGATGACTTTCAAACCACACACCACACTTGAACATGATCTATAATATCCCTCAAACACTTTGAAATCCAATAAACTCCTTCACAAGAACTTCCACTTGAAGAATGTACACACCCAGTACATCTAGACAACTCTACCATACGCTGTTAGTTGAGAAATTGACTTTTGAAGCACCAAACCTTAAACCACCTCAATTGAAGAAAGATACCAACACGATCAACACACCCTCAAATCCACAAGACCTAAAACGAATCTGTGAAGAAACACAAAGTAAAGACATTTCTCCTAGGCACCTCTATAATGCACAGTTCACACACTAGTGAATACAACTTCTTTTGTACAATGATCCAACACACCAAATCTTGGATATAACACCTTTGGACATCTCTCACCAACATATTTGAAATACATAGGAAAATTTTCAACCAAGAAGAAATGTGGAGCAACACAAGAACACACCTCTATAACCCAGAACACCACTGCAATACATTGTTTCCTCTTTTTATCAAATTTTCTCAAAAGCACTTCGAAACCAATCACCAAACAAACATCCTCAACATATTCAACACTTTCTCAATACCACCAAACCAACATAATAACTCAACCACATATCCATAGACATAAGCTTATCAAAGAAACATTAGAGGTTGACACCAATAGCTTTGCTAATGACAACATAATGCAACTAATCAAAGCATGGATAACATTAACTGCTTTCACTCTTGCAACAATCTCACTCAACAATAGACATCAATGACAATGTAGGCTTGTTGACATCAATGACAACACTAACTGCTCATACTTGCAACAAATTGGTGTACAATTTTTTTTGGGTAGAATTAGTTTTCATGACTTGTTTGGTTAAAAATTCTCCTACATCTACTCTTTTTTAGAATCTATGCATAGGGAATTTAGATCTAGAAAATCCCTCCTTGAGATATTTGAGATTTTTTAGTTGTGAGGCATATGATCATGTGCCTAGGGAGAAGAGGTCAAAGTTGGAGAACAAGGTTGTTAATTATATCTTCATTATTTATGGTATTTGTGTGAAAGGGTGCAAGGTTTCAAATCATGTGACTAGATTTGTTTTTATAATTTTTATCTTTAAAGAAGCTAAGCCTTCTTCCACTATATTGTAGCTAGAAAAGGAAAAAGAAAAGGATGTGGTTAAATTAAACCCAAATACCAAGCAAGTTGACCCAAAATATAATAATTTACCTAAAGAGGAGAGATCAAGTAGTTTGGTTATTTCAAAAGATGAGGTAGAATTTCCACCATGGTTCTTGAGAAGGTCAAATTAGCATAAAAAATTGCAAGAAAGTTATTCTCCATTAATTATGGATGCATTTTTTCAATAATTACTGACATCGATGACCCCAAGACTATAAAGGAGGGTATGATGATGGATGATGTAGATTCCTACAAAGAGGCCATGGTTGACGAAATGGTGGCATTAAAGAAAAATAGCACGTGGGATCTAGTTATTTTCCCCAATGGATGTAAATTTTTTAGATGTAAATGGGTATTCAAGAAGAAAATTAGTTTAGATGGTAGTTTTAAAAAGTATAAGGTGAGACTAGTTGCAAAAGATTATTCTAAAACTAAGGGAATTAATTAAGGTGAGATTTCCTCTCCAGTTACAAATTTGACATCCATTAAATTTATTTTATCACTTGTAGCAACGTATGATGTTGAGGTTGAGTAGATGGATGTGAATACAACCTTCCTTCATGGTGATATGAAGGAAGAGATTTATATGTCATAGCCAAATCATTACATTGAAAAAGGATAAAAACATTTGATTTGTAAGTTGAACAAATATTTATATGGGCTAAAATAATGTCCTAGAATGTGGTACCAAAAAATTGATGCTTTTGTGTTATTTTTAAGATTTTTGAGATCCAAATTGTATCATTACATCTATTACGAGTTAGATAGTGATTTATTTCTCATGATCACATTATTTATTCATGACATAATTTTTAGTAATAGGATGAGTTTGGTTTATGATTTGAAGTCTCAACTTTTAGCATAGTTTGAAATGGAGGATTTAGAAGTAGCCAAGAATATCTTGGGGATGGAGATCAAAAGATATAGAGCTAGCATGTAAAGCTTTGGTTAGGCTTAAGTATGGTACAAGTTGTTGGAAGACAAATTTGACTATCAATAATTTAAATATATTTTCATATGTTCAAAGCTTACTTCTACATATCTCCAAAACCACTATAAATTACCATCCTTATAAAATAGAAGTTATAAATCTATAGTGTAAAATACTTCTTTCCACAACCAAGCCAAAATCAAATGACTCATTCTTATAAATTTTGTACTAAAAATGAGGATATTTTCTTTTAAAAACGTATGATGTTTATTGAAAGATAGATTTGCTTACAAAAAAATTAATGTAATAAAATTAGCAATAATTTTTTAATGAAAAATTAGATGTAAAATTGAGTGTCAACCCTATTTATCAAAAATAAACTTGCAATTATCAGTTTTTGTTTGGCAACATAGATTTTGCAGAATTTGGTCAGTTGTTTTGGAACTGAAATTGGCCCACTATGTCTAGTGTATTATTTTCCAAGGCCTTCCTATGGGTTCCAAGCTTTTCCCATTTGGACATATGGGATCCTTGTTTCCCTTTCTATGGGTAGTCAAAGTCTTTTGAGTATCTCTTCTAGTTCTAGCCAAGAGCCTAGAAGCTTTGGACCTCACTTCATAATTTTTTCAAACCTTTCATACCAGAGCCTTTCCTTTAGCATATTGTTATTCTAGGGGATTAGCCTCGTATCCCTCACAAATTCAACCATATTTAGCATACTTTTAAAGTGAAGATTCTCTTCAACATTTGGAAAGATAAAAATTCTATATTTTTTGTTAATTTCTTTGTTGATCAACATATTTTGCTTTATTTTAAAGCTATTATATTTGTTCTAATATTTTATTACAGATTTAGGTGCAAACTAACAAAGTTATCTTGGAACTTTATCACCTTAAGGTGCTCCTCGACCACTGAGGTAATGCCCCTTGTGTTGTTGCCAAAGTTCCCTCATCTCCTTTCTCTCGAGGTCGTTGGCCTCTTCACGAGTAGTGATGAGGATAAAGTTTTTTTTGCTTGTAGTACTAGTAACTAAGAGGATTGCTCCTAGGCTTCTCCATCAGTTGCCAGAAGGGACTATGGACAACAAGGTTGGTTGTGGCCTGTTTGTTGATACTTCACCTCTCTACCACCTATAGAGGGAACCTCCTAATGGCCTACTGGTGAAGCTTTCAACATGTTTGATTTCAACAAGTTTCTTCAGTCGACTCTTGCATTTTTAGTAGCTAATGTCAATGAAGAAGAAGATAAAGATGATGAGGGTTGGGACCCTCTTGTTGATACCCCAAACCCCACAAAATTATGGGGTAAATTGAGAGACCAAGACCCACCTCCTCCCCACTCTGATATTGTTGTTGTTGTTAGCAACTTGTTTTTATGTGTTTTACGATTTGAATATTGGTTTCATGTAGACTCTAGAATGTAATTTTATATCCAACCATTTTTTTTGAATATGTATAATATTATTTTGTATAAATGATAAATCACACCGATCAAAAAAAAAACTTACAATAACTTAATTCATATTAAAAAATAATTAATAAATTTTGTTCATCCATCCAAAATATCCCCTTTCAAAAAATGACTATATTTTGACAGTGAAAATGTACACATATGCTCATACGGTATATATTAGACAGGTCGACATGGGAGCATATTTAAGATGAGATATCATTTCTTTTTTGTTTTCTCCTTTATTTTTCAGACAATGAGACATCACTTCAATGGACGAAAGTACAAAAACAGTAATTTTTTAAGTTATTTTTGTTTTCAAACATGGAAACCCTAGAAATATGCAGTGTTTCAGCTGTCCATATAAGAAGATAGGAGTGAAAGAAGGGGGTTTTGGGATCTCAAAAAAGACGTGGAAGAAACAAGCATTCTGATAGTGGGTATTCAGTACCATAATTATACAGGAAAGACAAGTTTTCTGACTCAATAAAGACTCTAAGAATCTGTGCCATGCTAAAGCATCAGAAAATGAGTAATGGCTGGCTGACAAGGACGGCCATCCCTAAAGCATATTTTATCCAATAACAGCCAGCAAGTACATCAACTGTACATAAAGTAGCATATAAATGCAAGCATATTAAGTAGAGTGTTTGAAGACAAAATGCACTAGGTACTGATTATGAGTTGTTCTTGTGATGTAGAGAAACGTGTGATTTTGAAGAGGAGGTGAAGTCCCGCCACACAGTCAATAGAATATTACAATGAATGATACAAATGGCAAAAGTGCTGTGAAAGGAATTTGGTGTGATCGAAAAGAGATTTTTAGAGGGATAAATTTTGGTAGAGATGCTTGTCTTTTATTATTATGAGTTTATAGCAGGCATATATATTTCTGACTATATCCATGTTCCATTGCATAAAGAACTTCATGGAGCACAAATTCTCCCGAATGTATGCATATATATTCTACCTAGAAACTATAAGTAGATCTCCTTATTTATACCTTCGGATCCCAACAAACAATAATTATTATGAAGGATTACAACAATATCCAAGTTTTTTGGGATACAAAATGAGAAATAAAGGTTTATTAAATACAATCGTATATAGGGGAGAGGATCCAGTAGTTGAGCGTGTTTCAATAGTTGAGATAGTAGTTGTTTATATAATGCCCAATAGTTGTGATAGTAGTTGTTTATATAATGTCCAATAGTTGTGACATGACTACCTTAACTTAAACAAAATGTATTCCTTTGATCTAAAAAGCAACCAATCATGCGATGCCACATCAGCACTCAACTATCCATGATGTGAATGCACAAGCATTGGTAACAGGTTTGTTTTGGGCCTTTTTGGACACCTTGACAAAAAGCATGCAGATGTGGCATCATATTTGATGATGTGGCCCATAAACGAAATTTATAAGTAGGGGACTTGCCAAGTAAGCTGCGGTAAAAAAATTGGAGTGATTTGAAATTTCCAAGTAGGATTTTGAGAAGCGCGAAGTTAGGGTGCACAACTACTCGGTCCTCTCCTATATATTCTTATCACCTTAATTTTCATATGAGTTGGTATCACAGTATAAAAATGTAAGTTTTTGTCCCCACGAGTTGGGTTTAGATAAGATAAATTGTAGGGTCATTTAAGTTGAAGAGAAGCAATAGGGGTGTAGGATGGCTAGATGGCTAGAAGAGAGCCAGTGTGATCACAAGGTTATCAAGTGGTTGAAATGGGCTATGAAGGAAGGCATCATTGGTGTCAAGTTGAGTTGATTCGAGGCATATTAGGAGAAAGATATTAGAGTTAGATCCTTGTGTAGAAGAAGTTGGAAGATAGAGGTGAGATTGATGAGGATACTCCAAGTGGAGAGAAACTTGGTGTGTTGTTCATGGCAATGTGGTTCGATGTGTATTGTATCTAGGCATTGAAAGGAAGAGAGTTTGGATGCTAGGTTAGTGCTAAGGTGGTTAAGAAATTATTCTATAGGATAACTTGGACTTGAAGGAAAGCGAAGATGTAATTTCCATGGTTCTCATGGACATAGGACCAATAGAACAAGTCCATCTAGGGTGGATGAATTTGATAAATTGTGCCAAGGGCAAGACTCTTGAAGGATGGAGAATCAAAAAAGTGGTTTGAGGATTTTAGAGGGAAGTTGAGAGTGGGACTCTTGTAGGCCAGTTCCTAAGTAGTTGGACTCGAGCTAGTAACATTATGAAAGGTTATGTTGGAAGCAGTAGGAGTTGGTGGCTATCAAGGATAGTGGATTCACCATGGAGAAAGGACATTGTAGGATATCTCAAGTGTGGATATTAGGAGATTGATGGTGTTGAGTGAAGAGTTGGAGTGGTGTTAATGTGGTTGTGGTGTGGCTTGTGCCAGAACTAGGCTTGGAGTCATGGTGATGTGGAAGAGTAGAGATCTTGTGTTGTTGAGTTGGGTCTTTGGTGGAGCAAGGCTCATGCCAAGGTAGCTTAAAGAAAAGAGTTGATGCAAGAAGTTGGGTCCACAAAAAATTCAAAAAGTAGAAGTGCTTTCCTTTATTTTTAGAATTTGTCACAATTGGACTGAAAATTTGAAGCACTTACAGATTGAATCTTAAAAAATGTCATAAAATTTAGTATTTTGAGTCTAGTTTCAAAATATGTAATTTATTCTAATACCCAAATGATACAAATTTATTTTTAATAGGCATGTATAAAAACCACTTTTTAAAAGCCATTTCTTTTAACCATATAACCATACACATGTACGAACACCACAATTTGACCTAAATAAAAGTATTTTTCTAATTCTTTTTGGGGAAAGATGTGCAACAAGCTGAAAATTGATGAGGATTTTTTCTTTTTTATTTATTTATTTATTTTATTTATTTATTTATTTTTATTAATTTTTGTTGGCCCTAATTGTTGTTTTACAAAAAAATGTTTACGAACACCATAATTTGACCTAAACTAATCATTTTTTAAGTTTTTTCAATGCACGTAGAGAATTGTCTGAAGATTGATATCATAATTTTTTTACAAAATAAAATAATAGATTAAAAGTTATTTAAAAACAAAAAAAGCCTGATATTTCAAGTTTATGGACCAATATTTTTAGAAATTAATTAGGAAATAGAAAAATTAATCTAATCATAAAAAAATTACATATTTGAAAACTAGACTCTATGGTCTATAATGGGTTTTAATTTTATAAGTTAATTCTAAAAAAAATCTCATCAACTATCTTGCCAAAGTTAGACATTTCTCTTGATATTTCCTTAGCCTTTTTAGTTGTAGGTCAAAGGCTAAGGGTTGGGTTACCAAATCTTTCTTGAGCCTAAAACCCAAGTAGAAATTGGCTTGGGGATTCTAGATTTAAAGAATGGGTACTCGTTCATAATTTTCTTGTTTGAAATTAGGAATAGGTGCCCAAATTTGAAAGTGGAATGATGCATCTTACCAAGGTGTTCATGGGTGTAGTAGTCAAAGTTATATCAAGGATGGAAAACTCAGAGGTGAAGTCAAGACATGATTCTTGTAGAGAGTTGTTGAGTTAGAGAATTAGCAATGTGGAGTTAAGTCAAGGATAAAAGGAATGTTCTCATAGAAGCAATGGCATTGAGTAGGACTTAGGTTGCCAAGGAGCAATTCAAGGGTAAGACTCTTCCAAAATCAAAGGATAGAGGTTACACTTGGGAGTCAACAAATTTTAAGAAGTAGAGAATATGATTCTTGTAGTGGAGGTTAGTATGGGGCATGTGGCAACATCAAGTATGATGGGGTTAGAAATGGTGTAGAGGTGGTGGAATTTGTTCCATATGCAAAGCATGTATCTAGAGATCCCTCTAACAAGTATTCATCAAGGAACAATGATGCACCTTGATTGAATGTTCTAGCATATAGGACATCACCTATTTAAAGTGGGGAGTATATAAGGGACTAGTTTCTCTCAAGGAGGGTGCTCCAAGTGAAAAGTGGGCCGGCTCTAAAAGTGGTGCAAGTTGGCCCCAAAAGTGGACCAAGGCATCCCAAAAAGAGTGCTAGGGGCACTCTAAAAGAGGAACTAGGTTGGACTCAAAAGTGAACTTTGTTGTCCCAAAAATGGGATAGAGCACCCCAAAAAGTGGAATAGGTTGTGTATACACCTAAAAATGGTCACATCACAATAGTCTAGTAATTAATTAAATATTTTTAATATTTAATTAACTCTCTGAACTCAATCTACGTATAAATAAATTTAAATAATTTATTTATATTGTCCATTCTTTCATTTCGATTAAATAAATAAGTTTATTTAATCACTTTTTTTATATCCATTTCTTAATTAATTAAATAAACATTACGATTTATTTATATTAATTATCTTTAAATATTTTTTTCTTCTAAATTTCATTCATAATTAAATATTCCAAAATATTTAATTAATTCTTCTAAATTTCATTCACAATTAAATATTCCAAATATTTAATTAATTCTTCTAAAATTCATTCATAATTAAATATTCCAAAATATTTAATTAAATTCTTCTAAAGTCTATTCACAATTAAATATTTCAAATATTTAATTGAATCTTCTATAGTTCTAAAAATCAAAAATCAAACTCACATGAAATTAAATAAATTTATTTATTTAATATTGGATTATCTTCAACAACCGTGGAACAAACTTCCAAAATAGAAAATTAATTTCTCTGTTCCTGTGCAAACTTGTTCCCGTGGGTTGAAGACAAGGCTCCATTCTTCTCTCCAACCTCCCAACATTTTCCATCTTCCTCTCAACCTCTCCATCTCTCACCATTCAAATCTACCAGACAATCTCATAGCCATTGATCTTTGCCAGCCAGGCTCTTGCCTGCAAAAAGCTATAAAAAGGACTGCTAGGTCTTTGAAATCACAGAGAAGCTTTCATACAGGAAAACTATACCAAATTTGCAATAGCATAGTCTTATAGCATCCATAGCATCCATAGATTGTAGAATCATTCCATATCATGGCCAATCATCTTCATAGTGTAGTTTTAGAAGCATCCATAATCTACAGCCCTTGTGCATAATTTGTAGCCCCTGTGCATATCCGTATTAGCATTTTCACTCCACCAGCATATAGCATAGAAAAAGTACTTTCCTTTTTGCACACTCATTCTATAGGTTGCCATTCGGAGAAGCCTTGCTTACACAATATGAGAGCAACAAGCTTCAAACAAATCCCTGGAGATAGAGAAAAATGGAACGGTTCTGAAGAAAGCTCTGTTTGTTTTCCTTAAATTCAATTATCTCGATTTCTTTAGTTTAAAGTTTCATTTTGTGTGATTTGTTTGTCTTATTTTGATACTCGCATATTTGTCACACATTTTTGGCTGCCATTGTGGGGCTCTTGCCCCTATTTTAACATCTTTTTGCATGTTTTTCTGATAGGTCACGGCTAAAACAACGTATTAGCGCAATAAACACGCTTCAACAAAATTCACACCTAGTTCAGTGCCCGTGACTCATCCTGTAGCACCCGTGAAGCATCCTGTAGTGCCCGTGAAGCATCCTGCAGCACCCGTGATTCATCCTGCAGCGCTCGTGAAGCATCCTGCAGTGCCCATGACTCATCCTATAGTGCCCATGATTCATCCTACAGTGCCTGTGATGTCTGTTATAGCACACTTTTAAAAAGGCTACAAATTGTATATTGTAATTTAAATATAGCTTGACTGAATCCGACGCGACCGCGGACAGTAAAAAAAACTTTGAAAAAATTAAGCAATCCTAGGATAGTCACTTCATTTTCTATTTTGGGCTAAAAATAACTTCATGTTTTTGTGAAGCAACATCTTCACCTAGCATAGAAAATTCTTTATTTGGGCTTAAAATTGAATCTTTGTTTGCTTTGCTTTACATAGGTGATAGGTCTATGCTCTCCCCTTAACTGGGTGATCAAAATGCCAAACTCATCTATTTCATTTCATGCAATTTCAAGTTTTGTTAAAACCTTGTAGAGAGCTTGCTCTTGTGGGAAAAAGTACTCACCCAAGAGGAACGACTCAAGTGGGTTCAAGCCAAAGCCAGGCTATTCCACCCCACTATAAAATTTAAAGTAAAATTGGGGAAACCCTCTTTTGATGGTAGTGTGCAAGATAACCATCCCCAAAGCCTTTGTTATAAAGGTAGGGAGGTCTCTCAAGGGAGTATATCATTTTCCGCACCGAACGGAAACCTTTACTACGAACCTAGTGTACTATCCAACCAAAGTCAGTTTCCAAACATCATAATAATCACAGTGCAGGGGAGGGAAGAATCTACCCCCGAGATACTCACCATATAACTACCAAGGACTATTTGCTCAGGGGATCCGGTATCCACTTCCGTCACTCTGAGTATGCACCTGGAAAAGTCAAAAACACGGGCGCCCTTTCGGGGGTGACACGGCTGTGTGAGTCGACGTAGTTTTAAGATGTGGGTTGTTGATTAGTATGATGACCTACTTGAGTACTAAGAGTGAGTCTTCTTGAACTATCTGTCATGTGTAAAACTTGTGAAAACAATTTTTGACAAACATTTTGATCATACACTTGATATTTAGTATAGGACTTAAAAAACAACTATTCTACAACTTGCTTGATGTGTTTTCAAAACATTAATTCAGTAAAGATCATCCAAAACTCACAATTACATTGATTACACTTATCATTTTTCGAGACTAGGATCAAATCTCAAAAAAGTGCATCTTTTCAAACAAGTTTTTGATTATTGGTTCAACTTCCCCAACAGGATTCTGATATCCTTTCATCTTGGAAGCCACAATCAAGAGTTAGAAACGTCATTTGATCATATCATAAGATTTTCATCTTATCAGATCAAGACATCATCATTTTTGCACTTATAAACCTGTGATCTAAGTCTAGAAGAACATTTCAAAAGCATATGCCTGTTGTCCACTTTACAACATGGGTGATAGGGAAGAAAATCCTTTTCATAGGTTTCGTACTCGGAATAGTTCAAATGATGAAATAACTGATGAAATGATTCAAGAAGCTAAATAGGATCCACAGTTTCACATAATTTTGGACAAGATCTTAGAGCGAGATAAAGAAGGCTACTTTCTTTTTTTAGCAAACCAAGGTGCTAAATTTCCCTCTAACTACAATATGGAGAAAATTAAGGAAGATCCTGAAAAGACTAAAACTCCATTAAATGATCTTAGTAGTTTTCCCCAACAAATCAGAGCACTCCAAAGGCAAATCAAGGAAATACAAGGGGGCACAACTATGAAGTCCTTTGACAAAAATATGAATGCAACCTCTTCTCCTCCAAAAGCAACATCATCCAAATTCAATGTTTTTGAATTTTTGCAAAGGTTAACTGAGAAGCCCAAATCTAAGCCATCAAATAAAATTGACCAATCCTGTCATGTCATGCATTTATCTTCATCCCCCATAATTCAAAATGAACCTCATGATTCTTTCACTCAAGATAACGATTCCATTCAATCACCTTCTTCTATCATATCCTTTACATCCAATGATTCATTTCAATCTACACATCTCGATCAAAACATTCTACAAACCCTTCCTATCTTTGATCAAGATCCCATCTCTCAAGAACCATATGATGATCCCCTCCTTTCATTATTCACCCATGATAATCCTCTTCCATCTCAAGAACAAAATGTTCTTCCAAGTTCTTCTTCCACATCATCTAATCAATCCATACCATCCCATGATTCTATTGCATCACAAGAGCATGATAGTTCTTTCGTCCTATCTAATGATGTCTTACCAATTGATGATCAAGATATGATTTCTACAAAATCTCACGATTCCCTTCCTCATCAAGATCAATATATGCTTCCATTCAAGGATACCCTTTCATCCCATGAAGATGATTATCCTTCTCATGATCAAGATATGCCTTTCATACCACTTCATAATCCTTTTCCAAGTCAAGATCAAAACACCCCATCATCCCCATGTCAAGAGCCTATCACACCTATTCAAGTTATCCATGAACCCCACACCTATAAATTGGGATCCTCCACCTTTATCCATTCTAGTTTACTTCCAACACCTATCCTCTCATCCATATCATATCCTCCTCAAAATGGACTCGCATCTTGTTTTACAAACAATACATATCCCATTGGTAAACGAATGTGTCAAAGTATGAATTACAAAGGAAAAGGATTAGGCCTTCATGAGCAAGGTATCCTAGAACCCCTTTCTGTTCAAAGAAACCCATATCATCATGGCCTTGGTTATACACCTCGTGCTCAACCTAGGTATCCTAGTCCATCAAACTCTCCATCTATCCTAGGTCCTCATCCTAGTCCATCAAACCTTCCCTCTATCCTAGGTCCTTATCCTAGTTCATCAAACCTTCCATCTATCCTTGGTCCTTATCATCCCAACTCTAGCTCATCAACCCTTCCATCCATATTAGGGTCCCACATTTCTCCATCTCCTATTCTTCAAGAACAACAAAGGCACACATCCTTGATCCACTTTCAAAATCATACCCATATTAACTCATCCATCATACCTCCTTATCGTTCATCTCAATACACTCCTTCCATTGCTCTTGGAAGCAATTTGGGTGCCAAATATCAAAAGCTTCTATATCAAAATCCACATGTATCAAAGGATCAACATGTCTCCTTGAAGAGTCATGCAAAAATAAAAGACAATTTGATCCAAAAACAAAAGAAAAATCTAAAAGGCCACAAAGGCCCATCAAAGAAAAAAGGCAATTTTCAAAGACCACAAAGGTCCATAAATCAAAAAGAAAAATGTCAAAGGCCACAAAGGCCCACAAAGAAAAACTCAAAGTCAAAATTCATGTGGATTCCTAAAAGTCTCGTAAAAGCAATAAAATCTAAAGTGGCATCCAAATTTGCTAATCCAAAATCTTCCTCCAATTTTCCATCTAATAACTTATCACCTTCCAAATCCATTTTTCCTTCATCACTCCACCGCCCTTCAAGGTGTGTGCCAATGTTGATCTTTCCAAACTTTCCATCTATCCATCAACAGGCCTTCCAACCTCCTATCCATTACCCAACATTCATACCCCATCATTCTCCTTTAATCCAAACTTTTGCATAAGTCCTTAGATTCTTCCATTGTATCATTAATCTGCCAACATTTAGGATTCTAATTCCCATTGCCATGGTTTATTAGAGGGATATTTGGTTGTGAAACTTGATGCTTAAGTCCTTCCTCCATCTCCCTATCACCCATATCCTATCTTCCATATTCCTCTTGCATTCTACACTTAGGGACAAGTTTCATTTATCTTATCATTCATGGTCATTATCCTTTCTATGCCCATTCCTTACATTTCCACCTTTGATCTTGACAAGGTTAAGGATCTTCTTGAACATCATATATCTTATCTTACATCATCCATCCATATCTATCATCTATACAGATCTTTCATATCCATATCATACAATGAGAATCCTTATGTTTCATCATGGCTTGATGAAATTTGTACATATCCATAATATTTAGGTTGTGTTTACACTAGGGGCAGAAACATAGACTCAACAAGGGAGGGGCAACAAGTTTTTCGAACATCACAAACAGACACAAGACGGTTTTCCAAAATGCAACAAACATTTCCGTATCAAATCAACCACAACATGCTTATTCAATGCCACTTGAAATCAAAACAACATGATCCAAACAAACATCAATGTTGACAACCAACTTGGATGATCTTAATCTGAATAATGTTTGAAATATTTTCAGCAAAAATTTGAATTGTTGTTTGGTTTTCTATCATATCTTTGGAGCAATTCAATGATGTACTGAACTAGAAAAGCAAGGAAGGAGTATGATTTTTCTTTGTCTGCTGTTTGTGAGGAAATCATTAGTACTATGCAAATTGGTCGCGAGACATGCTCTACTAAGTATCATTGATGACATTTCAGAATTTGCATAGGAAATGGATTAACTTTTGTCTGTTTATGAAAGCAATACTCAGGTCATCTCAGTTTAATTATACCTAGATGCTTGTATTATCTTGCTATATCAAAATTCATGAAAGCAATACTCAGGTCATCACTGGTGCTAACATACCCTTTGATGCTTGTATTAACTTTCAACATTTCAATGCTCTATGATGACATAAAAAGCACAAATAAGCTCTCAGAATGGCAATATTGTACAGATAAACTGCATGGTTAGTATAGATTGCATTCATGTTAGAATTTGCATTTTGTATTTATAGATTTTTCCCAAAAGCTGGAAAGGTATACAATGTCTCAATAAAAAAATCAAAGCTGATCACATGAAAAAACTATGAGGTGCTACCCCCAGATGTTGTTGGTCTCACACCACCTGCTCCTACATCAGAAGATCAAATCATCAATAACATCAAAAGATCAGACCATTATTCAAATCAAAATGGATCATCAAATCAATCAAATCAATCCAATCGAAATACATCATTCGACTATTTGTTTTCAACAACTTTGAAAGTACATTTATCAAACTACGATTTGTCTTTCAACAACCTTGAAAGCAAATTTATCAAATCTACTATTTTTTTTCAACAACTTTGGAAGCAAACTTATCAATCGAAACTTATCAAATCAAATCAACAACTATTTGTTTTTCAAAATCATGAAAGCAAATATATCAATTCTTGTTTGTTTTTAACAACCTTAGAAGCAAACTTATCAACAACTATTTGTTTTTCATCATCATGAAAGCAAATATATCAAAGTTTCATATCTTTCCAAATAAATGGTCAGTCTGCATGCCTCAATCACATCTCTATCCGCCTGTACAAGTTGCGGAGTCAATCTTCATGTCTTCGAGAATGTCTCCCGTAACTGCAAAATGCCCAATCTCTCCTGTTGAAACATCATCATGACAAAGCAAAATCAATATCAAATCATCACGACTCATAAATCAAATCTAAATATCAATCAACTATTTTTTTTCATCATCATGGAAAGCAAATATATCAAAATCATGTTTGTTTTTAACAACCTTAGAAGCAAACATATCAATCAACTGTTTGTTTTTCAAAATCATGAAAGCAAATATATCAAAATCATGTTTGTTTTTAACAACCTTAGAAGCAAACATATCAATCAACTGTTTGTTTTTCATTATCATGGAAAGAAAATATATCAAAATTATGTTTGTTTTTAACAACCTTAGAAGCAAACATATCAACAAACAATTTGTTTTTCATTTTCATGAAATCAAATATATCAATTCCTGTTTGTCTTTAACAACTTTAGAAGCAAACTTATCAACAAACAATTTGTTTTTCATCATCATGAAAAGAAAATTTATCAAAATCCTATTTGTTTTTAACAACTTTAGAAGCAAACTTATTAGACAACTATTTGTTTTTAACAACTTTAAAAGCAAATTTATCAGCTACTATTTGTTTTCCAACAACCTTGGGAAAAAATTTATCAGACAAACATCATCAAATCAGGGCATCGCAGTATGTAAAATTGGGGCATTTTATCACATTTTATCATAGCAGGGGCAATTTAGTCATCAATTTTTCATCTCACATCTTTTTCATGTCAATTTCTTCATATCATCATTTTCGAACGATGAATCGACATCATCAAAATAATAAAAAAATTCAAAAAAATCCAAAAATTTAAAAATAAATAATTCACAAAAATCAAAATCTTATCGATTCATCGTTCAAGAAGGCATATACCTATCAACATTCGATAGTCAACATCTGGCGAAAATTTCAAAATTCTTTGAAGCAATGCATAAAACACATCACTTCAAAGAGGGGCAAAATGTATACACCTAAAAATGGTCACATCACAATAGCCTAGTAATTAATTAAATATTTTTAATATTTAATTAAATCTCTGAATTCAATCTACATATAAATAAATTTAAATAATTTATTTATATTGTCCATTCTTTCATTTCGATTAAATAAATAAGTTTATTTAATCACTTTTTTGTATCCATTTCTTAATTAATTAAATAAACATAACGATTTATTTATATTAATTATCTTTAAATATTCTTTTCTTCTAAATTTCATTCATAATTAAATATTCCAAAATATTTAATTAATTCGTCTAAATTTCATTCACAATTAAATATTCCAAATATTTAATTAATTCTTCTAAAATTCATTCATAATTAAATATTCCAAAATATTTAATTAAATTCTTCTAAAGTCTATTCACAATTAAATATTTCAAATATTTAATTGAATCTTCTATAGTTCTAAAAATCAAAAATCAAACTCACATGAAATTAAATAAATTTATTTATTTAATATTGGATTATCTTCAACAACCGTGAAACAAACTTCCAAAACAGAAAATTAATTTCTCTGTTCCTGTGCAAACTTGTTCCCGTGGGTTGAAGACAAGGCTCCATTCTTCTCTCCAACCTCCCAACATTTTCCATCTTCCTCTCAACCTCTCCATCTCTCACCATTCAAATCTACCAGACAATCTCATAGCCATTGATCTTTGCCAGCCAGGCTCTTGCTTGCAAAAAGCTATAAAAAGGACTGCTAGGTCTTTGAAATCACAGAGAAGCTTTCATACAGGAAAACTATACCAAAATTGCAATAGCATAGTCTTATAGCATCCATAGCATCCATAGATTGTAGAATCATTCCATATCATGGCCAATCATCTTCATAGTGTAGTTTTAGAAGCATCCATAATCTGCAACCCCTGTGCATAATTTGCAGCCCCTGTGCTTATTCGTATCAACATTTTCACTCCACCAGCATATAGCATAGAAAAAATACTTTCCTTTTTGCACACTCGTTCTATAGGTTGCCATTTGGAGAAGCCTTGCTTACACAATCTGAGAGCAACAAGCTTCAAACAAATCCCTGGAGATAGAGAAAAATGGAATGGTTCTGAAGAAAGCTCTGTTTGTTTTCCTTAAATTCAATTATCTCGCTTTCTTTAGTTTAAAGTTTCATTTTGTGTGATTTGTTTGTCTTATTTTGATACTCACATATTTGTCACACAGGTTGTCCCATAAAAGTGGTCATTGGGTGTCTCAAAAAAGTGCACTAGGTCCATGGATCCAAATGGAGGACTAGAAAGAAAAGTATGTCACCCTCGAGCCAACTTAAGGCATGTCATCCACATCCCAAGCATGCTCTTATATATACATGGAAGGTGGTCAACTAGCCAAAAGAGACAATGACAAGTGACATATGAGGACAAAGCTATCTAACCCCTTGCCCCCACTCAGTGGGGGACAAGGGTGAGCCGAGGTGATTGTTGATTATATTCCACTCCTTATGAAAAGGAAATAATTTGAAATTAATGTAAAACATGCAATAGTGAGTATGTTATGACCCTACAACTATTACATGGCAAGGAGCAACAACTATTGTTATTGATTATAATGTGTACAGACAAGCGTGTATCTAATGAGATATTCCCACATGTAGTATCTATCAGTTCATGATGCACCAAAGTTAAACTTGTCTTGGAAGAATATTTTTTAATAGTGTTGCTATTGAGTCAAGGCTTGTTTGATGGTTTTGTTTCTATCAAAGGACAATAACCAAGACTACAAGTTGTTTCTTGTGTGTTAGGCTCTATAGGGACACAAATACCTTGTTCTCTAGCACCACATCCTTTTCTACTATACCCGAGTTGTTTCATAAGTTCATAACCTCTTCCATAAATATTTTTCCTTTCTTTTGAATTTGGTGGTCGGTCATAATCAACTTCATCAAAGTTTGTTGTACAATTTGCTTCTTCTCCTAAAGTAGTGGAAGTGGATGCTTTCGAATTTTGTGTCGACATTACCGCTTTTTCTTTTCCCTTTTTAGACTCTTTGTTTATAATCTTGTATTCTCCCATGAATGTTGGTGTGAAATCTAAGGAACCCAAATCATCTTTTAGTGACTTCGTCAATGCTCTTCTTGTGTTCCTCTTCCTTTTTTATTTTCACTTTTGCTTCTTGTATCAATACTTCCAAAGGATCTTGTCCTTCTTTTTCAGCAATCACTAAACTTTCAGGTTGAGGATCAGCCTTAAGTGTGTAAACTTTGTTGTTATAGACATACTTCATTACACGGTGAAGCATAGAGGGCACTTCATTCATCTCATGAATCGAAGGTCTCCCTAAGAGGAGATTGTAAGAAAGATCATGCGGCATAACATGGACTGGAGTTTGTAAGGTAACTTTTCCAACTTTAATACCATAATGTGATGACTCCAAGTGGTTGTTTTCCTACATTATCAAACCCATGAACAAATAAAGAATCAAGTTGAATTTGGTTTTTTTCTATGTCAATCTTATCAAGAAGGTTTATGCTATACATGTTAAGGGATGAGCCACTTTCAACGAGAGTTCTCTTTATCACTATTCGATTAATGTGAACTATTATCATGAAAGATTCATTTTTTTTTTTCTCTTCTAACGCAGGTAACTCATCTTGACAAAAGGTAATGTCTAAGTTGAATGGAGTTATAGCTTGAATCTAGGCTTCCACATCATTTGATTGCACATTAGGATGGTTAGGAACTTAATTTAAAGCACTTTGAAGCGTGTTATGGTAAATAGATGAAGCTTGATTAAGGTCCCATAAGGATATCTTAGTAGAAGTATTTTTAAGTTGTTCAAAAAGATCATACTCCTTTCCGCTTTTTAAAGGAAAACGAGGAGGACCAGGCAAGATAGGGTTAGGCAATGGGAGGGGTGTTTGAGTTGTTTGTCTCAGTTGTGGTTTGTTCCTATGTTATATGTGTGAGCAACAGTAGTGTAACTCGATTGCTGCAAAACATCATCATTATAAAATTTCCTTTTAGGTGGTTCTAAGATAAGCACGGGTTTATTTTGAACTTGCGGTTGTTGTGAGGGTGCGTAAATGATGAGTTGAGGCTTAGGTAGTCCAATGATTAAAGAATTTGTAGGAGGTCTGAGAATTAGAGGACTCGGGGGAGTCCTAATGTTCATAACCTCAAAAGAGTTATCCCTATTTTCATGATCTCATAGTGAAGTGGAGTCTAATGTCTCTTCATCATCTTCATCTAAGGAAGCATCATCAATATTATTTGAAAGACATGTGTCAATGTTCTCATTTTCTTCCACCTTGATATCTTCCCTAGTAAGAGTGTTTTTAGGAGAGATACAAACTGGATGTTCATGACATTCAAAGGTTGGTTCTTCTAAAATAACTTCATCACAAGTAGGGGAATCATCAATGGTTGGATTTTCTTGCTTATCAATGATGGCATTCTCTTGTTGAATAATGTTTTTCCTAGGAGTGAGACAAATAGGACTCTCATAACTCTCATTGGTTTGATCTTCTAACACCAAAATATCTTCATCACAAATAGGAGAGATATTAGGAGAAGGAAAATTTTGATCATTATGATTGTCCATCATTTCATCCTTTTACTCTGAGGTCTCATCACATTCCATGGTTAGATTTTGTAAAGTGGCTTCATCACAAAAGGAGGAGGCATCAAGAGAAGAATAACTATGAGTTTCAAGCTTCCCAATGATTGGATCCTTTTGTTCAAATAGATCTTTCCAAATTTTAGGGACATTAGGAAGAAGAGAAATAATGTTATAACTCTCAATCATTGGATCTACATATCCTCTTTCACTAAAGCATTCTCACTAGGTAAAGTGATGTTAAGAAATGTGTTAATGATCTCATCTTCTTGTCTCATAATATCTATCCAAGGGGGAGTAGGAGAGGGACAAACAAGACTCTCATGATTCTAAATGATTGTATCTTCTTTCACCAAGATACCTTCATCACTAATAGGAGAGGTATTAGGAGAAGAACAATTATGGTTGTCATGATTGCCTATGCTTGCATCCTCTTTCACTAAAGTATTCTCACAAGTAGGAGGGTTGAAGTTTTTCTTAACATGCTTAGGAATGTAAGATACTAATATTGTGTGCTAAAAATGAGAAGTAATTTTATCCATCTTATGTCATGCTTGGGTAGGTGCACCAAGATGGTTCCCAAAAAGGGGGCTTAAGTGGCCACTTTTTTTTTGAAATCAAGAAATATTGACCTTGGACGTGAAATTGAGGATACTTACACTCAAAATTTTGAGATGGAACAAAAGGAAGGATTCAAGTGCTCTGAGTCTACTTTCTAAACTACTAGTTTATTTTGAAATTGGTTGAGATTAAGGGGTTCAAATGAGGGACGTACACAAATTGGTGTTGTTTTTGTCAGAAAAATATAACATAGCAACTCTTGTACAACCCTCGTACGGTGAACTTTTTTTTAGTATTTTTAAAATCACCATGGTTAGAAGTTAGGTAATAGTATGTAGTTGATGCACGATTTTTCTTGTAGTTTTTTAATGAATATTTTAATTTTTACTAATTTTTGAAGTGGACACTTCCTAAAAAGCAAAATTTTGGCCATGCTACCCCTACAAATTTTGGAAACTAATTGATTTTAAAAAAAAATAAAATTGTAGAATGGAGTCTAGTTTCTAAAAATGTAATTTATTTGAAAATTTGATGAACGGTTAATTTATAATGAAAAAAAAACCAAACAATGCTTTTTGCCAAAAAAGAGACATACAGACAAAAGAAATTATGGATGAACGGCTTAACATTGTCAGAAAGTGAAAAAAATTAGATCGTTGGATAGCTAAGAGAGAACCTAACATTACCTAGATGTTCGATTAGTTTGATATTGAACCACGTGCAATCTTGATGGTGAGCACGAACTCGATTATCTGAAATATTGTAGAAATTATAAAAACATGTGTCTGGTTGTTGGGAATGCCCTCCAAGCCTTTGGGTTGGTATTCCAAGGAAAACACCAATCCTAAGGCTCAGGGATTCCCAAAGCAAGATATAACGTGATCGTGTTATAACGCGCTCGCATTATAGGTCAGTTTTGACATGGTTTTTGTTTGTAGGGAGCATGTCTAGCAAGACATAATGTGAGCGTGGTATAAAGCGCTTGCATTATGTCTTGCTTTATGTTAAATGCATATTGAATGTATGTTTATATATTTATATGTTTGTATGAACATGTATGCTTGTATGTCATGTATGTATGTATGCCTGTATGTATCAATGCATGTATATTGTATGTATGCCTACTTGTATGTAATATTGTATATACATGCATCTACATGTATGCTTGTATGTATGTAGGATTGTATGTACATATGTATTATGCTTGTAGGTATGTATTT
>VDFB02000017.1:363195083-363238990 GCA_007258455.2 Sequoia sempervirens
AGGAAGAAATAGTGCACGAGCGTGTTTTGTGTTGCACTATAAATGGTAAAAAAACTCAATATACTTGTGATCTCAAGGCCCACATTCTACATATTCTCGTAGTTCTACACGTGCTTTGACAAAAAGTAACTTTTTGATGATGTTGTGAAGTGTGCATGCATGTTTTTCACATTCCACCACCTTTTTCATGATCTTTCTACCACCTTTGCATGAAATAGCATAGTTTTCACATTGAAAGACATAATATCAATTCAACTTTGAATTCCATTGAAAACTGATATACAATTGAAGTTTGGAGGGGAACAAGCTTTTGAAAAAGCCAAATTTTGAGGAGTTTGAAGAAAGAAGAAGCTAAGGCTACATAATTGGGTTGAACTCCTCCATTTGAAACTCTATTTTTTTAGGTATGTGAAGTCTTTACACATTTTCTTTCATTCTATTATGGCTTCCTTTCATTTTTGTTATCTTGAATATTCCATGTTGATCATTGTTTGTTTGTCATTATAACCTTAGGTCGTCAATGCACATTTTAAATTACACAATTCTATACACTTTCCAATTACATTTTTAAACAACATCTCTTTGAGGCATTTTGTTATTTAAAAATTGACTTATCTTGTGTATGCTTCCACATTTTGTATACACATATTTATGACATACGTTTTAAGGAAGTAAAATAAAACATCATTTCTCAATCCTTTATTATGGAAGTGCATACCACTCTCTGAAGCTTTCATTGAGGTTTTTTGTCAAAAAATTATACGAAGAAGCTCATTTCCTTGTGTATGCTACCAAATTTTCCATATATCTCTTTTAAAAATTGGAATATACTCCCATATTGATAGATCTTAGAAAATATTTTGGTTTTCATCTCTATATCTAAATTTACCTCATCACTAAACCTACCTCATAAATTTTATTTGTGATATATTTTAAATGTTTCCTTGATTAGTCTACCTACAAGGGATTCTAACCCTTCTCTCCACTGTTAGAAGACTCTTTATTGAAGGCTAAGTTAGCAACATGGGGAAAGGTGTAACATATATTGCAATCATGGATCAAAATGGAAGCATGGACAAAGCATTTGAATTGTGATGCAACTAGGGGAGGTCCTGCAACACAAGTGAACACAAAAAATCAACCAACAACAACAATTCACAAGTCACAATTCTCAAAACTCTTCACTTTTCACCAAATCAACACTCTTCCTTGTAGCATTTCCAACTCATTCAATCCGGTATTTCTTCTCGATAATATTCTTTCAAACCAAGACTTGAACCATTTCAATGACCCTTCAAGGTACATAATCACATGCCAACAAACCACTATTGGTTACTTTGTAACAACTTTCTCAAATCAGGCTTTCTATGCCAACTAGGCCTAAAATTAGGACACTTTAGCAAAAAAAATTATCTTGAAACTTGACCAAAACCTCCAAACACATGTGGGAAGAAATTTATATGTATTCAAACCAAATAATTCACAATTAGTTCTTAGAAATTCATCCACCAAGATGTGAAAACCAAAAACCCTCTTTTTAAGCCAAATAACCTAGGGCTTATTGGAAAACACACTTCCCAACCTTATCAAAACATGCCACCACCTCAAATAGGTCTAAAATGGCCTACAAAAACTCAATTCAACAAGAAACAATTCTAACCTAACATAATACTCACTTTAGCATGTCAAAACCTCTCAAATTCACATGGAAAACACCAAATTTCACTCTAGGGCTTCATGCCCAACTCAACTCTTGACCTCCCTTGCACACACTCAACATTCACACACCTTTATAGTGATGTTGCAAACCAATTCATCAAGTTAGAGTTACAACAGTGAGAGAAATGGGTCAAAAAACCATTTTAAATGACTTTTAAACCTTAAAATTATGTTCAAGCCAGTCTCAGAAATGGTTGACATGGTAGGGGCAGCTATGCCTCATAGAAATGGGATGTCACGGTGATTAAATCACTATGACACCCCATTTCTATGAGGCATACGCTACCCCTACCTTCTCAACCCTACCGCATTGGCAAGCTAGTGAGTGAGCTAGCTTGCCAACACTCCACTAGCTTGCCAATGTGGTAGGGTTGAGAAGGTAGGGGCGGCGTATGACTCATAGAAATGGGGTTCCATGGTGATGTAGGGTTGAGAAGGTAGGGGCAGCGTATGCCTCATAGAAATGGGGTGCCACAGTAATATACATCACTGTGGCACCCCATTTCTATGAGGCATACACTGCCCCTACCTTCTCAATAGCGTATGCCTCATAGAAATGGGGTGCCACAGTGCCAATGCGGTAGGGTTGAGAAGGTAGGGGTAGTGTCTATGAGGCATACACTACCCCTACCTTCTCAACCCTAATGCATTGGAAAAGCTAGTGAGTGAGCTAGCTTGCCAACAATCCACTAGCTTACCAATGCGGTAGGGTTGAGAAGGCAGGGGCCGTACACCGAAACCCCATTTCTATGAGGCATACGCTGCCCCTACCTTCTCAACCCTACCACATTGACAAGCTATTGAGTGAGCTAGCTTGCCAACACTCCACTAGCTTGCCAATGCGGTATGGTTGAGAAGGTAGGGGCAACATATGCCTCATAGAAATGGGGTGTCATGATGATGTACACCCCATTTCTATGAGGCATATGCTGCCTCTACCTTCTCAACCCTACCACATTGGCAAGCTAGTGAGTGGGATAGCTTGCCAACACTCCACTAGCTTTCCAATAGGGTAGGGTTGAGAAGGTAGGGGCAGCGTGGTAGCAACCTAGGTGGTGAAGACCCAAACCAACTCAAAATGATCAGACTGAAACAACAAACTAGCCCATGCACCACCTTTTTCTATGCTAGAAATAGTCTTGTACAAGAAGATTATAAGTATTTTTATGAAGCCTTGAAGACATATATTTCATTTATTTGAATGGATAAATACTTTAGGAACTAATATTTGTCTCATTACCATGCTACACGTAAAATTATCCGCCATTCTAAAGAAACGAAGAAGGAATAAACTAACAGACGAAGAGTATGAAACCTTCAAAGCAAAGGAGAGAGAATGGGTGGCGGCATATCGTGAAAAGAAGAAATTGGGTACTATTGATGAAAGCAATCCAACTGAAGAGGAACCTCAACTGTCAAAAAGAGAACAAGATTTGGAAGCACAAAGGGCATGAATGCGAAAGCATCGTGCTAAGACAGATTCAGATACTATAGTTGGAGACACACCCTCTATGGAAAGTGAATAAGAAGGGACACCATTAAGAACAAGCGAATATGGAGGGACACCAACTACCACAAGTGAATATGGAGGGACACCATCTATCACAAGTGAATATGGTTGGACACCATCCAACACATCTCAAGTTGAGAGTACATCATCACTCGGATTTGACAAAGAAGGTATGCCATCATCCCCACGAGAACCTCAAGGTATGTCTTCTACTCCACCATCGATCAAAGTACATAATCTAGCCCACCTCAATTAAATATTGATGAAATTCCTAATGTTGAGATGTATGTACCTAGGAAATTGGAGGCCCCAGTTATAGATGGAGAAAACATTGAATACCCTATAGGCTTGGTTGTTGTTACTAGAACATGGCTTAGAAGGTACCCACATAAGAGTGTTAAACATTGGTTGTTTCAGGACTTTGACACACATTGTAAGATTCTTCATTACTCGAACCTTCTTGTGGCATCCAATGTTCATTTGACCAAATATGGGGGTAGATGTTTGAACAAGGCCTTGTGGAAGGTTCGCGAGTCTGACCACGAATCAATACTAGACACAATAAAGAGTAGAGTAGACCTAGATGGTTCGTTGGATTAAGTTGTAAGTATGCACATCGGTTCTTATTAATTTATACTTGTATGCGCATTAATTTGTTTGATGGCAATGCTATCATCTTCTTTTAATTCAAATGCCTATTTGTAACCTACCACAAATTGATTGGTGTCCCCTTGTAGAAAATGCAGATTTATGAGGCATCCAAGAGAATGTTAGCTAGAAAAGCAATGCAACGTCCTTATTTTGATGATCTTGACAAATCTCAATCATGATTTTAAGCCATTACAAAAGTGTGTGCAAAGCTTGGTGAGGGAATTTCAAGTTATTCATTTGAAGTTAACCTTATCATGAGCAGCTATGATGTAGACATTATAAGAGCATCTAAAATTTCAACTTACTTTATTCATGAGAGGTGTTGTGTGGAATAGGTATCTTGGAACTCATAGTGAAGATGTATGACCAGGAGTGACTAAGTTGATAGACTGGCATACCTATCTATAAGTGCCTTCTAGATCTATTTTCATTTCATTTCCATTTTGGATGCTCTTTCTTTTTCTCTTTTACTTTGTGTATTTGTAAGTGAACTACTAAAAATTGATTGGTCTCTCATTGTACAAAAAGTTGATTTATGAGCGATCAAAGAGAATCTCAGCCAAAAAAGCAACGCAACATCCTTATTTTGATGATCTTGAGAAATCTCAATTCTGATTTGAAGCCATTATAAAAGATCATGTAAAGCGTAGTGAGGGAATCTCAAGTTACTCAATTGAAGTTAACCTCATAATGAGCACCTATGATGTAGACATTTAAAGAGAATCTCGAATGTATGAGTGACATTGTAAAATATCTGTGAGAACGAAGTTCCTAAAGCATTGTAATGAGATTTACTCAAATATTGTAATTTTGGAGTTCATGTTTGGTGCAATAGCACCTTGTTCTATAAATGCCTTCAATAGGAAAATTTTCAAAATTTGAATTTTTAAATGTAAACAATGTGAAAAAGGTCATGTGAAGGTATATGTAATGTATTCAAAGTCTCAAAGAGGTCATTAGGTGATTACAGAAGTGATATTGCACAAAAGATGTCATTTGGTGTAAAAATGCAAAACTTGCATTAGTTGCACAATTGCAAAATTAGTAAATAAATGATGATGTTTTCTATATTTGTAACACTTTTCTTTTTTTGTTTCAAGCTTGTGTGGATTGTATAGCACCTTATACTTTGATTGTTGATTAGTTTTCAAATGTAAAAAATGAATTTTGAAATGTAAAATGTATGTAAAAGGTCATGTGATACATTCAATATGATGGTTTATGGATTGATGCAATAGGGAGAGGCTTACAACACACAAATTCACAATTCCAATCTTCAAACACAACTGTCAGGCCATAAACTCGTCACAATTTCATCATTTCTTCAAAATCACTCTTTTCCCTTGTAGCACTGGGAATCAACTTAATCGGGTAACTTATCTCAATGACACCTCATCAATCCATGACATGAACCTCTTTAGGGACCCATTTGAACAAAATTTGACATACTCAAAATCCACCTATGATCACTTCATACCAGAGCACTCAAATTTTACCTTTTCACCGTTTTAGGCTTCTAATTAGCCTCTTTTTCCAAAGCACCTATACTTGAAACTTATCCAAACCCTAAAAAACCTTGGAGCAGCAATTTAAATGTGTCAAAACCTCAAAAATCAAAATCAGACCTCTGACATACCATCGTACAAAGAGTAATCCATAAAACCCTAGGGGTTTATTGAAAAAGTCACTTCCCAATCTACCCAAAACACAAAACCTCTTCAAACAAGTTTGAATTTGTCTGCACAAGCTTAATCAAACATGAAATAATGTTTCCTTCTTACAAAACTCACTTTGGCCCACCAAAACCTTCACTTTTCATGAGGAAAACTCATATTTTCACATTAGGGAATCACAACCAATGCAATATCAAACCTCTTCACAAACAAGCTTGAAACCACCTATTCCCAACTAAAACAATCCCATTCCACCAATCAGAGTAGTCACAAAGGGAGGAATGGGTAAAATTTACATTTATGTGACTTTGAACACCCGAAAAACAAGGTTACCAGGGCAGATTAAGAAAATCTGAGATAAAACTCCACAAATTTAAAATAAGACTTAAAACTTCTGAAAACACAAGTTAACACATGCTATAAGAGATTTCAAAAGTTTGCAAGTCCAAACAACCCTATACGAGATTGTACAAGTCTGTAAAGAATGGAAAAATACATAAAATCTGATAAAAAGTAGTACTAATCAACTTTTATTGCTTCAAATCTTCAAGATCGCCCTCTCATCAAGTCTTTACAATATATTTATAATATTTCTACTTCAAACTAAACTTTCCCAATGGATCTAACTACCTTTTGAACTCCTTAACTATTTGATCGCTCAAGAGTCCAAAGTGTGAAATGGCTGCAAACTTTAGCATGTTGTTACTCAGATACTGTAACACTTAGAAACTTCTCATCTGATCCTACGCGTTGGGTGCCTCTACAAAAACCTCTCTCGGTTTTGGCTATCTCAGAGTAGTTTTCCTATGGCAGTGGATTTTCACTTGATGGAAAAAGTGTCAAATACAAGCAGTGCAAAGTTGCAAAGTGGTGCAACTTTCATTCTACAACTTGTGTGACCAAATAGACTATTCCAACACATCCAAATAGGCATGTTTATGCTAGGCATGTTTATGCTAGGCATGGTCCACTTTCGTACCCAAACACATGGAATCACTTCAAGCTATGTTCAACTGGATCGATTCCTTAAGAGTCCAAAGTGTGAAATGGCTGCAAACTTTAGCATGTTGTTACTCAAATACCGTGATGCTTAGAAACCTCTCATCTGATCATACAAGATCACATTTAGAATATCTATAAAAACCTCTCTTGGTTTTAGCTATCTCAGAGTGGTTTTCCCGTGGCAACAAATTTTCACTTGATGGAAAAAGTGTCAAATGCAAGTAGTGCAAAGTTGCAAAGTGGTGCAACTTTCGTTCTACAATTTGTGTGGCCAAATGGACTATTCTAATGCATCCAAATAGGTATGTTTATGCTAGGCATGGTCCTCTATCGTATCCAAACATGCAGAATCGCTCTGAGCTACGTTCAACCGAATCAATTCCTTAAGAGTCCAAAGTGCAAAATGGTTGCAAAGCTCAACATGTTGTTACTCGGTTACCATGATGCTTAGAAAATTATTGTCTAATCCTATAGGATCATGTTGGGCCCCTCTACAAAAACCTCTCTCGGTTTTGGCTATCTCGGAGCGGTTTTCCCGTGGCAGTGGATTTTCACTTGATGGAAAAAGTGTCAAATGCAAGTAGTACAAAGTTGCAAAGTGGTGCAAATATCGTTCTACAACTCATGTGACCAAAAAAACTATTCAATGCATCTGAATAGGTATTTTTATGCTATTCATAGTCCTTTTTCACACCCAAACATGCGGGATCACTCTGAGCTACGTCCAACCAAATTGATCCCTTAAAAGTCCAAAGTGCAAAATGGCTGCAAACTTCAACATGTTGTTACTTGGATACCGTGACACTTAGAAACTTATCGTCTAATCCTACAGGATCCTGTTGGGCCTCTCTACAAAAATATCCCTCGGTTTTGGCTATCTCAGAGTGGTTTTCCTATGGCGGTGAATTTTCATTTGATGGAAAAAGTGTCAAATGCAAGGAGTGCAAAGTTGCAAAGTGGTGCAACTTTCGTTCTGCAACTTGTGTGACTAAATAGATTGTTCCAACACATCCAAATAGGTATTTTTATATTAGGCATGGTCCTATTTTTCACCCAAACACACAGAATTGCTCTGAGCTATGTTTCAACCAAATCGATCCCTTAAGGGTCCAAAGTGCAAAATGGCTACAAACTTCAATATGTGGTTTCTCAGATACCATGATGCTTAGAAACTTCTCGTCTGATCCTGTAGGATTGTGTTGGGACCCTCTACAAAAACCTCTCGTAGTCTTTGCTATCTTGGAGTCATTTTCCAGTGGCAGTGAATTTTTACTTGATGGAAAAAGTGTCAAATGCAAGCAGTGCAAAGTTGCAAAGTGGTGCAACTTTTGTTCTGCAACTCATGTGACCAAACGGATTGTTCCAACACATCTAAATAGGTATGTTTACACTAGGAATAGTCCTCTTTTGCACCCAAACATGCAGAATCGCCGAGCTATGTTCAACTAAACCGACCCCTTAAGGGTCCAAAGTGCAAAAGGGAAGCAAACTTCAGCATGTTGTTACTCGGATATCGTGACACTTAGAAACTTCTCGTCTAATCCTACAGGATTGTGTTGGGCCCCTATACAAAAACCTCTCTCATTTTTGGCTATCTCAGAGTGGTTTTCCCGTGGCGACAGATTTTCACTTGATGGAAAAAGTGTTAAATGCAAGCAATGCAAAGTTGCAGAGTGGTGCAACTTTCATTTTGCAACTCGTGTGACCAAATAGATTGTTTCAACGTTTCTGAATAGGTATGTTTACACTAGGCATGGTCCTCTTTCACACCCAAACATGCAGAATCACTCTGACCTACATTCAACTGGACCGATCCCTTAAGGGTCCAAAGTGCAAAAGGGAAGCAAACTTTTATGGGCTATTAATCAGAAACTGTGATGCTTACGAACTCTCCATCTGAGCCTACAAGATCACGTTGGGCCCCTCTACAATAAAATCTCTCAGTTTTTGTTATCTCAAAGTCATTTTCCTGTGGTGTCCAGTTTTCACTTGATGGAAAAAGTGTCAAATTGAAGCAGAGTAAAGTTGCAAAGTGGTGAAAATTCAGTTTTGCAATTTGTGTGACCAAACTAACTGCTCCAACACGTCATGATAGGTAGGTTTATGCTAGGCATGGTCCTCTTTCACACCCAAACACATTGATTTGATTTGAGCTACATTCAACTAGCTTGATCCCTTATGATGGCATGCAAAACAATGAAAAAGAGAAACATACACACGACAGTTGAGAAGTCCAAGTATTCCACACAAAAAGTGTATGATCATTGGTACAGAGCACCTTGATCCTCCATTTGATGAAGAAGGTCTAGTTCAGTGGTTTTAGTCATCATAATGTCAAATAAGGCCATGATAGGCCATTTTGTATTCTTACTTTTAGTTTTGAGTTAATGTGGGGTCATTTGAGTCAATTATGTAAGTATGAATAAAAAAAATAGCATTGGTAAAGGCATTGGAAGAGATTGCTAACGCTGCCCTTGTTCAAAATTCAGAATTTAGGCCTTAAAAGCAAGGCTAGACAAGGTGAAAAGAAGAAATTTCTTGAGAATAAGTTAGAATAAGTTGGAAATAGGGTGAGGTTGTAGAGTTTGATGTGTTCAAATGGTTTGCAAGGACAAGGGAGGTCAAAATTATGTTATGGCATGATGCCCTAATTGGGAATAGAGGGGTTTTGAATGAAAAAGAGAGGTTTGAGGGAGTAAAAGTGGGTAAAGTCAAGGGGCAACATAATTTGGTAAATTTTGCCCAATGGTGTTTACCAATTGGAGTGATTGAGAGTGTGTTGCTTTGTTAAATAGACCTATTCAGGGGTCTAGGACAATGTTAAGTCCATTTCTTATTTGTATTATAAATTATAACTTTCTTTTTCCTGAGTCCATTTCATATACAAGAAATAATATTGCAAAAATTTGACATATAAATCTTTTGACGTGTTTATATGGTGATGCATCAAGAACATAACAATTCATTTTGCACTATCAGGATTATGCTATGAAAATGTTTAAAGACTATTGAAGATAAATGTTTGTATGATAATGTGTGAAGAAGTTAACTACTTCATCTACTCCGAATATTATGTTTTGAAAGTGTTGTGAAGATTATGTATCATTTGCTTAATTGAGTTGTTCCAATCAAAGGATTAAATATATTGGAATATTTTTATGAATCATTTCATGGAATACCAATTGAAAACGTGTTGTTTTCTTTTAGATAAAGTTGTTTAGCATCAATTAATTAATATTCAAGACAAACCATGAAGGACAACAATGATCAATGCTAGGGCTAACCAATTAATAAGAATACACGTGAATAAGTCAAGCATGTACATGTGAATAAGGGAAGCACAAGTACTCAAAAACATGTAAGCTTTGAAGTATACACATGAATACATATTATACACAAATTAATACAAAGTATATGCATGAATACAAGGTATATGCATGAAAACATGTAAGTCGCAAAGTATGCATTGGAACACACGTAAGTTGTAAAGTATACACTTGAATACACATAACTCATATCTATTGAACCATCAATTTAGAATGTAAATATGGACACCATCGATAAAAAAGATTTGTATTAATCAAATAGCCATATAGGCATACATCAATATATGTTGATATAAGTATGAAATATAGGTACAAAATAGCCATATAGGCTTACGAGAATGCCATATAGGCATACAATGTCAAATATATCCAATACAAAATATGTACAAAACTAACATGTAGGCATACAACAAAGGGCTCTGGAATCAAAAGTCATTGCTCTCCATGCTTTGGAAATAAATTCTTTCCCTTTGCTTGTTGATCGGATGGTGATAGGTCTGTCACTCATTTGTGCTATGCTTGAGGAGTGCTCCTACTACTCCTCCTAGTGTTTAGTTCATGGCGAAGTTTTAACTGTTACAATAAGTAAAGACATTAATATATAGAAATTACATTATAAAAAATGATATATTTAACAAAATAATCACTTACTGCCATCTCATGATCTCTCTCCATGAGGGAAATATTCACATGCCCATGCTCAAGCGTGCTCAAGCCCTGTATAAACCATCCAAATAGAAATTAAACTATGAATCAATAATGGTTTGATTTTTCACTAACTAACATCTATAACAATGAATGTAAATTGAAATTTACTAATTTGCTTCATACATCCCCTGTTAGAGCCATCGAGGACTGTATAGCAGAAGAAACACCAATCTTCATTTCCCTCATCACATTCGGAGGTGTTTCGGCTTGCAACAACTAAAAATAAAACAACAAATTATTCAATCACAAAAACTACAATACCGATCCATGTCATGACTTATAATGTATGAGATAACGAACAAAAATTGGAGTACTTATTAAACTATATATTTTTGATTCTCATGCTTACTATTTTCCCTATCCATATCTTGTTCGAAAGGACATGTTTTTAGGATTTTACCCATAGCAACAAGCCAGTGAACTGTTTGATCAAATTCTCTCATAGACATGTATGATAACTATGGTGGCATAGAGAAGGTAGTGAAATGTTTGAAAAAATGCCTCAAAGAAATGGGGTTTTGTGGTGATGGAATGCCATTACAAAAAAATGCACACATTCCATCACCATAAGACCACATTTCTTTTAGGCATTTTTTTAGAAAGTTCATTTCCTTCTCTATGGTATTATTGCTTACTATTATGCTTTGATAGATAATTTTCCAAGCATCCACAGTTTGTTGGAAAGCACCTATTTTAGGCTTTTAGCCATAGTTGCAATTAAGTGAGTAGTTTGATAAAATTCTTTATTACACATGTATGTAAAATGTGGTATCATAGAAAAGGTGGTAAGCTATTTGAACAAATGCCTCGAAGAAATGTGGTCTCATGGTGAAGTAATTGCTTCACTGCTTATGTTGACTTTCTAAACAACTATATTGTAGTTGAAATTTTGTCATCTATCAACATCTAGTTATAAGTTATGGAATGTGAAGTAATTCTTTGAGTTTGAATGATGTGCAATACAACATAATCAACGATATGAATATAAAATACACAAATCTATTAAGTACAATTCATTAGTTAAACTCTTTATTCTATTACCTGTGTGTAGGTTTGAGTAAATCCACTGGCACTGGGAGATGTTCCCTAGAAACCTCCAATATTAGCTTGTTCAACATCAAAAATCACATATTAAAATACCATTCATTAAACAATGCTATTAACATGTAATAAATTTATAATTGTTTACTAGTTACATACCCCATCGAGAGGTGTACTACAGAAATAAGTAGGTGGAGGGCCAGTGTATCCAATCTCAACACTATGACCCTACAAATTTATTAAAATCATAAAACTAAATTAGTTAATATTGAATTTCAAAATTGAAATTTAATAAATTAAATTCAATGAACATGCTAACTTTTACTTGACTATCAATGCCATACGCCTCATGAAAAATGTTAGTTGCCCTCTCCATCTCCATAGCTATAGATGGATCATGCGTAGTAGCCTCCTGAGTGTCGATGGGGTCATATGAACAAGTTGCCCTGCAAGATTGACACACATGGGTTTGAAGGCCACCACTCAAAAACTCCCCTGGATGGAGCTATATAATAGGGCTAATATGATAGATGACACTCTGGGTCAAAGTGTTGATCACCTGCAATGTCTCTACATCGGCACTCTCCATCGCAATGGAAGGAATAACAATGTGCTCATGAGGCGGCCTAGCTAGAGTTCGTCTCCCTTGTCGTGTAGGATCTGACTGTGCACTGGGTCTATCTTGAGCCGACCCCCCACCTCTCCCTTGGAAGTCCCTCATATCAAAATAATTTGGGATTTTTTTCAATATGAACTCATTATATAGTTTCCTAAGGAAATACTATAGGACTTCATAATTTTTGCACGGTGGGTAATCAAAGACCATGTACCACCTATCATAAAAATAGTTCCTAATTTGTTGGTGGTGGCACCAATGAATAGGAAACCTCTTCACATTGAGGGTAAGATTTTGATTTGTGCGTGAGTCAGTGAATAATGAGCACAAATCACCTTTTATAATTTTTAAATCCTTTACATCTTTATATGATAGTTTATCTGCATAATAAGCCCTAGCCGCCTGCCTCCTATCTTTCCATCCAATTATTTGTTTGCTAATTGAATCTACATTTTTTAACATATCTTTCAATGAACTTGCTAGGGTCATTCTTTTTGTGGTTGAACCATTTGGATCACTCAACCTACTAATTAAATCCTCGATTTGCTTTTTGTTGTTCTCAATTTCACTCATCAAATTTTGTTGAGTTCCAGGAGGGTTTTGAGTGATTGGTGGAGGAGGTTGTTGTTTGTGGTTGATTTTGTTCTTGAGGATTTTGGTCTTGAGGATTTGGTTGATCTTTTTGTTGAGGATTTTGAGGTTTTTTAGGTTGATTTACATCTACAAATTAAAATATATATATCAAATACAACCTAAAACTAACAAATTCAAAACAAAAAGCAAATAATCCTTACCTCTCACACCTCTTCGTCATTGTGGTTCCATTCTTGTGAAGAAGTAGTAACCCTTGGTGAAGATTTTTGCACAATGCGTCCTCGTAGAACACGAGTGTGAAAAATGGGGGTTTTGGCCGCAAGCACAACAAAAAATAGTCAAAATGCAGAATGAATGACTTTCACTTTTATTTTTTCTTTTAACATGTCATAACACGAGCGTGTTATAACGCACTCACGTTATGACTTTTCAAAACTTCTTTTTGAAAGTGGCCACAAATTGGCTACCCATCTCCATGCACCCGCCCACTTCAAGAATCTAAACAATATATAGCCAAACATGAAAACTTGTACTATCAAACTTATGCAAATCTTGATGAATATAAACATTATGTATGCAATAATGTAAAATTGCAGAATTGTGAACATTTTTTAGATCTGATGTTTATTGCTACTTAAATGATTCAAAAATAACTACACTAAATGGATGACTTTGACCTAGATGCATAAAACATAAGTTCCTAAAACTTTCTAGACTGATACTATAGGTTACCAACAAGCCTAGGAAGTACAAAAAATCACCAAAAAGTTTTAAAAAGTGGTTTTTGTAGGCCTCTAGGGACTCATTCGACCAAGGTGGTGAATGGGTCTTGGTACGCTTTTCTAGGAAATTCTAAGTCTATAAATGAAGTAAACTATGAAAAGTTGATGCCTATGTAACCCTATCAGGGACTCATTCACCACCTTGGGTGTATGGGTCCTAGATTAGGGTTTTTGAACTATTTTTGACTTATTTTTAAGCTTTTTTCAATGAGCTTCAGTTTCAGGTCTTTCATAGTAACTTTAGTTTCAAATTTCTACAAATGTACTATGAAATGCAATTTGAAAAGGTGATGAAATGAAGAATTAAAAAACCTAGTTTGATATGCAATTTTTTTTTTATTTTCAAATGCAAATTTATGTGATCTAAATTATATGCAAGATGGTTGATTTGTTTTTGTAATTTTTTCATATTTTTAAAAGAATGCAAAAGAATGCAATTCTAAAACCCTAGATGAGATGCAAGTTTGAATGCAAATTAGGACACCCTAAATGATATCTAATTCAATGTAAATGAATGCAATATCTAACCTAGGATGAGAAGAAAGACTCCCAAACCAGAAAACTAGAATATTCAATAAGTGACCGGGTTCACCAAAATGAAACAAAGAAAAATAGGGCTTATCAAAATGAATTAACAAGATTATAAACCATTATGTTTTCTTCTAAGGTTTCACTTGATTATGATGGCTTAAATTCATAAATAGCAATTAGAAATCAATCCTAATTGTTATAATAACAATAAGGGAGGTTTCAAGAGGCTAAAACAATGTGTACCTTGCTAAAAAAGTGTTGTTTTGGGGTCACTGAGGACTCATTCACCCAAAGTGGCAAATGGGTCCTTGTTAGGGTTTCTAAAAGATTACTTCTAGGTTTTTTTCTTCAATTTATGCACTTCTAGTTCCTTGTTTCTTAGCTCCTAAAAGTCTGAAATAAATTTTGTAGACAACTTTATGTGATCTTGCAATGTAGATGACAACTTTACAACTTTCCAACTTTGACGATTTTGCTTCAATCTTGTTCTCCACTTGATCTTCAACCTAAAACTTGCAAACACACATCAAAGGAGAATAAAAACTTGTTTATTGTTAAACAATAGGGGTTTTCCTTGGTCAAACCCCATTTAGGTAATTAAACCTTGTGATGAAACAATGAAATAAGAACATGAAACATGAAACAATAATACTTTGGATAATTTCTTGGAATTTAAATCTACAAACTAACATGAAGTGGCCATGTAGAATGTAGATCTTGATATTAAATTGGATGTGTTCAAAACAATTCTTAATTTGGATCTTGAATGCTACATCAACAACATTATCTCAACTACATACTTGATGCACTATGACTTTGACATGATGATATGATCTTGAATTGTGGCAATAAAACTTCAATAATCTTCCCTTGAATTCCTTTTAAATTATCTATAATGCTCTTGTGAACTTTTAGGATGCTTGCATAATAATTCTTAGGTGAAACTATGTGAACCAACCTTATATTTATACTAAACTTAAGAATTAACCCCAAAATTCAAATAATCCAAGCTGACATGAGATCTAGGATTCAAAATCATTAAAATACCACCACAAATAAGTTCAAAAAGGTGTGTCCTAGGTAAGGAGGACCCATTCACCCAAAGTGGCGAATGGGTCCTAGCACAATTTTCTATGAGGTGAAATATCACTAAAAATCCATCACAAATATGTAAAAAAAAAGGGTGTCCTAGGTAAGGAGGACTGATTCGCCCAATGTGGCTAATGGGTCCTAGCAAAATTTTCTAGGGCCAAGCTTTGAGGAGGTGGAATATCACTAAAAACCCACTTCAATATGTTAAAAAAAGGGTGTCCTAGGTAAAGAGGACCCATTCGCCCAAAGTGGTGAATGGGTCTTAATATAGCTTTCTAGGACTTAAACCTTTCCAACTTAAATGTTATGAAATATTATGAATGAGTGTCGGGATAGATCCTTGGAAAAATGTAATTAATAAGGCTTGGATTTGAATTAAAGGGGCCAATTAAGCTCAATTAACCTCAATTAATTAATAAAGCCCTAGATTAGAGTGAAAGCGTCAGAAAACACTTTACAACACCCTAAATAAGGCATAATTAAGTACATTTTATCATTAATTGTTAATTGCCAAACTAAGTGTGAAAAATGGTTACTTTTTATGATGCTACAATAGTGTTACTCCTACCCCAACTAGTATTCCACCATATAATGTGTATCCTTTCTATATATTTCCTTCTCCCAATATAAAACCTCATAATTATGTTTGTCCAATCATACCCACACCTAATATAATGTATAACATATCTCTAGTCTTCTTTCATCTACCACCACCCCACATACCATATCCACCATCCCTCTCTATTTTATCATTCCTAATTCTAGCATTCACTTCTCTACCATGTCTACACCTTATTCCATACCTCCATCCATGCACATTCATAAACTTCATTTCACTTCTTCCTCCATATCTCTTCCCCAATCTATTACGTATTTTATTTCTCATTCCACTCACACTTACACCTACACTCACCTTAGTTCCCCTAAACCTTATCTTTCTACCCTTCCCTCTACCTTATATGCACTCATGTAAAATATGGATCAAGTAGAGAAATTAGTGGATACAAGACCAAACATGCAAAATATTGAAAAATTTAAATATATTATACACACAACACTATCATATGAGATTGTTAAACATCCAACCCTTGTGGGATTTGTTGGACCTCCTTCCAAAACATACAATGAAAAAATTGTCCCAAATATACACAATAAATTTTACTAAATTGTATATGCAGACTTTCTATATGCTCAAATAAGTCATAAGCTAAGTTATTTCCATGGACCTTAAATTATTATGCTATTGAGTGGTTTATTTCACCTACTTATGGGTAAATTCATACATTTTATTATTTGAAAAAATTATTAAATAAATTTAATGTAATCTGGGTCTTAGAGTTACTATGGTTAACATTCAAATTTGTACCCCATTTTAGGAAAACTTAGGGGTTCTAGTTGGTTTTTTTTGAATGACAACAAATGTTGCAGTGTCAACATAGATTCCAAATTTCTTATCAAAATATTTTTTGTTGAAACTAATTCACCCAAAAATTATTAGATTCTAACCATATGTAGATGCATGTTTTCAAAACCTACTATGGAATAACTTTTCCTTGAATATTTTTTCCAAAGAACATTTTTTTCCAAATTTATTTTGATTTAAACTATGTGACACCACTTTTATGATTTTTTAGACTATTTAAAAAACTTATAATTCTACTATACTTTCTCACATTACATATATTTTCTTAAAAAATAAAAAATACTCTTTGCTAGATCTAGTAGTGTAGGTTTTGAAAAGATATTTTTTAATTATTATTAGTAATTTTTTAAAAACTAATATAAGTAGGAGATTATAGTCAAACATTAGGTTGTTTGGAAATTTGAAAAGGTATTCTAATTCTAAAAAAATAAAATAAGAAAAATATGATGCACTAGAGGAGATAATCCTTGTTGAAAGGTTATAATTTTCTTTCTATTTTGATGAACAATAAAGACATAAAGTAGAGGCCCCTCAAAGCGATTAGATTTTCAAGAAATTAAAATTTAAAAAATTATAATAATTTAATTCAAAACTATCAAAATTAAAATAAACATTCTTCTTTATGTTAGGAATATAAATATGTATATGTTTGGATTGTGATAATTATTGTAACATTTGAGTTGATAAATGAACCTCCTATGTATGGTTAATATATGTATTCTTTTCTCTTGCCTCTTCGATGTATTTTTTAGTGAAAAGGAACAAGATCTATTATATGAATGATTTGTTTCTATCTCTCTCTTTTTGTTGAAATTTGAATAAGTAGACTTAATGGTTAACATACCTAATCTCTCACTTATGCTTGTGAATTTGTGATGAGTATTGAAAGTAGTAATTAAACCTAATGAGTAAAATGAAGGGTGTGTGGATTATTATAAATGTGTTAAGATGGGAATGGATAATATCTTATTTCTTAATGTATTTAACTCACTTCTTCACCCTATTAATAAATCTAATGGGTGATTTGTGTAGTGTATCCTTCATGTGTAGTCTTTCAATGTTATGCATGCTAGTACAACATTATGCTACATATCTGCTTGGTAGATGAGTTAGTGATATATGTCTAATCATGGGTTTCGTGTTTCTAATTTGAAGATTATGCCACATTAGGATGTTTTCTACTCCTTCATTATTGAGATAACAACATTATACATAAATTCAACCATTTAATTTAGTTTTGTAATAGATATTATGACACTTAGTTGTATGTGTGTCTATATGTTTAAACACTACTTCTATTATATTGGTGAACATGAAAATTTTTCTTCGTTGATTTTATACTATGTGCAATTGTTTCTACTCCTAAATATGCAAAAAAAACTAAGAAATTCAAAGTAGAGAACACTAGACCACTTCAAGATTAGCCTAAGTTGAACACAAATAAAAGAAAAGATAAAGCAAGTAAATGATTATAACTTTTATCTGTGTTGATCCCTTGGTTGGCCCTTGATTAAAGCTTGGTTGTGTGCTCCTTTGATGGAAATGTGATAAGAAAGTGATGCAAGGTGGTTAAGATGCAATGGAAGATGCAAATGATGAAGGTGGGTATGTGGCAAAGTGAACAAGATGGATGTAAGAGGGTGAGAGCTAAGTATGCAAGTTCTTGAATGTAAAAGATGTGTTTGATGATGGCTTGAGAGCTTGAGAACATAAGTGTGACAAAAATCCTAATGTCCATGAATGAATGAGAAAGGGGGTTATTTATAGAAGAAATTGAATTCTCTAGAGAATTCAACAGTCAGGATTGAGCCACCATGGCCAAGATGGAGGGCTATGGTGAGTTGAGGACTCACAAGCCCTCACATCTTGCCATGTGTAGGATGAAGTGTCCAAATGACATGATGAGATGGAAAGGGTACAAACGATTTGGAAGAAGGAAAAGTGATGTGGAAGAAGGACAAGTACTTTGAAAGTGCCTTAGGAGGGGAGAATATTTCCTCAAAAAGGAACTTCTTGTTCCCATATGAGAGGAAAGTGACATATGAGGAATTTTAGTATTCCTCAAAAATCTGCATGGGGAAGAGAAAAGTGGTTGGGGAAATAAATGTGAATTTTAAATTCACATGATTGGAATGGATAAGGTGGTTGGGAGAATAAATATGAATTTTAAATTCATATGAGGAGCACCTTGTGGATAATACAAGGTTCTTATGAAGGGGGTTGAAAAGTACCTTGTGGATAAGACAAGGTCCTTGTAATAGAAGGTTCTTGGCTTCATGTGACTGATGTGACCTTTCAATGATCACATCGGGAAAAGGAGAATCCTTGGAGGAATAAAAAGTTAATTTTAAATTCACATGGGGAAGAGGGTCTAGGCCAAATGTGGCAAATGTGAAGGTTGACCAAAAAGGTATGCTAGTTGTAGCAAGGGGATTGGATTAAGGTTGTGCAAACAGGTGATTAAGAAACTTAATGAGGGATTAGAAGCAAGTGGTAGAATATGGAGGGTGTGACATTAATCCTGATTAAGGTGTGCACATCCTAATCATGGATTAATTAAATTAATCCATATTAGAAGAGGGTTATGGAGGATGTGACAAGGAGAGAGAAAAAGAAGAATTTAAAATTGTTTTAATTCAAAAAGGTCAAGTGACTAAAATAAATTGACATGTTTATTTAATTTAGAGAGGAAGGGGATGAAAGGGGTAAAGTATTAATTATTAAATTAATACTTTATGAAAATTTAGGAAAAGAGAGGAATATTAATTAAATCAATTGATTTAATTAATATTAATAGAGGATGCGAATAAAGAGGTGAATTTGACCGTGTGGGAATGATCAAATTGAGATGTCTACATATACCACTAATTTCCTTAGTCATATTTGGGAATTACATATAGTTGAGGGATTCTTATAACATAATTATGTCTTCATATTTGTATTACTTCACATGATTACATGATTATGTATAGATTAAAATTAATTTCATGTATAAATTTACCTCTCCTTCAACTCATTACATCCTATGAAGATAACCATTTGAATGGGCACATATCTTTCCAATAGCATTGCTATGTTGAGGTTTTAGGTAGTGATAGATGATACAAAGACTCATTAGCATGACTATATGGATCATTAGATCATGACATGCATTTTTCTCAATGTACCTAGTCATTCCATAGTTGTCATGCCAAATATATGATTATCTTTTTCTAAATATGTGGAGTTCTTTTCCCTTACTCATTTATATTTTTCCCATTACCTAGATAGTTAGAAAGTTACTATATTTTATTATTTATTACCACTTGTAAGGTAATTGTAATGCCCTCCCATTTGTAGCTTATAGTTGCAAGATTAGTGGGTCAGCTTCACTCTTTCCTACTGATATTATTGTGATTGTATTATTGCTTTGAAAGGTATGTATGAACCACCACATGTTTGATATGAGATTCCTCAACATGTCGATTATTGGAGTTTTGTATGTTTATATGCTTAGTTTATCATTATGCTTCATTTCAGTGGTGTGCATTATATATGTTGTTAATCAAATGTAATCCTAATTATTGATGTTTGAAAGAAATGATTTATATGATATAATTATGGATGGTATTTTATGCTTTATGATATTGAACCCCGTTGGGTGATTATGTTGTTCTCCAACTATATTTTTATTGAGTAGGTACCCTTGACATGCATTGAGTGGTTACAGGTATAAGGTTATTCTCTAGATGACTACATAGGTCTGATTTAATCTCCAACAATTGTTAATTATTTAAGATGTCACATTAGGCCTCTTGTACTTGAATCAAGTATGGTATGTGTCATATTTGACCAGTATTGACCTAGAATTGAGTTAAGAGTTATTTTGAAATCCCTACAAGTTGTGAATGGTCAATAATTATCTTATTTAATTAATGGTTTAAATGATGTGTTTTCCATAAATAAAATTTTAGGAATTTAAATGATTTCTTATGTTGGCTATCAAAATATTTCCATGTCATGGGAAAGGGGAAAATAGAATTTAAAATAAACTAAAGTTAAGTTTTATTTATTTAATTTGTAAAAAATTCCTTGGGTTGGTAAATGCACATGTTTATGATTGATTTAATTATCTTGATTAAATGATTGAACATGAATGAGTGTGTGCTATTTTACCTTATTTAAATGAAATTGGAGAATTTGGAAGGGAAGAAAATTAAGAAAGTGAAATTTGAAAATTAAAATTGAAACTTAGAAAAGAGAAAATAAAAAAAGGTTAAAAAAGGAAATGATTTGGACATTTTTGCATTATTCATTTTTGTGAAGTAAAATGCTCAAAAAACCCTCTTTTTAGAAAATTTGAAATTAGGTGAAATTCAGTGGATTTGGAAGGGAATGGATTGGAAGTATGATGGATTGGTAGAGGAAATGGATCTTTCTTGTGTGTGTGTGATCGTGCCTTATCTAAATTGGTAAATTGTAAGTTCTCATGTGTTCTAAGAGAAAGATACTTTGACTAGGTTTTGAAGGTCTAGATGGCAAAAATAGTTAGAATGAGAAATGTAAGAGGAATACAAATTATTCTTTATTTTGTAGGTAAATATATGGGGCATTGGTTCTCCAACCTACTACCAATACAACTTCTAAGAGGTTGTGTATCTCTATAATCAAAATAACTAAGAGGATGGGCCAATAAATAAAAGATAGATGCATCTCTCCTACACTTTAGGCTCTGCAAAACCTAGGTGGGTATACCTCAAAGAACACTCGATTTAATATCAACAATAGGATCATAGTATAGTAGATAATTTTTTCATGCATGTAAGGATTTGAAATATGAATACTCCCATTCAACTTTCCTATTACCCTTAATGCTTGGACATGAACATATCATAATATACACTATTAATAAACAACACCAAAGCACAACTCGTCATTTTTTATCATGTGAATGTATAGGAATACTAGAAAATATTGGTGCCTATTCCCTGGGACAACAATTTTAAAAATTGATTCAATATGATACTATAACAACATTTAGTCTCTTGGAAACTTAACAACTATATCAATGTCTTACAATGATTTAAACCCATGTAATTGACTTATAGAATTTTTTTATAATTGCTAATCATCTACCATAATTCATGCCCTAATTATTGTTTGAAAATATGTATTACCTCCTTGAAGATGATCTAATCAAGCCAACTCCTCTAAAAAATGTTCAAGTTGATATTTTTTATTTTCTTTAAAAAATACTTCTTCCAAAGAACATGAAATAATATGTAGGAGATAATCACACTCAAAAATTTATATTCATGTCATTATTATAGAGAAAATTTATTTCAATAAAGATAATAGAATATAATTTTTAGCCTCTTATCATCCTTTAGAAAAGAAATAAAAGATTATTACAAAATTTCTTCACAATATTTTCTCTCCAAAATCCCAATACTCACAAATGAACATAATTTTACATTATATAATACCCCTTTAAAAAATGACACCAACTATTACATTTTTTTGAAAAATAAAAAAATCACATAATTGGGAATCTTCCAATTTTGTCCAAGTTATAGGCATTTTAAAATATGCAACAAAAAATGTGTAAAATGGCACAACTTCTAGAAGCCATAAATTTTGATTTGAGTACCTAATTTATCTCTATTTTTAAATTGTAGATCTTGGAGAGCCCTATAACACTAAAATTCTAAAGCAATTTCCTTTTCAATTTTGGGGGCCAAATTCCATCATTTAAACCTTCAAAATGAAACTTAAAGATTTTTCTAGGACTTCTAACATTTTAAAATTTCAATATCTTGTTTTCTAAGTGTGATTTTTTGGTCAAAATTGACTCTAAAGATTAACTATGCATTCTCGAAGCTTTGGGTAAATTATCAAGTCCATATGTGTTTAAATATAAACTTACTAAAAATAGAAATCCTAATATTTTTAGCTATTTTGAAAATTTTGATTTTTTTGACTATTTTAGGGGATTTTTTAAACATCTATAACACTTTACAAGCTCAAGACTCATGAAATAAACTAATTCAAAAGCAATATTTTTTCACTTGATCTAGCTTAGACAAATTATAACACCAAAGGGAACACAAATTGAGATGACACTTTCATAAATTGGATCAATATTTTAACCACGGGCATAAAATAAGAAACTATACATAAGATTACTAAAGATCATACTTATATGTGTTAGCATATTGTTGTCATTGATGTCAAAAAGGGGGATTAGAGGTGAGATGGAATTGATCATGCAAGGGAGATGTTGGCATGATGATAGACCAATTGTGTTCTTAGTGGTGTGTCTAAATGATATAGAGCTCAGAGGACACTGTGAAAGCAGTGGACCTGATTCTGAAGCATTTGGTGTTGGTTGATGTCAATGGACTGACTCATGAAGGTATTTTGATGCTACTATGTAAGTGTTGAAGATATTTCAAAAGTTTGAGCCTTGAACCTTGGGCTTACCATGTATCACTTGTTGAAGAAGGAAGGTTTTTGGAGTTCAAAGCCATTTTTTGCTACGCCTCCAAGGTTTCAGACATTAGGTGTCGGTTATACCTAGTACCAGTTGGAAAGGAATGAAGAAATGTTCTAAGTCCAAAGGATTTCAGACCTCAGACTTTGGACTTCGCGAGTACAGGTTAGATCTTTGTGTTCAAAGAAAGTAGTATGGAAGAACCCACAACCCTGCGATAGTCCGTGAGGGGGATCTACGATATACCCACAACCCCATGATAGTTCATGAGGGGGGTCTGCAATATGACAGTATAGAACCCACAACCCCATGACAATCCATAAGGGGGGTTTGCAAAATGGTGGTATAGAACCTGCAATCTCGTAATAGTCCATGAAGGAGGTCTGCGGTATAGTGGTAACCCACAAACACTACAATGGTAATTTGGATGGATTGTGGTAGAGTGGTATTGTGTGGTATGACGATAACTGGTAGAGTGATGAAGGTTAATTGTAACACCAAAACTATTCAAGCTGGTGTCTACAATAATGCAATAAAGATTAATGACTGCGATCAAACATGGTTTTCATCGGATGGTGCATGATGTTTGTAGCGGGTCTTGATGATGCAAGCCAAACACGTGGTGACATATCGCTTAGTCGCTTCATATTGTTGTTGTGAAGTGAAGCGATAGGATGGTTCTCACGATGAGTGATGAATAGGTGAAGGTGACGTCAAGGTGGAAAAATGGAACTAGCCCACTAGCCCACTAGGATTCTATGGGCACGTGTCTCTTGTCAACAATATAGCAGGGAATAGTGCAAATCATTTGGACGTTGATCTAACAGTGACTGTTGAATGTATCCACATCATGGGAATCACATATGAAGTCATATAGTTTACAAAAATTCCCAATGAATGTTGATTAGCAGTGCAGATTCAAATGTAAAGATCTAATGGTGATCGCTATGCTTATTCACATTGTGTGACTAAATGGTGGTGTCTCAAGAGTTGGAGCGATATGTGATGGACATGATCAACAATGGATATTTAAAGGAAGGTTCATATGATGGTAATGTTTTAAAGGAGAGAAGATGAATGAGGAACATTAGATCATGGCGCAAAGAGATAGGATCGATGATCTAGTTTCAAATATGGAGATATCAAATGACTAAACCTGTGTAAATAGGGTTTTGATTGTTAACCAATTGAATGAACGAATTTAATTCATTCAACTGCACCTGTGAGCAATGTAGGTGAAGATTTGATTTGTTGAGCCGTGACATGGATTTCTATGACAATGAAGATCAAATCAAAGCAAATAAATAGAGAACAAATTAAATGCATATATGATCCTAGAGGGTTTGACAAAAAGACTAAGAGGAAAATTCTATGCACCAGAATTTAATGTTGTGCGATTCAATGTTAGAGTATGATAGTGTAGAAGATATCTTAGAACCATAACATAAGATTTATATGTGGTGGAGAATCATGAGGCAATCACCATCGATTAGAAACTACACAAAAAGATAATAAAATGTTGTAAAGTGTAGTAAATGTGTGAGAGAAGAGAAGAAGAGAGTGCACAGTGAAGAAGGTATTTTGGGCTCTTGAGGCAGACAAAGAATACACTGAAAAGGAAAGAGAGAGCTGAAAAAGGTGTATGAGGGTGCATTAAGCTAGACATAGAATGCACTAAGAGAAGAGGAGAAGAACAAAGAAAAACAAGGGGTGCAAAGTAGGGAAGAGAGTTGTAGTGACAATAGAAAACTTGAGCAATTGCAAAGTAAGCTGTAACATTGAATTGTGTTCTTAATGAACAAATTGTAATAATCCTATATGCTGTAAGCCTAATTGGTTGGTGCCATCATATAACTATGTTGGTGCTCAGAATAGGAGATTGGTGTCTCGTTAGGGTTAGTGCCCTTAAAAGTTGTAACAAAAGGTTTCTTTGTGAGGTTGGATTAGGACAATAGCTCCTAGCAACATTTCTCACCGTGGTTTTTCCCATCTTTGGTTTTCCACACATATCTTGTGTTATGAGTTGTTAACCTATGTGCTTGTTTAGTTTTTTGCATTTCATGTTTTAACTTGCACACTAAGTGTTTCAAGAGATTGGTCTTCACTAAAAGGTTAAAGGGTTAAAATTTTAATATCTATTGATTCACCCCCCTCTTAGTAGATTCTTGTGTTCCAACTATTGGTATCAGAGCCAGAGGTTCCCTAGGGGAAGCTTAATCAACTCAGGTAGATCCTTGGATTTTTTAACACAATGGCCAGTTAGAAAATTTCTTCCACAAACAAGCCACCAGGGTTCGATGGAACATATTATACTTTTTGGAGCTCATTGATGAAGGGATATTTAGGATCTCTAGGGTTTGATGTGTGGATGTCTATTGTAAATTGATACACACCACCGACCACACCTCCTACAAATGCTACAAGAAAAAGGGATTATGAGAATAATGAAAAAGCATGGTTTTCTATTATGAATAATTTATATAGATCTATACATAGAAAGGTTATGTATTGTAAGACTACACATGATGTCTAGGATACATTGCAAAAAATCTATAAAAGAGATGACAAGGTAGAACTGGAAAAGCTTCAAATACTGAGAGCTAGATTTGAATGACTAAAAATGACAAAATAAGAGAAAATTGAAGACTATCTTCTCAGGGTTAATGATATAGTGAACTCTATTAAAGGATATGGAGAAGATGTAAAATAAGATTTTGGTGTACTGAAAGTCCTAAGTTCAATGACAAATATATATGATCCTAAGATATCTACAATAGAGGAATGAAGAGAAATAGACAAACTTACTCTTAATGATTTGCATGGTATATTCACTACATATGAAATGAGGTTGGGAGATGCAAAACCATCTAGGAAAGAAGTTGATTTCAAGTTTTCCAACAAGGAGAAGGATGTATCTCCTAAGAAAGAAAAGGATGAGATGGTCACATCTAGGGATGATGAGATTGATGAAGAAGAGGAAAACTTCATCAAGAGACTAAGAGGAGGATCTGGAAAGTACAAAGGTAAGTTACCCTTTAAATACTTTGAATGTGGTAAAGTATGTCATTTTTCTGATAAATGTCCCTATAATAAGAAAGGTAATGTTGAGCAAGAGGAATATGATAAAATGAAGAAACCCTACTATCCTAAGAAAAGGGATTTTCAAAAGAAAAAAGTCTATACATCCTAAAGGATAGTGGATAGTGATGTATCAGATGACTACAACAACTTAGATGATGAAAAAAGTTATGCTTTTTTTGTGAGAGAAAATGAATTTCTCTTCATGGAAAAAGAATCTAAAGAACAGAAGGGTGAAAAGGTTGAAGACCTTCATGAAGAAGGTGAAGAAGAAGGAGAGGTAGATCTAGAAGGATAACTCATTTGTGCTCTAGATGAGATTGGTGATCCTAGAGATGACATTGAGAAGTTAAAAAAGGAGAACAAGTAGCAGAAGAAACTTACACAAAAGGAGTTAGACAAACTAAGAAATAATATAGAAGAATCTACCCAGAATGTGGTAGGTTTGAAGCTACAACTAGAGGAAGCCAAAAGGGTAGAAGATGTAATTAAATCCAAGTTGTAGTATGAGGCTAACAAATGTATAAAGTTTGAGGAAGAGATTGTTTCTCTAATAAAAAATTTAGAAAAGGAAAGAGAGAAAATAGAGAAAGGACTCAAGCTGAAAAGTGGCTCAAATATTTTGGATGAGCTATTAAGAACATAGAAGCCCTCAAACAAAGAAAAATTTGGACTAGGGTTTGAGAAATCTAAGAGTACCTTCATAGACACATCTGCAAAGTTATATGAAAGAAACAAAGCAAGAGAAAAGTCTCATTTTTTTGATGAAAGAGATTTCAAAGAGAGTTTATTCATAAAGAAATTTGTAGAGGAAGAGAAAACCAAAAAAGAAAAGAATCATGTAGTAGACAACAAGAATAACCAATAAGCTCCTGATCATCAAAAGAGAAGGAAAAATATTAGAATGACTGATGCTGATGGATTCACTAAGGTGAGAGACACAAGGAAGTAGATGCACAAAAGACTCCCTCATCCAACACAAAATGCTATGACCAACTATTCTTCATATTTCTATGGAAACTGTTATACATGCAATTAGTTTGGTCATAGGGATAAAGAATGTAGAGTCATTCCTAAGAGGATTAAAAACTTTGTAAGCAAGAATCCATTTGATACTTTAGTGGATATGAATGTAGTCTATTATAAATGTAATACAAAGAATCTGAAATAATGGAGGAAAAAATAGAAAAGAAAACTAAGAAGGTATGGAAAGAAAAAGGAGAAAGCTCCACACAATCAATGATTACACCGACAAAATTGCATGGCAAGAAGCAAAATCTATGGGTAATTGATAATGTCTGCTTCAAGCACATGACTAGAGATAAAAGTAAATTCATCAAACTCAAGAAATGTAATGGAGGATCTATGAGTTTAGGTGATAACACTGCAGTCAAGATATGAGGTAAAGGCATCTTAAGCCTATATGGTAAAAATCCCACTAAAGATGTATTATATGTGGAAGGATTGAGGAACAATCTATTAAGTGTGAGACAAATGTGTGACAACGGTTACAAAGTCATCTTTGATTTAGAAGGATGCAAAATAAGAAATAATGGAAAAATTGTTGGACAAGGATTGAGAACTGACATCAATATTAATAACCTTTCTAAAGTAAAAGGTCAAAGTTGTTTGATAGGACAAGCTGATGAAGCTAGTTGTGGCACATAAGAATGTGGCATGTAAACTTTGAGAATTTGGTGAAGGTAAGTTCAAGAGCTCTAGTAAAACACATGCCTAAAATAACCAAGCTTGCAAATGCCATATGCAAAGAATTCTAGTAGGGAAAGCAAAAAAAGGCTAGTTTCCCAACCAAAGAATATTCAACCACTGAGCCTTTATAGCTGGTTCATATTGATTTGTGTGGACCTACAAGAAAAAGGGGACCAAAATGAGAAAGGTACTTTATGTTTCTAGTTGATGACTACAAAAGAATGACTTGGGTGGCATTTCTAAGAGACAAGTCACGAGCATTTGAAAGATTTAAGATATTTAGGAAAATGATTGAAAGGAGATAGGTAGAAGGATTAAATGTTTAAGGTCCAACAGAGGAGGAGAATTCACATCATGTGAATTTGTTGAATACTGTGAGGCACACGAAATCCAAAGATAGTTCTCAGTTCCAATAACTCCACAACAGATATGGAGTTGTAGAAAGAAAGAATAGAGTGGTGAAGGACATGGCTAGAACAATGTTGAATGAGGCCAAATTAGTTGATATGTTTTGGAGAGAAGCAATCCTACTACACAATATATTCTAAATAGAGTTCAAATCAGAGAACATAGTGATAGCACCCCTTATGAATTGTGGTATGGTAGGCCTACTTCTATTAAGCACTTCAAAGTATTTGGAATAAGATGCTACATTAAGAGAGAAGATGAGAATTTGGGAAGCTTTGAATCAAGAAGTGATGAAGGAATATTTCTAGGATATTCAACACAAAGAAAATCATATAAATACTATAACAAAAGACTGGACAAGATTGTGGAAAGTATCAATTTCAATATTGATGAAAGTATAAAGCATATCAAGTCTAATCAGAATAATTTTGAAGATAATTCAGATTATGAAGACAATGTGGCAAATAATGAAGAATAATCTGAAGTAGAAGTTGAGAAGGCACCTACAAAGTATGTGCAAAAGGATCACCTAGCAGATCAGATAATTGAGGGAAAAAATGAAGAAGTTTAGACTATGAGAAGATTTGAAAAGAATAAAGAACAAGTAAATTTTTCTCTCTTGTCTTAGATTGAACCAAAAAGTTTTACGGAAGCCAACAAGGATGAGAGCTAGATAGAGGCCATGAAAGAGGAACTAATTCAGATTGAAAATAATAAAACATGGGAGTTGGTTCCTAGACCCCCAAGCAAAAATGTAATTGGGACTAAATGTATGTTTAGAAACAAGCTGAATGAAGATGGAGTTGTTGTGAGTAATGAGGAAAATTAGTGTGCAAGGGGTATGCACAAGTTGAAAGTATTGATTTTGAAGAAACATTTGTACGTGTGGCAAGATTAGAAGCAATTAGAATGTTTCTTGCATTTTCATTATATAAAGGATTTAAAGTGTATCAGATGGATGTTAAATCTACATTCCTTAATGGAAACCTAGAAGAGGAAGTCTACATAGAACAACTAGAAGGTTTTCAACTTTCAGAAGAAGATGAATATGTGTGCAGATTGAGAAAGGAATTGCATGGTCTAAAGCAATCACCATGAGCATGGTATTCCAGATTAGACCAATATCTTCAACAATAAGGATTCAAAAAGGGATGTCCAAATAGCAACTTGTATTTCAAATCAGAAGGTGAGCACATGATTATTGTTTTTTATGTAGATGACATAATATTTGGAGGTAGAAATGATACAATGTGTCAAATATTTGTTACACATATTCAAGATGAATTTGAAATGTTAATGTTAGGAGAGTTGTCATTTTCCCTTGGATTACAAGTTGCACAAATTGATAGAGGGATATTTATATCCCAAACCAAATATGCTAAGGAAATGCTCATGAAGTTTGGAATGAAGGATAGTAGACTAGTCAATAACCCCATGATAACTGGTTGCAAATTGAAAAAATTAGATGAATCCCTAGAAGCAAATTAGACAATGTATAGGTCAATGATTAGTAGCTTGTTGTACTTAACTACATCAAGGATCGATATTATGAAAGAATTATGTTTAGTAGCAATATTTCAGGCTACACCAAAGGAGTCTCATGTCAATGCAGTGAAAAGAATTTTCAGATATATCAAAAGCACTATTGATTATGGGTTGTGGTATCCCAAGAACAAGGTTTTTCTTTGGAAACATACACAAATATTGATTGGGTAGGAAGTGTAGATGACAGGAAAAGCACAAGTGGAGGAGCATTCTTCTTGGGAAATAAATTAGTTTCCTAGATGAGCAAAAAGCAAGAATCAATTACTCTATCCACTATAGAAGTAGAATATGTAGCAACAACAACATGTTGTGCTCATGTCCTATGGATGAAGAAAACACTTAAGGACATCAAGGTAGAGTACAAAGAACCTATCTCAATTCTTTGTGATAATTCAAGTGCCATAAATATATCAAAGAATCTAGTGATGCACTCTAGAACCAAGCACATATCCATCAAGTATCACTTCATCAGAGAGAAGGTTGCATACAAGGAGGTCAACATGGAGTATGTTCCCACTAAAGAACAAGTAGCTAACATTTTTACCAAGCCTCTTCCTCTAAAATAATTTGAATATCTAAGGTAGAAACTGGGAGTGATTGCTTCCACAACATATCACTAAATATTAGTGATAGAGAATGAATCCAGGGGGAGCTCAATTGGTACTTTATTTAACCTTGGTAATTGAGAACTAGTTCAAGTCAGGTAAAATGGCTTTACAAATTTCTTGTTGGATGTTGTGGTTGTGTTGCTGATATTTGGTTGTAATTGATTTCAACACTATTAGCATTAATTCATTAGAAGATGCATATGTCAAGGATATTGAGAAAATTGTAATGAGATGAGTTGTAGGTTGTCAATGCTAAAGTGAAGTTTAGTATGTTGGTAAGTTCTATGTGTTGATGATCAGAGGTTGTGGAATAAAGGGTTTTTTGTTGAGTATATCTAGTTTATCCATGTCAAGTTTCAGAGATCCGCATGAAGATTTGATTGAGTTATGAAGATTTATATTCTAACAGTTTTTTTGTTGCTTAAGTTTTCATTCTTGATTGAAGATGATGCGACTTTAGTTAGTTCAGTTGTTGCAGATGCTTCTCTAGTGATTCATGATGTTTTTGGATGCTTCTAGATCATGCTCTATCTTTGTTGCATGTCTGCATTGATCATTGTGCTCGTGGTTGGTGATTTTCTCTTGTGTGTTCATGTTTTTCTTGTTCTTGGCTAACATGGTGGTTGTAGCATGTTGTGGATCTTCAAGGAGTAATTAATTGAAGTGTTTTCACATTGGAGATGTTGATTTGGGTCTTCACTAAGTTGTGGCCAACCTTGGTTGAATGCATTAATAATCTTTAGTATTTTGGGTTGACAGTTTATATTCATTTTATTATTTTGTTGAGGCCGACATGTGGGGATGAAATTTCTTGTTGTGGATATATAAGAGCGATTTCTTATTCAAATTGAAGGGTGCAAGTGGATTCCAGAGTGTGCTCCAGTGTGCATATGTACAAATATTGATCTAAATCATTTGAAGGAAAAGAAGAGTGTGAAGAAGAGTGAAGAAGAGTAAATGAGTGTTCATGTGCTTAACCAAAACTATGATCAAGCATTAGTAGATGCTATTCTATAGTTCAAATCCCTGCCGATGTTATTTGATTCTTTCTATAAGACAGTGTGTCTTCCTTTGGGTAGTTAGCCCTATTGTAATTAAGAAGTGAGCTCTAGGAAGTGTTCCTGAATGCAAGTGAATTCCCCATATTTTCATTTCTCATACTTTTAACAGGGTATAATCTTGGATTGACCTCCACCGTGGTTTTTCCCCTAATAGGGTTTCCATGTAAAAAAAGTATTGGTGTTATGTGTTTTTCTGATGTGTTGATGACTTATGCTTTCATGGTTATTAATCAGATCAAAGAATAATGTTAATAAGTTGAATAAGTTTTAAATTTATGAGACAACTGATTCACCCCCCCTCTCAGTTGGCTGCCCTTATGTTGCCAACAATTGGTATCAGAGCAAGTTCCTTGGAAGAATTTTAATAGCTTGAGGTGATCCAGGATGGAAAGTTACAAGAAGGATAGTCTAAGATTTGATGGAAAAAATTATTCTCTGTGGAAGACTTGAATGAAGTGTCATTTGACATACATTGGTGAACCCTTCTGGAACATTACATTTACTAGGTATGTTATTCCTCAGAATGGTCCTACTAGTACTGTTGAGATTAGAGATGCCGAGTATAATATCAGGGCTAAGGAAGCATTGTTGAGTTCCTTGACTGATTCAAAGATGAAAAATGTTATGGATTTGAAGACTACTTATGAGATTTGGAAAAAGTTGGAAACCTTGTATGAAGGTGATACTAATGCAAAGATTGCTAAGTTACAAAGTCTGAAAGGAAAATATGAAAAGTTGAGAATGGGTGATGATGAGAACAATACTATTTTTATGCAAAGAGTGAATGAACTTGTGTGTGGTATTAGATGTGTTGGTGGACAAATAGACAAATTAGAGATTGTTGCTAAAGTGCTTAGATCCTTTCCTGATTCTTACAAAGTCAAAGCTAGTGCTATTGAAGAGCTTCGAGCTGTAACAAATGTAACCAGAGACATGTTGGTTGGTAAGCTTACTGCTTTTTAGTTGAGTGAATTTGGTGATGCCCTTCCTAAGGTTGAATCTGCAATTAAGGCTACTACTTCTGGAAGAGATAGACATAGATATGATTTGGGTGAGAGTTCATCTAGAAAGACATTCAAGTATGAGGATGAAATCAGATAGATTGAAGAAGAAGAAAGAGAGCTAGAAGAGCTGGAAGCACTTATTGTCAAAAGAGTACCGAGAGGAAAAGGTAAGTATGAAGGAAAATTTCCTCTTAAATGTTTTTCTTGCAATAAGATAGGTCATTTTGCATCAAGGTGTCCAGAAAGAACTCCTAAACCAAGACATAACATGCCTAGATTTCAAAAGAAGTGTTACTATGCTATTGATGAAGGTGTGACAGATAATGATTTTGATAAAGGAAATAGAAGTGATGATGAATGGGTATTTATTGCTATCAAGGAAAACAATCATGTATCTACTAAATCTGCTAGTTGTACAAATGTGGAGAAAGCCATAGTTGCTCGAGTTGAAGAGAAAGATGAATGAGTGATTGACAGTGGATGTTCACATCATATGATAGGAGATAAAAGTAAGTTTGTGAGATTGGAAAAGTATGATGGTGGTGTTGTGAGATTTGGTGATAATACAACTGGTGTGATCCATGGCAGAGGATGCATTTCTCTTGATGGTAAGCATAATACTGATGATGTCCTGTATGTGGAAGGCTTGAAGCATAATCTTTTAAGTGTTGGTTAGATGGTTGATAAGGGATACAATATTCAGTTCAAGGATGGAAAGTGCAGAATATTGAGTTCCAGAAATTTAATTGCATCAGGTACAAAAATAAAAGGTAATATCTTTCACTTGAGTGTTGCTAGTAAAAGTTGTTTGATTGGTCAAGTTGATGAAAGTTGGTTATGGTATAGGAGAATGTGTCGTGTTAACTTTGATAATATTATCAAGATAAGTTCTACTAAGGCTGTGAGAGATCTACATAAGTTGGTGAAACCTACTAATGCCATATGCAAGGAATTTCAGTTAGGAAAGCAAACTAGAATTTCATTTCAGAGCAAACAACATTGTTCAAATGAATTGTTGGAACTTGTGCATACTAATCTGTATGGTCCCTCTAAGGTCAAAATTTTACAAGGTTATATGTATTTCATGTTACTCATTGATGATTACTCTAGAATGGTATGGGTTACTTTCTTAAGAGAGAAATCTGAAGCACTGGAGAAGTTCAAAATATTTAAGGCTATGGTTGAGATAAAGACAACTCTGAATATTAAATGTCTGAGATCAGATAGAGGTGGTGAATTCACTTCCGGTGAATTTAATTCTTTTTGCGAAGAACATGGAATAAAGAGATAATTATCTGCACCATGGACCCCTCAGCAAAATGGAGTTGTGGAAAGGAAGAACAAAATAATTGAAGATGCTGCCAGAACTATGATGCTGGAAGGAAATGCCCCTCATATCTATTGGAGAGAAGTTGTGAGTACTATTGTGTACACACTCAACTAGGTACAAATCAAAGGTGATACTGGTAAGACCCCTTTTGATCTATGGACTAGACAAAAAATTACTATTACATATTTCAAGATATTCAAAAGTAAATGTTATATCAAGAGAGATGAAGACATAGGAAAGTTTGATGCTAGGAGTGATGAAGACATCTTTCTGGGTTATTCTAGTAATAGCAAGGCCTACCAGTGTTACAATAAAAGATTGAGGAAAATAGTTGAAAGTGCAAATGTCAAGGTTGATGAAGACTTAGGTACACCATCCAAAACCTATGAATATGATTCTAATGATCAAAATGTTAGTACAAACAAGGGAAAGCAAGTTCAATCTACAAATCAAGTACAAATCATTCAAGTGGATCAGGAAAATCAAGAGGAAGAAGAAACTAGTGAAGTTGCAGAAGAGAGAACACAAGAGCCTGAGGTTGAAGAACAATCTAAGAAGACTCTAAGGTATGTAAGATTGAATCATTCAGAAGATCAGATTATAGGTGATAAGAACAAAGGTGTCCATACTAGGAGAAAGATTGCAGAAGAATACTGCTTGATTTCAAAGACTGAGCCTACTAGTGTGAATGAAGCATGTAAACATGAGCACTGGGTTGAAGCAATGAAAGAGGAACTAAAATAGATTGAGAAGAATGATACATGGATTCCTGTTCCTAGACCTAAGAATAAGAATGTCACTGGAACTAAATGAGTCTTTAGAAACAAACTGAATGAGCAAGGAGAAGTGGTTAGAAAAAAATCAAGACTAGTATACAAAGGATATTCATGGATGGAAGGAATTGATTTTGAAGAGAATTTTGCCCCTGTTGCTAGAATTGAAGCCGTAAGATTATTTCTTGCCTATGCTGCCTACAAGAACTACAAGGTTTATCAAATTGATGTCAAGTCACCTTTTCTAAATGGTGAATTGGAAGAAGAGGTGTATGTTGAGCAACCAAATGGATTTCAGTTGACTGATAAGGGAGATATGGTGTGTCAGTTGACAAAATCATTGTATGGAATCAAGCAAGCCCCTAGAGCCTAGTATGCTAGATTAGACAAGTATTTGTTGAAGCTTGGATTCAAAAAAGGTACTATTGATAGTAAATTGTATTTCAAGAATGATAATAAAGATTTGATTGTTGAAGTCTTTGTTGATGATATCATTTTTGGAGGAGATGATGGTTTGTGCATGAAGTTTTCTAATGAGATGAAGAGTGAATTTGAAATGTCAATGATTGGTGAGATGAAATTCTTTTTGGGATTGCAAATTACTCAATTAGATAAAGGGATTTTTATATCTCAGTCCAAGTATGTGAAGGAATTGCTAAAGGAGTTTGATATGGAAGATTCAAAGCCAGTTGGTACACCTATGGTGACCAGATGCAAGTTGACAACAAAAGATGATTCTCTGAAGGAAAATCAGACTAGATACAAATCAATGATTGGTAGATTGTTGTATTTAACTCAAACTAGGCCTGATATCATGAATGTTGTATGCATTGTTGCAAGATTTCAAGTTGATCCAAAGGAATCTCATGTGACTACTGTGAAGAGAATTTTTAGATACTTGAAGGGGACAATTGAATTTGGCCTATGGTATCCTAAAGATGATGATCTTACTTTGAGTTCCTTTACTAATGTTGATTGGGAAGGAGATGTGAATGATAGGAAAAGTACTAGTGGTGGAGCATTTTTCTTGGGTAAGAAGTTGATTTCATGGTTAAGTAAGAAGCAGAATGCCATTTCCTTATCTACTACAGAGGCTGAATGGTGCAAGAGCACCTAGGAAACATTAGGCTATGGGTAGTCTAGGATAAATTTTTTGTAAATGCTTTTCTAAGAAGGTCATGTTGACCATTGGAATTTGAGTTAGAGTGTTTTCTTGTCTTGATCAGGAGTGATCAGAAGGGAGGTTGTAACTCATGTTTCTTAGTTGTTTAGGAGTTAGCAATAATTGGCAAAGGTGGCAAAATGGGACATTTTGCACCTTTTTCCACTTGATTATGGAAATGTTCGACCCAAGGGATTGGTAACTACCTTGGAGAGGAGTTATAAGGAGTTGCTCGAGCTGAGAGTAGGGTTGGTTGGTTTTTTATTTGTAATAATTTCATGGAGTGCAATTAAGACTGTGATGTTGAAGAATATCTTCTGATTTTATGGTTTTGGATGTTATGCATTGATGGTTTGATCAGTTGTTAAGGGTAGAGTAGGTAGTGTAATTCCTTTCCAGGCATTGCTTATTTTAGTAGTTAGCTTGTTGCATCGGTTCAAGCACTTGTTTTTGTTAGGTTAATTCATTTCTTGAAATTTTTATTTTGACTGTCAGACCAGCAGAGATGGAGCTCTAGACCATGTTTCCCCTATACCTGGTGTATGGGTTCCTGGAAACAGAGGCTAGACTCCATGATTGTACATAAGGTAGAGGTAGGAGTCCTTAGGAGTTAGGAATCCATGGCAAAAGACTGTTCCTAGGCGAGCTTGGCAGTGCCCGACTAGAACAGTCAAAGAGTGCAGAGCACTAAGGTTGCAGGGGTGCCAATCTCCTGGTGAACCATGGTGTGGAGAGGATGTGGATTGCCTTGCAGAGGCTTGGTAACAAGAAGGAGGCTTAACACAGACTAGGAAGTGGCAAACAAACTGACTGTTCTCAAGGAGGTCAGAAACTGGCTTAAAACAAGCCTAAATTTGCTAAGTTAAGGGTTGGAGCAGTGCACGGACAGTGGAGGCTCCAAATGCCAAAAATATTCAAGGTGTGGGCAAGGGTACCACGAATCCCAAGAAAATATTTGGATTCATTTGGAGAATTTGGGCACACTCTCCATTTTTCTTGGGTTAGGAGGCCTAATTGGGGCTCTAGGGCTTGTAGCCTTTTTCTAACCCTAGGAGAGGGTTTGGTGCGAGCGATGGAAAATTGGAGATTGGTAGATGATCAAGAAACCTAGGGGAATGTTCTTGAAGCCATGGGAGACATCACACACCCCTGCATCAAATTAGTGAAGGTTGGAGATTTAGCTAGCCTTTAGGAAGATTAAGGGATAAGGAGAGAATGGCAGAGAGAGCACCAAGATTGGCTTGGTTAGGGAAATGGAGATGATAGTAGGGTTGGCCAGGAGAACCAGGGGTGCCTAACAAACATTAGGGCCTATAGGTTAAGGTGGTGGAGAGTGACACCAAATGGGTTCGCCAAGGTGAGACCCAAAGCATGGAACAGTGAGTGTTCCATCCAACCCTACCCTATTAGATTGGTATCAGAGCAAGTTAAAGATTTGGGATAGAATATTGCATGTCAGACTTTGAATCTAGTGGTTCTACCATCATGGTGACAAATGATGAATTGGCCAAGATGGTCGAAGAACAAGAGGAAGACAATAAGCTGTTAAAAGAAAGAATAGACCAACTTGAGAAAGCATTGAATAATGTGCAGTTGGAAGGAAGGGTACCAAAGAAAGAAGAGGTTACAGAGGAAGACAAGATCCCTGAACCTGACCCTGTTTTGGAAGAAGAGCCTTTCTTGAAGGCATTGAAGGATTTGAGTGGAAAAGGACTTGAAGGCATACCACTGTTTAGTGGAAAAGTGGAAGCTGATCTAGTCATGGATTAGATAGAGGGAATGGAAAACCATTTTGAGTGTGATGGAGTCACTGAAGCACAAAAGGTAAAGGTGGCCAAATCAAGGCTAAGAGGTTCTACCTTGACATGGTGGAAGTTCATTCAGACAGAGAGGAAAAAGGAAGGCAAACAACCTATTTCAACTTGGAAAGGAATGGTTGCCAAAGTGAGGGAAGCATACATGCCAGATGATTATGAGATTCAGTTACACAAGAAGAGGCAAAGCCTAAGGCAGAAAGACCAAGATGTGAATACCTACACAGAGGAGTTCCAAAAAATTTGTATGAGGTATAATGTTTCAGAAGATGAAAGTCTCAAGGTGGCTAGGTATCTTAATGGCTTGAAATGGAACATTCAAGAGGAGATGGCTCTTTTAAGTCCTAAGACAGTACATCAATGTTACCAATTAGCTATCAAGATTGAGGAAAGAAACAAGAGGAAGCAAGACCAGGCTTCTAAGGGCAGAGGCAAAGGAAAAGATCAAAGAGATCAAAGAGGACAATGAGGTGGCTACCAAGGTAGAGGCAATGACCAAAGAAACCAAGGAGAGTTTAAATCCATAGATCATGGCAATGAAACACCTTCTAGAGGAGGGTATAACAGAGGTAGAGGTTCTCAAGGAGGATCCACTGGAGGAAGAGGAGCAGGCAGGAGCAATTCATACTTTGCAAACATGAAATGCTACCATTGTGGTCATGTTGGGCACCCAGCTTATAGGTGTCTGGAGAAATCATCTTCATCAAGCAATGAGAAGAGAGTGGCTTATGAACAGGAGGAAATCATGAGTCCTAAGTCACCTGAGGTCAGTCACATTGAATCTGAGATGGGAGAGAATCTGATGTTTAGAAGAGTGTTGATCAGACAACCGGTCAAGGAAGAACCAAAACAAAGAAGAGCTCTATTTAGAGTGAAGTGCAAGATACTTGGTAAAGTATGCAAGGTCATTGTAGATTCAAGTTCAACAGACAATATCATCTCAGAAAAAATAATAATGAAACTGAAAATAAAAAAGGTACCCCACACTAACCCCTACAAGGTAACATGGCTCAACAAAGGGCAGAGTGTTCTAGTGAATGAGTAAGTAACGGTGGAGTTTTCCATTGGAGGGTATAAGGATAAGTTAGTTTGTGATGTTTTACCCATGGATGCATGCCATCTTCTATTGGGTAGACCATGGTAGTATGACAAAAGTGCCATGTATGATGGGAAAGAGAATAGCATTTCCTTTGAGAAGGATGGGAAAACTTTCAAGTTGCAGTCACTGTCAGAAAAAGAAGAGGGATAGTCAAAGACACCAAGTGTCATGTTGAGTAGTGGGAAGGAGTTCCTTAACAACCTACATCAAGGGGGTGAAGGATATGTGGTTATGTTACAACCTAAAGAAGAAGACAAGGCTGAAAAGACAGTCATACCCGGAGCAGTCCTAAAGTTGTTGGATCAGTTCAAGGACATTGTAAGTGATGGTGCACCTGCAACTCTACCACCAAAGAGAGCCATAAGTCATCAAATTGACTTCATACCTAGAGCCTCATTGCCTAACAAAGTAGCTTATAAGCTTACACCGGATCATAATCTAGAGGTAGGTAGGCAAGTGCAAGAGTTGTTGGATCAAGGATTGATTCAAAAGAGCATTAGCCCATGTGCAGTACCAGTGGTCTTAGCAACCAAGAAGGGAGGTAAATGGAGGTTATGCACTGATTCTAGAGAAATAAATAGGATCACCTTTAGGTATAGGTTCCCTATTCCTAGAATTGAAGACTTAATGGATTGTCTTGGAGGAGCTCAATACTACACAAAGTTGGATCTCAAGAGTGGATACTATCATATCAGAATTAAGGATGGTGATGAGTGGAAGACAACATTTAAGACAAATGATGGGTTATATGAATGGAGAGTGATGCCATTTGGTCTCTCCAATGCCCCTAGCACATTCATGAGGCTCATGAATGAAGTGCTTAAAGACTTTATAGGGATATTTGTGGTGGTATACCTTGATGACATCCTCATATTCAGCAAGACAGCAGAAGAGCATTTAAAACATGTGGAGTTGGTTCTTAGAAGGTTGCAAGAGGAGAAGTTGGCAATCAATCTAGAGAAGTGTGAGTTCTTTAAGCAAGAGCTTGTATATTTGGGTTTTATAGTGTCTAAAGGATCATTGAAGATGGATCCAAGCAAGGTGGAAGCCATCCTAAACTGGCCTACACCAACCACAGGGACTGCGGTAAGAAGTTTCCATGGATTGGCTCAGTTCTACAAAAAATTCATAAGGAACTTTAGTGATATATGTGCACCAGTCCTAGATACAATCAAGGGTGGTTTAAAAACTAAGTTTGTGTGGACTCAAGAAGTTGAGAAAGGATTTGAGAAACTGAAACAAGAGGTGGCAACTCAACCTATTCTCTTATTACCTAGTTTTTACAAATTGTTCACTGTTGAATGTGATGCAAGTGGAGTGGCAGTAGGAGGAGTGCTAAGTCAAGAGGGCAGGCCTATAGCCTTCTTTAGTGAGAAGCTCAATGAAGCAAAGAAGAGGTATTCAACTTATGACTTAGAACTTTATGCTTTGGTTCAGCCACTTAGGAAGTGGAGGCATTACCTTCTACCCAAGGAATTTGTAGTCCTTACTGACAATTAGGCACTTAGCTATATGAATACCCAAGAGAAGTTGAGCAATAGACACTTGAAGTGGATGGAATACATCCAAGCTTTTACCTTCACCATCAAGCACAAGAAGGGACAGCTAAACAAAGTAGTAGATGCATTAAGCAGGAGGTTGTTGACAATGCAAGAGATACAAGTGAAGAGCATAGGGATTGATAGTTTTAAAGATCTCTATGGGGAAGATGAATACTTTTCAGAGGTCTATAAGGTATGTTCTAACTTTGAGAACCATTTTCATAGCCAATACTCAGAGTATACATTGCAAAGTGGGTTATTGTTTAAAGGAAATCAATTATGTGTTCCAAGAGGGTCAATGAGGGAAAATATCATTCAGGAAAAGCATAATGGAAGTCTTAGTGGACATTTTGGCATCAACAAGACTTTAGAACTAGTGCAAAGATTCTATTACTGGCCTAAGTTGGCAAGAGATGTTAGAAAGTATGTGGAACAATGTGTTGTGTGTATGAAAGCTAAGGGAGGAGCTAGTAATGCTGGTCTATATCAACCCATACCCATTCCTAACAGATCATGGGAGTGTGTAAGAATGGATTTTGTGGTAGGCCTTCCTAAGACCAAGACTGGTTTTGACAGTGTCTATGTAGTAGTGGATAGATTTAGAAAAATGAGTCATTTTATCCCTTGCAAAACTACTCATGATGCTAGTTACATAGCTCATCTCTTCTTCAAGGAAGTTGTAAGGATCCATGGATTGCCTTTGAGCATTGTTTTAGACAGGGATGTGAAGTTCATGAGTCACTTTTGGAAGACTCTATGGAGTAGATTGGGTACCAACCTGTCATTTGGATTAGCTTACCATCCTCAGACCAATGGTCAAACAAAGGTGGTTAACAAGGTGCTAGGTAACCTTCTAAGGTGCCTAACTAAGGAGTATGGACAGACATGGGATATGGTTATCTCACAAGCTGGGTATGCTTACAATGATAGTGTGAACCAGACCACAGGGAAGAGTCCTTTTGAAGTTGTGTTCGGGATGCACCCAAGAGGCATATGTGAGCTCAGAGATCTTGGAACTATGGAACATAGAAGTGGTCATGCAGAGGACTTCATTCAAACTAGGAAAGAGATTCAGGAGCAGGTGAAGAAGACAGTCACCAAGGCTACACAAAAGTTGAAGGAGAAGGTAGATTTGTCAAGGAAGGATGTGCAATTTGCAATAGGAGACTATGTCATGGTCCACCTTAACAAGTCAAGGTTGTAGAAGGGAATGTCAACCAAGTTGCAAATGAAAAGAGTAGGACCATGCAAGATATTAGCCAAGTATGGTAAAAATGCATACAAGTTAGAGTTACCTACCGGTTTAAGCATCTCACCAGTTTTCAATATAGCTGACTTGATCAAGTACAAGGGGTCAGTCAATGATGTGGATCATAATAGTAAGGAGATCTTCAAGGACATCAGTAATATATCCTTACCTAATCAAGACAAGCCTCAAGAAGAGAAGATCTTGGAGTCAAGAGTGAAGAAGGCTACAAGGCACAAGGTATACATGGAGCATCTTGTCAAGTGGAGAAATAAGCATGAATCTGAGGCTACATGGATGGATGAAGCTCAGCTCAAGAGGTAGGGCATAGATGTGTCATTACCCTCTCCTAACATTCCTTAGAGTTTGTGTAGAGGGGGGAGAATGGTGTAGGAGCACCTAGGAAACATTAGGCTATGGGTAGTCTAGGATAAATTTAGTGTAAATGCTTTTCTAAGAAGGTCATGTTGACCATTGGAATTTGAGTTAGAGTGTTTTCTTGTCTTGATCAGGAGTGATCAGAAGGGAGGTTGTAACTCATGTTTCTTAGTTGTTTAGGAGTTAGTAATAATTGGAAAAGGTGGCAAAATGGGACATTTTGCACCTTTTGCCACTTGATTATGGAAATGTCTGACCCAAGGGATTGGTAACTACCTTGGAGAGGAGTTATAAGGAGTTGCTCGAGCTAAGAGTAGGGTTGGTTGGTTTTTTATTTGTAATAATTTCATGGAGTGCAATTAAGACTGTGATATTGAAGAATATCTTCTGGTTTTATGGTTTTGGATGTTATGCATTGATGGTTTGATCAGTTGTTGAGGGTAGAGTAGGTAGTGTAATTCCTTTCCAGGCATTGCTTAGTTCAGTAGTTAGCTTGTTGCATCGGTTCAAGCACTTGTTTTTGTTAGGTTAATTCATTTCTTGAAATTTTTGTTCTGACTATTAGACCAGCAGAGATGGAGCTCTAGACCGTGTTTCCCCTGTACCTGGTGTATGGGTTCTTGGAAAAAAAGGCTAGACTCCATGATTGTACATAAGGTAGAGGTAGGAGTCCTTAGGAGTCAGGAATTCATGGCAAAAGACTGTTCCTAGGCAAGCTTGGCAGTGCCCGACTAGAACAGTCAAAGAGTGTAGAGCACTAAGGTTGTAGGGGTGCCAATCTCCTGGTGAACCATGGTGTGGAGAGGATGTGGATTTCCTTGCAGAGGCTTGGTAACAAGAAGGAGGCTTAACACAGACTGGGAAGTGGCAAACAAACTGACTGTTCTCAAGGAGGTCAGAAACTGGCTTAAAACAAGCCTAACTTTGCTAAGTTAAGGGTTGGAGCAGTGTACGGATAGTGGAGGCTCCAAACCCCAAAAATCTTCAAGGTGTGGGCAAGGGTACCATGAATCCCAAGAAAATATTTGGATTCATTTGGAGAATTTGGGCACACTCTCCATTTTTCTTGGGTTAGGAGGCCTAATTGGGGCTCTAGGGCTTGTAGCCTTTTTCTAACCCTAGGAGAGGGTTTGGTGCGAGCAATGGAAAATTGGAGATTGGTGGATGATCAAGAACCCTAGGGGAATGTTCTTGAAGCCATGGGAGACATCACAACCCCTACATCAAATTAGTGAAGGTTGGAGATTTAGCTAGCCTTTAGGAAGATTAAGGGCTAAGGAGAGAATGGTAGAGAGAGCTCCAAGATTGGCTTGGTTAAGGAAATGGAGATGATAGTAGGGTTGGCTAGGAGAACCAGGGGTGCCTAACAAGCATTAGGGCCTATAGGTTAAGGTGGTGGAGAGTGACACCAAAGGGGTTTGCCAAGGTGAGACCCAGAGTGACGAGGGAGCAAACCCGAGACACAGAAAAAAATGCACACAACTAGCAAACTTTCTTATTATTCAATAATGAAAAATCTTACATGCAGAGGATCACAAATCCTCGAGCTCTGTGATACATGCAAATTACAAACTTACAGAAAATTACCCAGATCCCCTTTCACAGCATGCGAACTTCTTCCCCAAAAAGTTACCCAAAAATCAGAAACAAGCCCCTAAATAGGCCCATTTCGGTTTGGAACCAAAAACAACCTTCGAGATAAGATTTTTGACGGTTTGGCGCCAAAATTACAATTTGAAATTCAAGTTAAATTCACAGTTGAAAATTAGCACATTTCTAAAATATGCACCAACTTCCGGCAGCCATAACTTTTAATCCGACCGTCGGATCTTCAATGATAATACCTTTTCGGAAAGCTCTCGAAAAGACGATTTTTTGCAAAGTAGGCCTTCATTGGACTACTTTGGCGTTTCCGCAAATTTTCAGGCCCATCCGGGATCGTTTGGTGCCTCAAACCGAAGCTCTAAGGTTTTCAGCCAAAGTTTAAATGTAAACTTGAATAACTTTCAA
>VDFB02000017.1:363239090-363265009 GCA_007258455.2 Sequoia sempervirens
TGTTTTTTATATTTTTTTCTTAAAGAATAATTTTTTTTTTTTGAAAATATAAAAATTTCTATAATAGAACTTAATAGAACTTAAGAATATAAATCTAAAAAACAAAAAGAATATTTTATATTTGGAAAGATGAATGAGATAGAATAGGATATGTAGAATTAAATTAACCATCATGAGTTAATTCATAAGATTTTAGAAAGTTTTATTTTATAAAATAAATAATTTCATTTTTATTTTGGATGATGTCACCATACAGGTTGATGTCATATTTTAGTTGATTTTTGATAACTTAAAAAGATAATGATGTCATCCTTAGGAGGCCCATTTTTTTATGTAAATTTCCCCTAATATCCACGTCAAGTTTCAGAGATCTGCGTGAAGATTTGATTGAGTTATGAAGACTTATATTCTGATAGTTTTTTTGTTGCTTTAGTTTGTATTCTTGATTGAAGATGACGCGACTTCAGTTAGTTCAGTTGATGTAGATGCTTCTTTGGTGATTTGTGATGTTTTTGGATGCTTCTAAATCATGCTCTATCTTTGTTGCATGCCTGCATTGATCGTTGTGCTCATGGTTGGCGATTTTCTCTTGCGTGTTCATGTTTTTCTTGTTCTTGGATGACATGGTGGTTGTAGCTTGTTGTGGATCTTCGGGGAGTAATTAATTAAAGTGTTTTCGCATTAGAGATGTTGATTTGGGTCTTCACTAAATTGTGGCTGACCTTGATTGATTCGCATTAACAATCTTTAGTATTTTGGGCAGACAATTTATATTCATTTTATTATTTTGTTGAGACTGACATGTAGGGATGAAATTTCTTTTTGTAGATATATAAGAGCGATTAATTATTCAAATTGAAGGGTGCGAGTGGATGCCAGAGTGTTCTCTTGTGTGTATATGTGTGAATATTGATCTAAATCATTCGAAGGCATAACAGAGTGTGAAGAAGAGTGAAGAAGAGTAAAGAAGTGTTCATGTGCTTAACCAGAACTGTGATCAGGCATTAGCAGATGCTATTCTATTAGTTCAAATCCTTGTGAATGTAATCTGATTCTTTCTATAAGAAAATGTGTCTTCCTTTGGGTGGTTAGCCCTACTGTAATTGAGTAGTGAGCTCTAGGTAGTGTTCCTAAATGCAAGTGCATTGCCCATATTTTCATTTCTTATACTTTTAACAGGGCATAATCTTGTGGACTAACCTCCATCATGCTTTTTCCCCTAATAGGGTTTCCATGTAAAAAAATCTTGGTGTTATGTATGTTTCTAGTGTGTTGATGACTTATGCTTTCATGGTTATTAATTAGATTAGAGAATAATGTTAATAAGTTGAATAATTTTTAAATTTATGAGACAATTGATTCACCCCCCCTCTCAGTTGTCTACCCTTGTGTTGCCAACATTTCTAATGACTTGATGGTTGCATAGTCAAGGATTCCCACTTTCTCTTTGAACTTCTTATCAAAGGGGATTATCTTGTTAGGGGGGTCTTCCCATTTCCATTGATGTCAAATGGGGAGAAATGTGAGAAAATGCTCATGACAGGAGCGTGGGAGAAATATGTGCAAAATGTAGATGAAAAGAGATGCATGTCAAAGGGGGAGTAAATTGCTTGAATGGTTCGATGGTACAGAGTACTAATGTTACCATTTACAATTGTTATCAGACCATACATTAAAGGATGAGCATTTAGTTTTGTCATCAATGAAAAAGGGGGAGATTGTTAGCATATTATTTTCATTGATGTCAAAAAGGGGGATCAAAGGTGAAATGGAATTGAACATGCAAGGGACATGTTGTTATGATGATAGATCAATTGTGTGCTTAGTAGTGTGTCTGAATAACATAGAGCTCAGAGGATGCTGTGAAAGTAGTGGACTTGATTTTGGAAGCATGTGGTGTTGGTTGATGTCAATGGACTCACTCACTCATGAAGGTTGTTTGATGTTGTGAAAGTGTTGAAGAGATTGCAAAAGTTTGGGTGTCAAACCTCAGGCTTACCGTGTATCGCTTGCTAAAGAAGGAAGGTATTTGGAGTTATTCATTTTTTACTATGCCTCTAAGGTTTCAGAAATCGAGTATCAGTTATACCTTGTACCAGTTGTACAAGAATGAAGAAATGTTCTAAGTCCAAAGGATTTTGGACCTTGAACTTTGGAATTCGTGAGTATAAGTTATCTTTGTGTTCAAAGAAATTAGTATGAAAGAACCTGCAACCCTGCGATAATCTGTGAGGGGGATCTGTGGTATGGCGATATAGAACTCGCAACCCCATGACAACCCGTGAGGGGGGTTTGCGATATGGCGGTACAAAATCCATAATCTCACGATAGTCCATGAATGAGGTATACGATGTAGCAGTAACTTGTGAAGACTGCAATGGTCATTTGGATGGACTGCGATGGAGCAGTATTGTGTGATTCAGTCGTAACTAGCAGAGTGATAAAGGTTAAGTGCAACACCACTACTATTCAAGGTGGTTTCAGTGGTATTGCGGTAAAGAGCAATGTCTATGATCAAATAGGGTTTTGATCAGATGATGGACAAAGTTGGTAGTGGGTCCTAATGATGATGCAAGCCAAACATGTGGTGACATATCGCTTAGTCACTTCACATCATTTTTGTGAAGCAAAGTTATAGGATGGTTCTTACGATGAGTGATGAATAGGTGAAGGTGATGCCAAAGGTGGACAAATAGCAGTAGCCCATTAGGATTTTGTGGGCTCATGTCTCTTGTCAGTAATATAGCGAGGAATAGTGTAGATTATTTGGAGGTTGATCCAATGGTGATCACTGAATCTATGGGTGAGTGCAGGATCATGGGGGTCCAAAAAGTGGCGATATAACTCAAAAGTGGCTAACGGCATTTTTTTATCTAAATTTGATGAAACAAAAAGGGTTTATTGATAAAAAATTTAACTTTCCACCAATATAAGAAATGACTTATTTGGAATTAAATAGATAATATTATTGATTTTCTACATGCATTCTGACTAATGTCCTGATTGATAGGTTGATTGAAAAATATCTATATTTCTTAAACAATTTCACTTTTTTTGAATTTGAAAGATGTGACACATTCTATGCTTCCCATACTATAGGATAGAAAAAAATGATTTTCATAAATCTTTGACCAAGTTATGGTGGTCAGGAAAACAAGTTTTAATATTTTAAAAATTTATAATAAAAAAATCATAACTAATTATTTACTTGCAAAAAAATTATAAAAAAATGTGGCACATCTGGACATGTGTCCCTACTTATTTGATAGTTTCAAAAAAAAAAAAAAAAATTTCTTGTCCTTAGGTTGGTTAGACATACACCTGCTTTTTATTTTTTTCCTAAAAATTTAGTACTAATAGATTGAAATTTCAAATTTTCACCAAATAGATTTACTTTTTTTCCAAAAGAGGAATAGTATCCTAGAAACTACATTCAATTTGCTACAAATTTTGTTCTTACATATTTTTCAAATTATGTTAATAACCTATTCAAATATTTATGTCAAATTTCCTAACTCTATTTTTCTGAATTTTCATTGCCACCTAAGGGCCTAGTTTGGACCCCCATGATCCTACACTAACACGTATCCACATCACAGAATGTCATATGAAGTCATATGGGTTATAACGATGCTCGATGAAAGTCAATCAATGGTACATATTCAAAGGTAAAGATCTAACGGTGATCACTATGCTTATTTGCATCGTGCGACTAAGTGGTGGTGTCTCAAGAGTTGGAGTGATACATAACAATGGACATGATCAACAATGGAGATTTAAAGTTTCATCTGATGATAATGTTTTAAGGAGAGAATATGAATGGGGAACGTTGGATCATGGTGCGAAGAGATAGGATCAACAACCAAGTTTCAAATATGAAGATATCAAATGGATAAACTCATGTAAACAGGGTTTTGATTGTTAACCTATTGAGTGAACGAATTTAATTCGTTCAATTGCACCTGTGACCAATGTAGGTGAAGATTCAATCTGCTAAGTGGCAACACAAATTTCTAAGACAATGAAGATCAAATCGAAGTGAATAAATAGAGAACAAACTAAATGCATATCCAATCCTAGGGTTTGAAAGAAAGACTAAGAGGAAAAATTATCTACACCAAAATTTAATGTTGTGCGGCTCAATGTAGGAGTATGATAGTGTAGAAGATATCTCATAACCCTAATAGAATATTTCTATTTGGTGGAGAATCTTGAGGCAATCACCATTAGTTAGAAACTGCACAAAATAGATAATCAAATGTTGTAAAGTGTAGTAACTATATGTGAGAGAAGAGAAGAAGAGAGTGCACAATGAAGAAGGTATTCTGGGCCTTTGAGATGGACAGAGAATACAGTAAAAAGGAAAGAGAGAGCTACATAAGGTGTATGACCTAGGTGCATTAAGGTAGGCAAAGAATGCACTAAGAGAAGAGAAGAACATAGTAGAACAGAGGGGTGCAAAGCAAAGAAAGTTGTTGTGATAACAGTAGAAAACTTGAGCAGTTGCAAAGTAACTTGTAACATTGAATTGTGTTCTTAATGAACAAATTGTAATAATCCTATATGTTGTAAGTCTAATTGGTTGGTGTCATCAAATAACTAAGTTGGTACTCAAAATAGGGGATTGGTGTCTCCTTAGGGTTGATGCCCTTAAAATTTGTAACAAAAGGTTTCTTTGTGAGGTTGGATTAGGAGAGTAGCTCCTAGCAGCATTTCTCACCATGTTTTTTCCCATCTTGGGTTTTCCACGTATATCTTGTGTTATGATTTGTTAACTTGTGTACTTGCTTAGATTCCTACATTTCATGTTTTGATATGCACACTAAGTGTTTCAAGAGATTAGTCTGCACTAAAGGTTAAAGGGTTAAAATTTCAATATCTACTAATTCACCCCCCCTCTCAGTAGATTGTTTTGTTCCAACAATATGGTGACAATTTATAGGATCCATTATTTTATATATAAACCTAAAGATTTGTATCCTTTGGTGTTTAAATACTTATGTTGCATGCATGTTTGAGAGAGCTACATATTTTGAGATGCATAATATTCACATGCACCTAAAATTTGGGTAGAATGTAATGGTAAAATTTTCATACCCATTCCATTTCCAAATTTATTTTTGTGCCCATTTTTATAAAATATCTTGATATGTGTAGCTATCGATAAAGGGTGCAATCTTGTGCAAACTTGTGATCAATCCCTAACCTTTTACCCACCCATATACACACTTTTTTTACATGCAATTAACCTCTACTCTATCCTTACATACATATACTCCCATACATTTTCCTTATTCTAATATAATTTATCACATAATTCATTTGTCAAACTATCTCCATGCTAGTCATTAATCACCTAGATTAGATTATTTCATTGCCTAGGATAATTTTTGTGGTCATGAACTTAATCATTTCTTTTTTAGAATTCAAAATCCAAGCTTATCTTACTAGCCCCCTTTATTTTCCTATACCCTAAGTCAACTAATTACATGCTTGCTGAAATGTGTTGTTATGTTCTAGTATTCAAAGATGTCCACTTGCATTCATTTTATGCATTCAAGCAACATTCAAAATCCTCTTATTTTAGAGCATTAAAAGAGTAATCGATAGAGATACACTCATATTTTGGTGCATTAAAAGGAGTAACAAATCTACATACATCATATTAGAAAGCCTGATTGTTGTCTTCCAACTTTGTACACATTTTTGGGGCTTGACCTATGATAACTTATCTCCTTAAGATAAAATGAAAACCCTTCATAATTTTAAAATACCACTAACCCTCATATTAGTAGAAATAGAAAACTAGATGAAGCTCAATCCAATGAGTAATAAAGCTTAACAATGAAATGCTTTGATAAAATCTAAAGACATGGTATTATCTTGCAATCATTGATCTAACAAACTATTGAACTTGATCCCATCCCAATCAAAGCATAAAGGTAGTGTAGATTAGAAATTCGTTTAACAAAAAGATTATGTTTCCAAGGCTAAAACAAAACATATTCTAAAACCTTTTCTAAAAGTGACCATACTTCCATCATAGAGCTATATACTGGTCACCTTTCATTAAATAGTTACTTTTAAAAAAAAAAAATAGTTAGAATTTATTAGATTACCATTTTTAAATAGTTATTAAAAAACTAGATGAATTTTTAATTAATCTAAATAAATTTATAAAATGTTATTTTCTTTTACATTTATATTAAATTAATTAATTATTCTATAAATATACATATTTTTTTGACAAAAATATAAATATATTAATAAAAAATTTAGAAATTACACAAAGATTTCTAGATAGTCATAACTATCACTAAAGTCCGAAGAGTAAAAATCCAAGGAGGTTTACCACAAACTGTCCACCTCCAAGAACCAACACCATCCAAAAAATCAAAAAAATAAAATGATATGAGATAACACAAATCAACAAGATCAAACCAATCTGAGATTAGTGGCCTTAAGCTTTGGGAGACCAGTAGCTGGTCCGATCCCTTACTGGTTCTGTCATGTGCTCTCTTTTGTTTTCTATTGTTGGTCGGTTTATAGCTGCTTCTCTTTTTTGTTTCTGGATGCCTCACTTCTTGTGAGCCCCTTATTGGGTCTCTATGGATGTTTTGCATATGGGTATTGGTCTTTCTAAACATTGATCTAATCCAAATAAGATCAAACCAATCCATTATGATAGAGCTATTGAAACTATAAAGATTGAGCATAAAAATGAGGCATCCAATCTATGAGCTTCCATGCACAATTAACATTAAAGATCCATTTAGCCAAACTATCCACAACATTCCATTTTCAAAGAATATGAACGAAAAAGATAGATTCAAAATTTCAAAAGAAAATCTAATTAACATAAAAAACCAACCACCAAGAAAACTCTTGAAATCCGAAGTTATTTTTAAATTAAAAAGTTTTATAAATACACTTTATCCATTACAGTTTATTGCTTGTTACAACTCTTGAGATATAGTGAACGTCAACTTATACGTTGAGAACCAGGAGGGCTTAAAATGAAACAATTGATTTGATGAGTTAATTTTATTTTGGAGCCCACTTATCCTTTTTTTTTGGTTTTATGTTTTGCAAAACAAACGAGCTGTCCACTCCAAACAAAGACTGAGCAGTTGATCTGACAACCCTGCCATGTTTTTTCTCTATAAACGAGCAAACCATAAGTGCACTGGTTTGTCCATCTCAAGTTTTCCACGTAAGAAAGAATGTTTCAAGGGTGCTTGTCTTTTAGATTGGAAAGCTGAGGTTAGCCACCCTAATTTAGTATATAAAAGGTTCATTTCAGAATGCAAGGTTTACATTTTGAAAAGTTTATTCTGATCTCTCCTTTTCTTTTTCTTAGTGATTTCTCTTTTTAGTATTTCTGATCTCTATTGTCCACATCATTACAAAAGTTGATTCATTATAGATAAGCAAAACTTTTCTTTTCCTCTCTGGTTGACTGTGCATGCAGGTCTCTATCTTCTGTAATCTGTTTAGCCTTGTCACAAAAATATAACAAATCAGCAGGTAGTTGTAGAAAGAATTCAAAATAGTACTTGCCTTTGAAATATTGTGAGAATAAAAGCTACAGGTGTTGATGAATATATTGTAGATTAAATGAAAAGAAGATTGTAGAAACTAAAATCAGAAATAAGATAATTTACAAACATGAAGAACACAGAGATTTAAGTGGTTCATCAATTTGACTACATCCACTTTGAAGTAGGGGAAATATCTTTATTATCAGCAACAACATAATATTAACCATATATGAATTGACAATTACATTATCTTGGAAAAGAAAGGAATGCAAATGGACATTGTAATTGAAGGGAAAAACAAAGTGACCGTTGGGCTTCAACACCCAACAACAGGGTGAACATTAATCAACACATCACCAGAACTTGTCAAAAACAAAAGATAAAATGAAATTCATTAAAATTGAACAAATAAAATAATTCTAAAGTAAAATAAGCTTCTTAAGTACAATAACTCTTGAAAATGAAGTATCTCTAAGTAAATATAAATAGCTTTTCAAATAACATTAAAATAAGTAATGCAAATAAAATAAAATAATTTTAAAGAAAAATAAAATAACTCTATAATTAAGATTTTAGACATTTTAGATAGAAATATATGAGATATCTATACTAGTAAATATTAATAATGTGATTAATATTTTCATCTTTATAGTAAATTATTAATTATATTATATTTTTCATATAGATTGATTCATTTTATATTGTATCATTTTATAAGTTCACAATTTTCAAGAATATCCAAGCCAAGGTCAAGATAGCTAGAGTGGTGGATTCAATCTCTTTTCCCATTTATTGGCTACTAGAGAATACACTCACACTATTATGTCAACATATGAGTGTGTGTTTATATTTTACACATCAATGATTCTAAGATATAACACAATGTCTAAGACATCATGCCATGATTCTAACATATAATACCATTAGAGACATCATATCATATCATAAAAATTTCATGTCACTATGATATCATATTCTTCATACAAAATTACATTGTTATAATAAAGGCTTGGTATTCTATCTTTTAGATCATGTTGATGAATCACACTATTCATAGTGATGTAAAAGTTAAATTCACAAGTATTTATAGCCTACCTTGGAGACATGGGATAAATGGGAAATAAAATGAAAACTAAAATAGTTAATAAATGGGACAAGGTGGGCACTCCCTACAATAGTTAATTGATATGTCAAACAAAAATTAAAAGCCCAAATGGTCACACCTTGTAAGGTTTCCTCAATAAGTTATTTTCTCTATGGATTTGAGCATGATCTAAGGGCTGAGAGAAAATATTCTTTTGAAAATTAGTAGATTTAGAAAATGAGGATTCATTCTTGTTAATTATGAAATCAATATTAATGTACTACAAGAACTACCTTCAAAATCTTTAGATGTTCCACCATTATTAAATGATCTAAAATAGTACTTTGAGTATGAGGAAATATTATATTAATATAGAGTTAGTCTTACTTAAAAAAAAGAAGTGAAAGGAGACATTATATTGTAATGGAATGAAGTTCTATTACAAGGAGGAAATGAAAAGATTGAAAAAAAAATATTGAAAAACTATCAATTAGATTTAATAAAAATCTTGAAAAACTTAGTTTACACATTATCAAGAAATTATTTTCACATCATGGAGTCAAGTATCTAAAGAGGGACTTTTCATAAAGGTTGACCACCTTGTCATCGTCAATACCACTCAAACTCCACTCTAAATCATTAGATGATAAATGAGGTTAAATTCATCTTATTCATATTAGACCACAAGGTTGATATAAAAAAATTGTTTTTCCTTCTTTCCATCCTATATAGAATGCAATGAATTGTTGAGTCTATTATTGTGAAAATTTCATTTTTCAAATTTGTTTACCATTCTTAATTCGTTGATTATTTGTTATATTTCTAGTGTTGATATTCCTTAAGAAAATGAAAGTTGAAAAATGAAATATGTATTTCAACATATATTTAGTTCATGTTTTATAAGGCTTATCTCAAATTATTCACCTTTTTAGGTGATTCATATTTTTTTAAAATATTGAGAAAATATTATAAAATTTATTGTAAATGAAGAAAATAATAGGTTAAAAAATATAATGTGTATTTCAACCTACAAATATTTAGTTCATGATTTGTTAAAAGTCTTTCAAATTTATGATCTTCTTAGTTGATTTATATTTTTTATATTTGAAATGTTCAACAACTATTTAGTTCATGATTTATAAGGTTTATTTCAAATTATTGACCTTCTTGTACGTGATTCATATTTTTTTATTTTCGAAATAATGGGGTTCATACATTGGAAAAGAAAATATATGTAATTTAATGTAAGTGAAGAAAGTTATAGGTTAAAAAACACAATGTGTATTTCAACCTACAAATATTCACTTCATGATTTATAAAATGTATTTCAAAGTTATGATCTTCTTAATCGATTCATATTTTCTAGTACTTAAAATGTTGAGAATACACTAGGAAAATGAATATTGTATAATTGAATGTTGGTGAAGAAAACTGGAAGTTGAAAGGGTATTTCAAACTACACATATTTATTTTACTTTATAAAATCTTTCAAATTTTTGGCCTTCTTAGGTCATTTATAATTTATTTTATTTCAATTGTTAGAATTTGTACTTTGAAAAAATGAATATTATGTAATTGAATGTTGGTAAAAAATATATAAACCTTCAAATACACAATGTGTATTTTAACGTGAGCATGTTTAGTTTATAATTTCTATATTATGTATCAAATTTATAAACTTCTTAGTTGATTCATAACATGAATATCTATTTTAGCTCTATTTAAGTTATATCACATTCATCATTGCATAGAGTAAGATTATTTTTATGGAAAGCTTCTAGACCCCTTAATGTTTTTTATCTTGTTCAAAGTGTGATTGTTTGTTGATAACATAATTTAGCTATAAAATGAATAATTCTATTTTTGAAAACTAGGCTAATTTTGTACTATTTATCTTGTTGAGATATTGTGTAAAGAAAACTTTTAACTCAAAAAACATTGATATTTTAGTCAAGTTATTAGTAGTGGTGAAAGTCAAACTATTGTTCGAGATTTGATGGGATATGCAAGACCTTACACCCTAATGAATCTCATGGGTCCCTTTGGGTCTATAAAATCTACTCCTAAATATTCCCTTTCAAGTAAAACCAATTGGATATATATAATCCATCAAGTTAATCACTTAGAAAATTATGAATTTCCAAAGATCTCTTTTTTTAATTAAATTATTTTAATTTTATTTTTAGTTATTATGGGTTTGTATAAAATTTATGTGCTAAGTTATCTTATTTCATCATATAGCTACTATTCCTTTTATCTCTATTTGCATGGTTATCATTATATGGTTACAAAATATTTAAAATATTAAATGAGATGAGCAATATCTTGATAAAATCTATAACTTGAATAATATGCTATGAGACTTTAATTTCCTTTATGCTTGTGTAGCACTCGTTAATCAGGTAGACTAATAACTAATTTATTTTAGTCTAATTGACAATAAAATATTTCCTTTGGAACAAGTATGATTATGATTTAATCATATATTACTATTAGTAATATATGTGTGTTGTAATTACAAGGGTCATCAATGGAATTAATTTTGGGTATAGTATTTATATTTATTGTTCTATGCTTACAGAGCTCTAAATAATTTTAAATTTGTTGTATGCATATGTAACTTAAGATGATATTTTTATATAGACCTTTAGTATGTGAGAAACTATAACAAGTATTAATATCATTTAAGACAACTAGATAAAATTCCTTGTTCAGATAAATCTACATTAGTAGAGAGTACACTTGTAGAAATATATATTAAAGAAAACACAAACACTACGATAGGAAATTTTCATTTGATGGGAATAAGTGGAAAATAAAATAGAAGAGAGAACATGTTCTTAGATATTTTTATGAGGTCAAGGTTTCTAATGTTAGAAAAATTGGCAAGCACTTTGAACAACTACAAATTATTCATCATAATTTATATTCCTTTTATAGTGGTAGTAGAGGGAGAGAAGCATTTGATTTCATGTCGTGGGAAAAAGAGGAACTCTTTAGAATCAAAATTTATTCTGTAATTTATATAAATGCATCAAAATTTTAAAATACATATTAATATCTTTAATCAAACTATTAAAAGGTAACATATATGCATGTAAGATATGTATATAATTTTCAAAATAAAATAATAAAAAATAATTATAAATATAATGAATAATGACTTTTCTAAAAGTAAAATTAAAAGTTATGATGGAGTTCCCCAAATATTTGCAATTTCTGAGTAGCCCATGGACTTAATCATCATATAAAGCCCTTTTCCCCATGGTTTGGACAGGGTTTTGGCTTAGAAAACCCTTTGTTCTTCTAATTCCACATTGACTTGCTTGGTCGGTTTCTCATTTTTCAAGTTGTCACTTGAGCCATCATATGTGTTCGCCCACCATCCCCTTTGGTTTAGAGTGTCGGTCATCTATTCTAAGACCATTTTAATGTTTCCTAATGTTGGGACAATAAATATTTTTCTAAATGACTTAATCTTAAGTCATTCATCCTCAAGGGTTAAACCATCATTGGCCTAACAATGGCCCCTTCTTTGATGCTAACATTGTCGTGTGTGTGGGTTTAGGGATCTGTGACTGTGGGAAATGATCTTGGCCATACCCTACTAGATCGCGAATGTCAAATGTCAACCAGTTACACAGTGCAAGGATAGCGAGATGAGGATGCGTGTCCTTATATGGAAGTGGGGGCCGGTCTCCACTGTTGAGCTTACTGCCTATGGTTCCAAACTAACGGTGAAGATCAAACACAGGGAATAATCTATGTCGTTCCCTGCTAGCTTGCAGAGTAAAGATTATTTTTTGTTAAAGGTTGTGAGATGGGAGAGATCTTGACACGTGGATTAATCCACTAGCTCATGAAGTGGGTGAGACCCACTAACAGGTTAGGTGTCATCTAATTTGGATGAATGCTATTAGTTAGAGACGAACCAGCAAGAAAATGTTGAAATTCAAACTCAATCAGTTCAATGTGAGCCATTTGATCTACCATCTCATCAAAGGATTGACAAGTGACATTCAAAATCAACAAACAGGCACGTGATAGTCATTTAGTTCTACAACCAACAAGTATTAATGGTATGCTCTTTACAAGAGCGATCAAATTGATCTCTGTGCATATGGAGACTTAATTGTCGGTAATCATGAAGTATGATATGTAAATTTCCATGCACTTGGGAAATAAACAATGATAATATGCACACCAAAAATTTCCACCATTTTGCGCATGTGTTTTCTTTGGGCATTGATGGTTGTTATCATCACATCACTCGATAAATACAAGATGAATGAATGCTAATTTCATTGCTTGCATTCAACAATTAGTAATTTTCTAAATTTAGCTAAGTGAATAGTGCTCGATTGCAAGCTCAAGAAGCTACCAAACATCAAAATGAGTACTTCTGCTACTGTTAGAGTCCCAATTAGGAGGTTTCCAAGGTTCAGTGCGAAGGAGCAGGATAGTGTAGATGAGTAGGAATGCAACTTACTTGAACATGCTCCAGTTGTAGAGGAGAAGGTTCATGCCGATAAACCTTCACTTGTCCCTATCAAGAGTAGTAGGAGGCTATTGCACCATAGTGTTGCCATTGGGAAGATAGAAGAAAAGGGAAAAGAGCCTGCCCTATCTACATCTAGAGTTTCTAGGAGAGTAAGGTATGGACTCGGTTCATATGGGCAACATAATTCTCTAATTGTAGTCACAAATAGTTCTTCAGAGTGTGCTACAAAGAGGGTTTTGAGCTATCAATGGTATCTCATGATGTAGACTCCAATTGTTTCCCTGGGAATGAAGGTGCTATCAATCACTCCAATATTGGTGTGGACTCTGAGTGGGCATGATGACTCTATGCCAGAAAAGGAAAAGAACCAGGAAGGAGATGAGGTCTCCTCTCCCACTATTGCTACAACATGGAGTAGGTGTGTATATCATGGCTCTAGTGCTGGTGTTGGTCATATGAAATGAAATTGCTTTCTAGCTTGGTGAATTTTGTTATGAAGATGAAAGTATGTGTTGGCTGTTCTTGTATTTTGGTGTTGGTAAGTTTTATGCTAAACGTGGACAATTGAAGTTGGCTTTTGTGATGATTGTGTTAACTGTGGATGTGGGTTGTTGGGTTACGCTAATGGTTACTAGCTACTTTTGGCGGTATTAGAAAATTTTGATGGTTACACATTTTGCCTCGCCTTTTGGTAAATGATTGCAAATTGTGTTCTAGGGGGAATTTTGAAATGAAATGCAAATTATTATGAAATTATACATCTGAATTATAATTGCATTTCAAGCCATAAGCTTGTTTTCTTCTTGTGCTATAAAAGGAATTCATGGCTCGTTTACAAATGGTTATGGTCTTAAGTTTCAAGTCAAGTATATGTCTAGGTAGAAAACTGACTATAGAGAGAAATTAGTCAATAGAGTAGATAACTTGTTTTGGCTTTGAGGAATATATGTAGTGATCTTGAATGGTTTTATAGTAATGACTGATATCGAAACAAATATATAATTCTAATGCATGTATTCTCCTTCTGTATTTGGTTGCAAGTTTTGAATGAAATATCAAGGATATCTTTGTTCATCTTAAAATATTTGTTTGAATGTATGTCTTTGTTTCTGCTTTGATTCAAAGAATCAATTATAATGTTTAAATAGATTCATAAATTTGTGATAACTTACAAAGGATTTGGAAAGCAATCATGTCTTAGAAACAACGAGTTCCATGATGCAATGTGTTGTGAGAGTTTTCCATTATTATCAGAATTAAATCATTTCTATATTACTAGTTGTTATGTATGTGACTCTAGTCCCCTATTTGACAAGACACTAGTCTATTTGTTAAATATTTACATTAGAAGTGCATTAATTATCTATCTGGTAACCGATTTGAAATTAGAACACAAATTCACTTTAGAATTCATAAATCATGAGGCATGTGTGTGAACTATTTTGAAATAACCCTTGGTTCCTAGTGAGTGGGTCATAGTTTACTCAAAGACAAGCCAATCTTTCAATAATTCATGTTTATTTTCTCCTCATAGGAATTGATCTGTGAATTAATGTGTTCTACAATGTATGAACCAAAATGAACATAGTAGGAACACCCTCCTAGGTCCCATAGAGCCTAAAGTGTAGAATATTTTAGTCTTTGACTGAATCTTATTAGTTGGCCATTCATTTTAAGTGTCTTGAGTATAGGAGTTGGCTACTCTTTAGAGATTCCTTAGGTGTACTGGAAAAACACCAACAAAATGGCAACTTTGCTAGGGAAACCCTTATTCTCCAAATGCAAATAGAAAATGCAAAGTCAAATGGTGATGTGAATTTGAATGTCTTGTTTAGTTACTAACAAATTCTTGAACTTGGTAAATAATTTGAGTGCAACAAATATTGAAGGACTTGAACGTGACTCCACTGTGGAAGATAGCCCAGAACATGTTCCATTTGTGAAGATACTTCATCTCATTTGAAGTTCAATCCTCTGAAAGGAGGTGGTGACTCTAATTCAAAGAACCTAATAAATCATACATCAAATTGTCAAATCTATAGTTTTAAAGATAAAGGATAGTCAACCGCTACAAAATACCAGGTACTCTCATATAATTTAAAGAAATTAGAGCATATTATGGGTAAATCAAGATAAATTTCCCATGCTCGAGATGTAAATGATTCCCTAATAGGTGAATTAGCACTAGAGATGAGGGAATATTAGAGATAATTTAGCATGCCTTTTGCATATAAGCTGAAATTTGTGTATTATGGTAAAAGGAGCATGTTATATTGTTAGATCTTAGGTAACATTTATAGGGAATATACATGCTAAAGGATTATGATCACAATTGCAAAAGGAATCAATGTAATATTGTATAATTGCATAGGATATCTTAAATTCCTTTTCAAGAATTAAGGACGAGTTGTCAATTTACGCCATCCAATGTAAATAGTGATAAAAGCATGCATGGTGAACAATCCTTGTCCCACCAAGGCAATTTTAGTAAGTTGATAGGTATAGGGCCTTCAACTTTGACAATATTTTTGGTTACCCAAATATTGTACTAGCCAAGATCAGGGACAAAATACCAAAGTTCAATGGTGAAAGCTCAGAATCGGCAAGTAAGCATGTGCACGAATTTGTTGATATGATGGGAGATTATGAGATATATTTTGAAGATTTGGTTATGAAACTATTTTTTCAATCACTGAAAGGAGATGAAAGAGACTAGTTCTCTTTCTTGCAAATGTCTTTTGTGCATTGTTGGAGTGAACTTAAGGCAGTCTTCATGGAACAATTTGGTGAAAGGATAAATGCAAGTGTTGCAAGGAAGAATTTCATGGAGATCTTCAGGAATAAGGAAGAATTGTCCCTTGCTTTCAACCTTAGATTTGCAAAGGTCATAAGAGAAATCTATGAACACATGAGGCCAAATGATGCAAAATGTTTGGTTGTATATTTAGGAGCATTTGATAGTAAGATGGGCTTTTTGTTGAGAGATAAAGATCCTACTACCTTACAATAAACCTACCAAGATGCTATGAATATTGAGAACAATTTGAAGTACTCAATCATGAGGGGACATGTGACTGCTAGTATGAATGGCTCCAATAGAATTCAAACTATTGAGCCAAATAAATTAGGAAGTGAAAGTGTTTGTCAGGAAAAAGATCCCTTAGATGCACTATATTTGCATTACTTCCATAAGATGTAGAACAGGAGCAAGCATCAACCTCATATCAACAAGGATTGAGAAGGGATGACTTAGTATTCTTTGTCAGAGAGTTGTATGAAGTGAAAACACATGTAAATGAATCACCATATGACTTGTTTCCAAGATTCTTAGATGTTCTAATGAAGATAACCAAAAGGGTTAGACCTAATGAATTAATGTGCATTGATTTGTTTTGTGAAGTATACAAATTAGGATTAAGCAAATTGCATGAGAATTTGAAGCCTCATAGTATTGATTAGGTAGTGGATTGGATAAGCACTGTGGAAGACATTGAGTATAGTTATATGCCACATGCTCTTTTCTAAAATGTGGGCAATAATTTCCATAGTGAAGATAATCAAAGGCTAAGGTTGAAAAATCAAGAAAATGCATCAGAATGTGGAAAATTAGTCAATGACTGTTGTCATTTCACAAGTAATCTAGATGTAGTCTCAAACAGTAGTGATGAAGATGAAGAGACATAGTATGAGGATAAGAAAATAGTGCCTAATTTTCTTCCTTGGGATTTCATAGTCTGTGAGAAAACACAAGATGTACAGGGTGAAACCTCACATGTTGATCAAATCAGGAATGATGATACACAAATCAATGATAGAGATGCACCTAGTCTTAGTTGTATGGCACAAACGAGGAATAAAAGAGATGAGATCGAGCCTGGACAATCTTCTATTGAATATGATTCTTCTTATGAAATGAAGATGGAATCTTTTGCTTCAAGTAGGGGATATGTCAATATTCTTGAAGGGGTGTGTAGCTAACGCTTTCCTTTTTGTTGGATCAACAGGGTTGCTAATGTTTTTGTTGTTGTTCTATTGATGGGTTCCTTATGTTTTATCTTTTGTCAATTTTTTGGTCTTTTGGGTGACTAGTTTTTATTGCTTAGTTTCTCTTGCAGCTTTTCATTTTTGTAAAGGGTTTCGGGGCCCCTTAAAAACCAATTTTTCCTTATAAAAAACTAACATAAGAAATACAATCATGGATGGCATTATTTTCACATTTTCTATACTTCATTACTTAACCACTCACCTCACTTAATAATTCTCAAATGTTTATGATATCAATTAATCTTATTTACAATTCAACTATTAGAGAGTACAAGGAAATCAACACTTTAACAAGACCTTCTAATAAACTCATTTAAATTCTTTGAGCAATTATATTTATATATATCTATATATATATATATATATCTACTTTTTATAACATAATAACTCAGATAATACAGTGTAGTCACAATTTTAAGCATGGTACATAAATAAATATACACATACATATATATATAATCATTTTATTTAACAAACTATTGGTTTAATATGAGAGAAAAATATTTTACATTGCAACAGATTTAAACATACGACAATGAGTAACTGAATACATATATATATAAATCATTTTCCATTATTTAATTCCAACTTCATTAATCCAATATAATAACCTCACAGACAAAATCATTTCTTTACTAAAGTCATACTATATATATATATCCTTACGTATCAGATTATGTAAATATCATAATACAGATGACAACATAAATAAATATAACCAATCAAGAATGGAATCATATGCATACGTATATTGAAAAAAATACTTATCTAATGAACATAACTCATATGCCAAAACAACCACCTCAACATGAAGGTTGAAAGGTAAGGGGATTTAAAAGAATCAAATTTGATATAGATAAATACAAATGCTACAATGGAAATTGAATTCTTAATCAAACAACATTTGGGTTGGACATTATATTAAGTGCTTTGAGGTGGTTAAGCCAATTGCTACCCCAAAGGGTAAACAGTCTAAGCTAGTAGAGGAATATGAGATTGCCTCTAAAGAGGAACTAGCCAGCAAAAAGTGAAGAAAAGGAAACTTATTTTCAAAAAAGAGACAGATTCAGAGGGGGATGTGAAATTTTTCCTAGATTCATTTGCTTCCTTGGAGGTGGGTCCTTAATCCCCTATTGTAGGAAATACTAAAAAAGGGGAGTCATGTGCTAGTGAGGGCTATTTGATTTATAGTGATGAGGTGGTTGTTGATTTTTTGAGTAGGGGTGTGAAGGAGAAGATTGATTTGTATGGCATGGCTTCTTTGCCACCCCTTGTAATCAAGCAAAAGGAGCTGGAGGAGGGAAGCAGGAAGAAACAGGTTCTAAGGACTGCGCGCCAATTATTGGAGAGGGACTTTCCTCTCACCATAGTGGGTGGTCTAGACGTTGATGATTCTCCAAGTGTTAATCCAGACTTGTAGCAAAAAGGTAAGATTGGGTTTGCTAGTGGTTTGTTTTTTGTGGATACCCAGGATGCAAAATTGGAGGGGCTGAAGAAAAGAAAGGTTGTGGCAAAGGAGATTGTGAGTTCCATCCACAAAATCAAGACTCTGGTACTGCTGGGAAAGGTAAGGAAATCTCTACTGGTCAAGATAAGGTTATCTCTTCTAAGGAGCAAGATGCTTTGGGGAAGGGGGTTTTTAATATTGATAGACAAGATATGTCAAATGTACTGGGAATTGCTCATGAGGGTTCCATTATTTTTTTCAAACTATTTAAATGGTTTTTTCATGAACTAAATAAAACTAATGTCAAAGTTAGGGGTGTGGTGAGTAAGGTTGAGGAGTCCTCTATCCAAACCCAGATAGATGAATTTTTTGATTCCTTAAATATTGTGGAGGACACTGTGGCGGAGGAAACTCTTAAGTTGAAACAAGATGTGGAAGGTAGAATCCTCACCCGTGAGGATCAAATGGAGAAAATTTGGGCTACTATGATGAGGGGTGGGGAGGTGTCTAAATCTGTTGTCAAGTTTGATTTTGTTGGTATGACTTCTCTTGTGGTTATAGTGCTAAGAAGCATAAAGAAATTGTTCATGTTGAAGAGATCAGTGTTGTTGGTAAGCTAATGGAGGAGAAGGGTGCTATTGAGAAAGGTGGGGATAAGGGTAATGTTTTGGTTACTAAGGGGAATACAGATGGACCTAGTGCTAGAACTAGAAGCAAGACTAAAGCTCAGGTTGGGGTTTTTGGTAAAAAATGCTTGATATTTTGGATGATGCTCAGAAGGCTACAACGAGCGACGTGGAGGTGGCAGATATTCTAAAAAACATGTAGTGCTACTAGTTGGAGTCCTCCTTTTTGGCTAACTTTTTTTTGTTGGTTTGTTGTTGATAGGTTGATTTATGCTTATTGTTGTTTTCTTTTGTATCAACGACTTTCTTTTGTAAAGGGTTCTAAGCCCATTCAAAACCCATAGTTTACCTCTAATCAAAAAAATTTGGGTTGGACATAGTAAATAGACCACAAGGTAGCGATAAAGGGGGAGGTTGGAGGTGCACAAATTGAAGGATTGGCTTAGCGAATGAAGGCAACAGGGCTTCTTTAGATTCAAGACTTTTACTTAGCGCTATGAGAGAAAATAAAATAGCATCCATTATCAGCTGCCATGGTGAAAGGTTAGCAATTACATTTGGTTGAATAGATATGGCTTGAGTAAGTTCAGATTGACATCTTGTGTAACGCCCCACCTTGGTTACCGTTAAAACAAAGTGTAAAGAATGAAATTTATCAAACAATTTTTTTTTAAGATATTTAATTTACATAGTTACCATAAGGTTTCCAAGACGACGTTACTTAATCCTAATAATTAAACTCAGCACACTATCATAAACATAAGTACAAATATAATTTCATGAATGGTTCAGTTTACAAAACTTATTACAATCGAGAAACCATAGGTCTAGATTACAACAAGAGAGATTTTAATAAATCTCGATACATCCAAAGTTGGTACAATATGAACACTCTTATACAAGAGGTAATTTTTACAAAGCTTATAGTGATCATATCACAACTAATATCCATATCCACGAACATGCTTCACATCCTCAGTCACGAAAATGAAGTAACTGGAACCAACCACAAGCATAGGATCATCTGCAAGAAAATACAAGGTGTAGCACGGTTTCCTCCCCACCACGTGGAACTCGAAGGTCCACTCCCTCCATGCTAGGAGATAATAACAGGTCCACAAGCAAAGAAGACAAAACATTACGTTTACGAGGTTTACAAATCACATCACGACATAACGTTAACAATCATAGCAGATAAAACCTCAATAACACAACACATCAAAATACATCTAAACACAAGGAACACCATCATGATATAGACTATGAGTGTCATCACATCATCCGGATAGGTTACCCTGGTGAATCTTCCTAGACTACCGGCCCTCTCTCCAAGAGTTACCCTGGTAGCCTCTACTGATTCTTGGCCCCTATGCAGACCAATGTGGAGTCACTTCATCTTTCAAGAGGACAAGATGATGACTTGCCATTCCAGGCCTTCTCAACCTTTTCTCAACCTGAACGAGCGTTAAGACAATAGACGAGGCACACTTTTATCTGAATTAATGTTTATAACTTCCCAACCCATAATTCTTTAGTTAGGTTTTCACTGAATTAACACACCTACGATAGGTTACCCAGACAATCTCTTCTGGATTTCGGCCCCTACCGCAAGCCACTCTTCTATAACATGACTCAACATAAAACCAATCTAGGGGTAGCTATCAAGCACAAAAATCAAAACCAGAATGTTTATGTCCTTCACTAGAGGCAAATCACAATCTCTAGGATGTCACTTCAAAAGACCACAAAATGATACAAAGCTATACTCCCAAGTAAAAATACTTGTGATCGAGCAAAGTGATCAATATGTATTACACATAACAATACCATTTTCACTTCTCTTGCCTTTAAAGAAGAACAAATCAAAACTCAATAACATTACACGTTCACTCCCATAATATGTACATATCTCTTTAAATACACTCATTTAATCTTCATGAATTAAGAGTTCAAAAATAACAATCTATTGACATTATAGAATGTCTTACAATTTACTATTTCAACTATTATTATTATTCAATACAAATAATAAGAGCTCCTCTGTTTAAAAAAAATCACTTAATTCCTACGATACAATTTATTAAATAAATAAATAAAGAAAAAGTATCTTTAGTAGTCTAGGAATCATATGTTTAAATCAACTCTTTAAAGAACCTATTAACTAAAATGTAACTAACATTATAACATAAGTATCATACAAATTCTTTATATTTTATAATTCAATTACCTTGAAAATAAAAGTAGCATTATAACTTACAACATAAGTTGTTATATTTTCTTCTATTTCCGTTCTTAGTCTCATACTTAACCAACACTTGTGTAGAATAAATATCTAGCATTAGACAGATTTATAAAATATGATTTTCTAATTAAGGAATATGCCCATATATTGCATGCAAAGCCAAGTTGAAATAAAGACAAGTATAAGTTTATGAATAAATATCTCAACTTTGAGTAAGATAGGACTCCATGTTTCCAATGCCAGTAATAGTTGCAGGTAAGAACTTATTGTAACCTTTTCAAATCTAAACATAACAATTGAAGATCTCAATATATTTTTGTGGACTGATTTATCGGTTAAATGAAAGGAATTTGCCATGATATAGGAATAGTTACGGACAATGATTCAAAGTAAATATTCTAACTAAAGATTATACAAAATGTATCATTGGGTGGAGGTTGAGCGCAAACTTTGATAGGGAGTAAACACTGGCAAATGGAATAGTTAACAATATCTTTTATTCCCTCTTCAGATTTAGAGAATATAAAACTATAGTTTTACCGCTTAACTAGGAAGATTGTGTAGTATTTTCAATGACCATTACAGAAATGGAATCTACAAAACATATATAATGATCTACAGGTATCTTAAATTCAACACATGCAAAACTAATACACCAAAAGTAAGGCACAGATCATGAGCTCAAAATTACAACTTTTGATCACGTCTACTCTGCATTTATCATTAAAAAGAGGGTTGTGCATGAATTTTAGCAGAGAGATCTGTAATATTTAATGTTAAACCTTTCACCAATACAAGAAAATCAAGATCTAAGTCAAGAACGACGATTCTAAGAAGACTGTGTACAATTCTAAGGTATAGATCAGAATTTAATCACTGATATAAGTCTACAGGATAGAAACTCATCTACAGGAGGTCGGGCATTGTCAAAGGTTAAATCCTTAAAAGAGATTCTCAGACTACGGTGACAAATCCGACATAAATATGTAAATTTAGCGTAGGATTAAAACATATAAATAGGGAGAAGTTCTTCCTTAAGTATACAAACCCACCCCTCCATAAAATAGAATACAACTTAAATACAATTTAAAGGAATGACAAAGACAGTTTAAGCTCTATCAACTAAGGACTGTCATGAATTAAGAATTCCATGATCAAAATGAACATTGTTGCTACCGGAAAGGTCTAAGTTTTCAATCTGAAGGTTAAAACAATAAAGAAAGAATAACGATTAAGGTTCTCAAAACCTCATACCCAAATTTGTATTGCATGGCTTACAAAACAACATTCTTTTAAATGTTCACTAGATTCGTTCTTTAATCTAAATTAAACACTTCCATAAACCAACAGATGTTCAGTAAAATCTATCATCGTTTTCCAATTTCTAAGAACAAATGCTAAATTTCTATTTTCATGAATTCCTGGCAGCTTCAATAATTTGTATTTTTAAAATCTGATTGCCTATTCTAATTATTTTTCTATTTTATTTTGCAGGTTTGACTAACCGTTAATCTTTCCAAATGTTCAAAGAAGAAATTTTACATAAACTTAAAAACAAGAAAACCTAGTTAATCTGGAAATTGAGCTGAAATGAAATCTAAAACCTTTTGCTAATTCCTCTATTAATTTTCCAGACTTTGACAGTGAAATTCCAATCAAGCCAACTTCAAATCATGCTTGTAAACAACATCTAAAAAGAAAAGTTCTTCTAAAACAATTATCGTGCATCAATTTTGCTAAAAAATGTTGCCATAAAAATTCTTCCCGTGAATATTAAAAATTGCAAATCCTTCCTCCAGATATTAATTCATGCAAATCACTTTCCAATCATAAAACTCAACTGATAGATCATTTTTGCATTGGAAATAACTCATTCAGTTCAACTCATTCTTCAAAATATCATAACAAACCTATAACTAACAATCAAAGATTCTTATCTCATCGAAAATATCTTGTTTTAAAAATATCTATTTCACATAATTCAAGTTGCACAATTATATCAGCAATAATATTATTTAATTAAAAGCATTGCAAGGAATTAACTTTCACTGATAAATTCAACAACCTATTTAATTTAACTTAATAAATTAAATCACAAACGTTGGTAAAAACATTAATAAACATTTAATAAAATAAATAGTAAATAGGCAAACATAAAACAATACATATTTGAACACGACAAGACAAACTGGCTACACGAGGTAACACAGAGATACTCATTCGAAAACGAATGAAGGTTTAAAAGGACCTATTAATACCTTCGACAACATATTTATATTGAATTAGGGTACGCTCAGACCTGAAAAGCAGGTGGAGCCGTTACCCGGTACCTGTGTCTGCAGGGAAACATCAACGTTAAAACATATATATAACTCATGTTAGAAAACACGTCGTGAATAAGAATTACAGCGTAGTAGGGTACTCACGAATGAGTAATGCCACACTGTCTTCTTCACCGATACACATGAGCAAGATAAATCATAAGCAATTATTACAACATGATAACCATATGCAAAGTCATAAGAAAGAAACCATATCATGTAAGAATCTATCTCAGTATCATCAAACTAATCACAATCCAGATAATCAGGATGTCAATGTATCATCCACAAAGAACAAAACAATATAATATCAAAATCACCTCTAAACAAGAACAACATAGTATCCAAATAAACTAAAACATTTAACAAGAAAAAACAAACCGAAAACAAACTAAAATAGGATGTCACAAAGAGAGGGTCACTACATCTTGCATCTACATTCATTTCCAAGTTTGTTGCAAGAGAAATCATTTGTAGAGATGTGAACTATTTCCATCATTTTAAACAACTAAGTTCATGCAAGAATATTAGGGATGCTAAATAAAACAATCAAAAAATAGGCTTGTGCATGAATACTCTGCACTTGATTGACATGAAGCAAAGAGAGGAAGTATAGACGAGGCATGCAAACTGTATTAGCACTAGGAATGTGAGATCCATGATGAGGAAACTAGCAATTAAATGCATCAAAGAGTTTCTAATGACATACAAGTTAATTTAGATACATAAAAATCCTCTATTCAAAATCCTATCGATAATCCAACAAATTCATTTGGAAGTCTAATTCAAAACTATTCTCTTAGTTGAAAATTCTTAGACTCTTTAACCACGCTAGAAGACTATTGGACACAAGCAAGTTCTAATGCTTGATCGAGAATACTATTAATGAAATAAAATGTAATAACAATACACTTAATAGAATGCAAATGGATTAAACATAATGATTATAAACATTCATACCAGATCCATGAGGCTTAACATCATGGAGAGGGAAGTTTATGATAATCAACCTATGTCTTTTCTAAAGAGAATCCTGAAGGAATACTTTGCACATGGAGAAGTTTTCAGACCTTGCAATCTGCTTCCCATTTATAATTTTCTTGCAGACAAATATTATTTCTTTTTTCCACTTCGAAAAATAGTTGTTTAAACAAAAAATTTGTACTTTGATATCTATTATTGTAGACAAGAATTTTTATTCGAAAATAAAGATCAAAGATGAAAATCTTCCTCAAAAAGATCATTATTAAAACAAAGAAATTGATTCGATTTTCAGAAGAAAAAAAATCAAGCAATAATCACTTACTAAGACAAGTTTCTATTTTGCAACCAGTTTGGAGCCATGCAAGGGCTCGAACTTGCTTTTTCTATCTTTTTTTTTTTTTTTTTCTTATCATTTATCTTGATTCGAAATTAATACTAACTTTAATATTTTATTTCCTTTTAATATCTCCTCGCAAATTAAATTCATTAATTAAAAATTTAATATTAAATAATAATTTATTTTTATATTTAATTGTGAAAGTACTTATAATTTAGTCATTTAATTTAATAATTAATCATTCAAGCGCAACATATCCACCCACTTAATAACATAGTTTATTTAATTATATATTTAATTCTACATCAAATAACAACTTTAATAAAAAATTAAATTTTAACACTATGTATCAGTAAAACTCACTCAAAAAAAAATAATCAAACATCAAGAAAGAGCCAACACAGAGGACACTACATAGAATTACACTTAGTATGGCCATTTTTAGAGGTTTGATTTTTTTAAGTTTTACTTCAATTTTTTTTTTGATGCAGTATTACCTCATGCAAGGAAAGTAGGGGTGGTACTAATGAGCATTATAGAGCTTGTTAAGTCAAGATGTGGAAGTATTTGACTTCTCTTTGCACTTTGGTCAATTCCCAAAAAGTTAAATTTAAGTAATGATAAAGTACGTGGGGTAGGTAATAAAATCTTATCTATGGATGACAATGAATATTTTTGGATAAAAATGGAAGTTAATTGATGTTTTCTAATAAAGTGTGCCTTACAACATTTCCTTGACAATAAATGTCAATTGATTTAAGGAAAAATTGACCTTTTCACTAATGTATGATA
>VDFB02000017.1:363265109-363283916 GCA_007258455.2 Sequoia sempervirens
TTATAATTTTGAAAGAAAGATCTACACATGTGTGTTATAATGCATACATTTTTTTCAAACTGACATAGAAAAATAGAAAAGTATCTACAAAATGAGAAACCTATGATTTGAGACCCACGTGCTTTATTTTTTCATGTGTTTTGCATATTCTACAACATAAAATCATACTTTTTATTATTTTAAGGAATTAAATTCATTTTTTTTTTTTGACAAAGTTAATTGTTTTTTATTGTATTAATATAGAAGATTATAAATACATGTTTTGTTTAAATTTAATATTATCAATCATTTCTTTCATTATTTTGAGAAATTTAAATAGTTAGTTGACAAAATTACTTATTTTTTTGTCTTTCATTAACATAAAAAATTCTAATTACATGTTTTGTTTAAATTTGATATTGTCGGTCGTTATTTTTATTATTGTAACAATTTATGTTAGATTGATATAGAATTTAACATCATTCCAAGGAATTGAGTGAAAAGAAAAACACTAAAAGAATGTGAAGAAAATATAATTGATGAGAGAACTTCATGAAAATAAGAAATTAAATCATGGAGTTAAATATATATGATATTGTTAAATTCAATTAGACCCCCAAGCATCAATTAAAGACATGAAAGAGAATAATTCAGAGAAATAAATGCAACAAATGCAAAAAAAAGTGTAATTAGAAAATAGAGCCCTAGAGGTGAACACATCATTTTTTCCATTTCAATTTGATATTATAGTAAATTATTAAATACTTATTGAATAAAAAAGTAATACAAATTGATGATAATACAATTTTAAATATAAATTTAGATATTACACCAATTTCTCAAATGATTAGAAACACACAAAATTTACCAAATTATGAAGATAAAAAAACGTGTCATGAATACAGTTTATCTAATGAATGAAGTTTACATGCTCTACTTGTAATTTTTCATGAAAAACTTATTTTTTTGATTAAAATTGATAAGGAAATTCTAAAACTAACAAGTGATATATTATTAAATGTAATTTTCTAGAAGAAGTGCTAATAAAACATAGAAAATATGTTATAAAAACTTAAATAAATACAAAGACATCAATGATGATAAATATTAAGTTTATATCCAACATGAAGATCCTTAGTCTAATAGTTTGTCTAATAATGAGTTAAAAATCTATTGTAAAATCTAATCCATGCATACCAAATATTGGGATCAAACTCATGCATCAAAGATAATAATGCTACATGATATTTCAATTACATAACAAGGAATATTTGTGTAGAAATAGATAGTAGTTACACAACAATTAGAATTAGTTGTGTAATAATAAAAATTAATTAAAACAACTAGGAAGTAGTTACAAAATATAAATTCTCTTACACAACAAGTATTTTTAGTAGTTGTATTCAACTAGAAAACTCAAAGGCCTTGTTAACTCATCTAAATTTTAAATTTATTCAAAATACCACACAAATCAAAATTAAAATTCTCTCAATCACCTTTAGTTTTTTTGGGTGACATAGGATGGATTTGAATGCCACTACATCATACATGCCAAGTAAGATTTTTTTTGAGCATTGGATCAAAAAATTAAGCTAAGTGGTAGAATTGACTCTTCCAAAAAGAAAAACTTCTACATGTTCATAACTATAATATGTACGTCAATATTTTATTCCTTCACCCCTTCCAACATTTAGCTAAGAAAATCACCATCCTCATCTACTAAATATGGCTATTAGCTTCCAATTTTCTTATGGAACTCTATCCACCATAACCTAAAATGCTTCTCTTTCCTAATTCTCTTCTTTGTTTTCACATACCACTAACTATCCACCTCCATCAAAATATTCTCCACGCATTCTCTTTTCTTGTGAGATTTAATCCACAACTATCTATGCTCGTACGCCAAAATTATTTTCTCCCTTCTCTTCTCACTAATATAACTACACATAAATTATTATAATTAATATTATAGACATAAAAAAGTTTCATAGCCATCTTGTCTTCCTCTTCATATATTACTTATAGAAAGTATTCTACATTTTGTGCATTCACATGCACTACATCCACTTTCTCATTAGCATCTATTTACACCAACTCCAACTCTACATACACAAACACTTGCAACTTCTCCCTTATACTTCCTACCTTCTCATCCCCTTCTTATGAATTAAAATCCACCGCACCTATAAAAACATCCATGTTTTCTTTGTCTTATTCTACATTTTGTTGCTCTACCTTCATTAGCATATTTATGCTCTCCAAAGGAAAAAATTGTTATTTATATCTCCTCTACAAAAAAAATATTATGTGAGGAAATAAATGATTCTACTATCCTCTCCATCTCCTCTTAAAGGATAATATAGTCTCCTAATTCCTAATTTTCAAACATTGGGCCTTCATGATCAATTTCCTTAACTACATCTACATTCACCATGCACTCATCATCTCTTCCATCTATAACTCTACTAATATTTTCTCCTTGTGCAAAAACTTATACTTTCTCTACCTCCATCTCGATACTTTTGAAATATATAGACTTTCACTACAAACCCACTCTCTTTTGGTTCAACAACTCACACCTTCATCTCTCCTACTACCAACACATTCTTCCCTTCTTCATTATCCTCTTGCATGAGGACTTCCTATTCTCTTTCTTTTCTTTCTCAACACATGCAAGAAAAATAAAGTTGTATAAAATAAGGTATTTCAATATTAACCTTCTCATTTTCCTCTTCTCTTTTCTTGCTAATCCAAGCTCTTCACTCATTAAAAAAACCTAACATTCTAGACATTTCTTCATACATTCTCTTAATTATTTTCCAAGTTCTCTCTACACAAGACCTTTCTATCCTCTATATGAAAGGAAATCTCATAACCTTTTCCATAACCACTCCAATCCTCTTTCTTGAAGACATCTCATACACACTCTCACACTACAACCCACAATTAGTTTTTCTCATCTATCCACATATGCCCACTAACTAATAATGACATTGGAAAATGTCAACTCTCAAAAATTGACATAGTTTTTGCACCCCCTTTGACCAAATATACCCACTAGCATGCCCCTTGAGGACATTCATGTTCCCTTTTACATCCTAGAGTTTCAAAACTCATCAAACTACTTTTTTTGGTTTTCTTCAACCCCTTTTCATTGCTATACTCCATTTTTAATAAGTACATATGTTCATTTATCATTTAAATCCCAGTAGGATTTTGATTATTTTGGCATAATTTTATTTAGGTTGTTTGTATGATTTTTGTGAATGCCTTGGCTTGTATTACCATCAATGGCCATCAATCTTCTGCTTTTGGCCTCTTTCATTCCATTTGGCAAGGATGCCCTCTTGCCCCTCTTTGTATGTGCTGGTGGCTAAAGGATTTGGCTACCTCTTGGCCCACGTAGTTTCCCAATGGTGTGTCGAGGGTATTTCGTTGCCTAATTCTCAGGATCAATTGGTTAATGGCCATTTTGCAGATGATTCTTTCCTCACTCTTTTGGAGGAAGAAGATAATATTAAAGCGGCCTTGGATTGCCTTAATACTTTTTGTCTCACCTATGGTTTTTCCATCTAGTGGCACAAAAACTTGTGCTACAGATAATCTGTTCTACCTACTCCTCCTTGGTTTCAACAGTATAATTGGAAGTGGATTGGGCCAAGAGAAATTTTTTAGTTTCTGGGCATTCCCTTTTCCTTCAGGCTTCTCCAACTGAGTTATGACAAGTTGTTCTATCCAAGGTTGAGAAAAAGCTTACCTATTGGATTACTAAGCCCCTCTCTCTAGCAGGGAAATTCTAGGTTTGTTTTAAGGTGCTTACTGCCACCCATGTTTACTATTCTTCTTGTTGGGCCCCTTCAAAAGCTACCTATGGAAAACTTGAAAAGTTGCTCAGAGATTTTCTTTGGGCCTTTGCTGACTCCCACAAAGGGTTTCATCATGTTGCCTAGGAATTTTCTTTCCTTCCTAGAGCTTCTGGAGGACTTGGGTTACTATCCACTTAGAGACAAGGGATTTCCTTGTGTGTCAAATGGATAATTCATGCCCTCACTGGTAATGAGGCTTGAAAAATTCTTCTCAGACATTGTATCTAGTCTGGTTTTCCTACGTACAGACCCGCCTAGAAGGGGATTGGTCTTCAAAACCTTTTAGTTATGGAGAAACCAGTCTAAATTGTGGGAAATTTTGTGGCTAAGAGTATTTGGAAAGCCTGGGAGGTTGTCAAACCCTGGCTTCGCTGGGCTAGTTTTGGTTTTCGTGATGGACTCTCACTCAACTAGCAAAATATTTGGTGGTTGCCCCTTTTTTCTAGCAATGGTCGGCCATTGGCTAAATCACATTGGCTTAAGGTGCTCATATTTCACAAAAAGGGCATTCAAACCCTGCAATAGATTTTTCATAGAACCACTATGCGTATTATGCAATGGGAAGAGTTTCATGCCCTATATAGGCTTCACAACCAGGACCATGCTACTTTTGATGGTCTGGTGAATGTTATCCCTGCAAAGATGCTTCATAAGGTTGGAATTCGTGGGAAAAAACCCTAGTGTAAGGACTAGAAGTGGTATCCAGACACCCCTTTTAGGAATTACAAGCCTCGGCTTGGTTACAGGTGGCTTTCACCACACTTTCCTATGATTCAGAGTTTGAACCAGAGGTGGTTTCTTCAATCTCCCGCTCATGTCTGGCATAAAATATTTGCTGCCACTTAGTCTACAAGTGTTGAGCTGAAACTTTCCCACTTTGCTTGGTGTATTCTTTTCCAAGGCTTTCCTGTGGGTTCTCGGCTTGTTCACCTATGGGTCCAAGACCCTCGCTACCCTTTTTGTGGGTAAGCTGAGACTTTTAAGAATATTTTCTAGTTTTGTCCCATAGCTCAACAATTTTGGACTTGGATTCATGACTTATTTCGGCCCTTCAGATCGGATCCCTTCTCTTGGCATATGATTCTCCTGGGAGATTCGCCCAGATTTCCTGCTAAGTATACCCAGCTTTGGCACACTTTCAGGGTGGAAATCCTTTTCAATATCTCAAAAGATAGAAATGCCTACATATTTGCTCATTCTCAAATGAATATTAATGTTTCTTTATATACTAAAGTAGTTATTTGTTCTAATGTGCTTTTACAGATCCAGGTGCAAGCTAATAATGTTGCACTTGAAGTTGCTCACCTGCAAGTGTTGTTGGATCACTGGGGAAATGCTCCTTGCACTGTTGCTTGGGTGCCCGCTTCACCCACCTCTTCTTGCGGCCAGTCACCCTCTCGGGGCCGACATCAGAGTGGTTCTACGTGCCTCTGATCTCATCCTCCTCTTCAGCGAGATTCTCGCCCTCCTCGACGAACTCTCTCCCCTCTGCCGTAGGTTGGCTAGGGGTGGTCTTCTGGCGGTGCTTTGGGGAGTGGCGGTGGTGGCTTTAGGTGGCCCTCTGATGACATTCCTTCTGGCTCTGGCTAGCTAGATATTGGTAAATGCTTTCCGCGTCTAGTGCTTGTAATATCGCCTCGATGCAAGGATAAAGAAGAAAAAGATAAAGATGTTAATGATGGTTGGGGTCCTCCTCCTGACATCACTAACCCCGCTGATGTATGGGGAAAAATTTTGGATGACAGAGACCCTCCTGACTCTGCTGACACTGCTCTGGCCGCTTAATGGCCCATTTTATGGTTTTGTGCTCATGGACTTCTGGGTTCGGCCCATGTTAGTTAATCTTTTGGTTTTCTAGGTGCTGCCCATGTGACTCTTAGGATGTGCCTTTTTACCACCCATCTTTTTTTGTGAATATGTATTTTATATTTAATTTATAATATAGATAATTGCCATATTCATCAAAAAAAAAAAATTCTAAAATGTAATTGGCTCAAAAGTTTTGAGCCATAAGGGGAGATTTTACGGAATTGAACATAACAATTTTACTTTGCAATTTTTTTGGCTTTTTTTGAGGCATTTTTTCCTCCACTTTTAATTAATGTTTGTACACTAGAAATACAAAAATTATGAGAAAATTAAAATTAGAAATTATTAATTTTTATGCCAAGAAACGTACCACTACAATCATAATTTTCCATATAGATAAAAACTTTAGATGATATATTTTAGTTTTGCGTGCCCAATTGACATTTACTTTTTTCTTAATGAATTTTATATTCTCCATTTTAACTATTTATTTTTAAGTTTCAAAATTAAATGTGTATAATTTTTATTTTAGATTTGTTTTTCTTCCTTAAGTATAATATAATGTTTAAATATATTATAGATTATGTAATATTATATATTAAAAATATAATGTAATAAATAATTATAATATTTTTTATATAAATATAATTGTATTAATATATATTGTAAAATTATATATTTATAAATTTAGGTCTTTTTCTATATAATATAATATTTATATTATCACATTTATTACAATATATTATATATAATATTATGATATTATATATAATATTATGATATTATATATAATATTATGATATTATATATAATATTATGATATTATATATAATATTATGATATTATAATATAATATCACCATATTACAATATAATAATATAATATATTATATTAGAATATATTAATTTTACAATATATATTAATATTATATATATTTATTAAACCAAGTATTATTTATTCTTGAGTGAAACCATCTATTCGTCCATAACCATGTTATAGGACTTCATATTATACATTTAGATTACCTCTTTAACTATTCTAAGCTCATCATTATTAGTCAACAAATAAAAAATACATCTAAATTTAGGTGGGCTATACTTGTCTATTTTCCTCCTCTATTATGTGGACCTCCTAACAGGTTAAGGTGGAGGTTTTACTTATTCTTTGAAACAATTATAACTCTCCTCCTCATTGGGTCTCTAATTAACATCTAGTTTTTATATATTTATTACATTATATTTTTAATATATAATATGACGAGGGAGCAAACCCGAGACACAGAAATAATGCACACAACTAGAAAAAATTATTATTATTCAATAATGAAAATATTACATGCAGAAGATCCCAAATCCTCGAGCTTTGTGATACATGCAAGCTACAAAAGTTTCAGAAAAATTTCAAAAATTACAGAAAATCCCCTTTTCGCAGCATACGAACTCTTTCCCCCAAAAAGCTACCCAAAAATTAGAAACTTTCCCATAAATAGCCCCTTTCCGGTTTGGAGCCAAAAAAAACATTCGAGATATGAGTTTTGGCGGTTTGGCGCCAAAAATTACAATTTGAAATTCAAACATTGAGTCCTAATTCGAAAATTGGCAATTTTCCAAAAATCGGCCAACTTCCGGAAGTCATAAGTTTTGATCCGGGACTCCATTTTTTGAACCGTTTGCACCGTCAAAAAGGTCTCGAAGTGAAGAATGCGCCAAGAACTCACTTTACTAGTTCTAGTGATTTTTGGGTCCATACGAGACTGTTTAGTGCCTCAAAATGGACTCAGAAGGTTTTTTAGGGCAAAAAGCAGAAACTGGAACTTGAATAACTTTCAAACCGTGAATGATCTTGACTTGATTCTTTCGCCAAAGTGCTTATTTTTCCATCATGAACCTTCCCATAAATTTTTTTCTTCCCATGCCTTCAAATTCACACCTGCTAAAAATAACAGTTGAGCAGAAAAAACAGAAAAACAGTTCTAAAAGTTGGGAACTCTTTTTCGACGAAAAGGGTATCCAGAAATGAAAAAACATCTAAAAAAAGGAAACAAAAGGAACATAAATGGAAAGCATATTTTTGGGTGATGCAAGATTTCCCTCACACCATTGGATGCTCCTGCATCAAACACCTAGGGTAATTTGAGAAGTGACCCTGTCACGTCTCAGATGGTTGAGGAAAACCTAAATGGTCAACCTATGCCTTAGACAACCAACATGAATCTTCCATAGTCCTTCCTCTCCACTTCACCAGATATTCTTCATACTTCTTGTTTCTGATACTCCTTCCCACATGGCTATCTGGAAGGATTTCTTCAATCTCCTCCTTCTTTGAAGTAGGTGTTGGAATACCACACTGCTCCATTGTTGTTACTTCCTTTGCGCCACCTTCATGATACTCTGTCAAATCTGAAATATTGAACACAGGGGAAATATTGACTCCATCCAGAAACTCTACCTCATATGCATTCCCTAATTCATGCCTCTTCACAATTTTACATGGACCAAACTTCTTCATCTTCAATTTGTTATAAGTTCCCACTAGAAACCTTTCTTTCCTCAAGTGGACCATCACTTTATCACCAATCTAAAACTCCTTATACCTCCTCTTTTGATCCGCCTTAGCCTTATACTACATATTCATCTTGTTAATATGTTCTCTTACCTTATCATGTATATTCTTGATGTGCTCTGCAAAGTATTCAGATTCAGCACTTGTCTTCTTCTCTTGGTCCATCTTCCTCAATTTTGGAGCGGTCCTGGGACTACCTCCATACACAATCTAGAATGATGATCTACCAGTACTTCTGTTGATAGAATTGTTGTGAGAAAATTTTTCTTGGGGTAAGATCAAGTCCCATCCCTTGGGTTTATCTCCTACCAAGCATCTCAATAGGTTACCCAAACTTTTGTTGACAACCTCAATCTGCCCATCAGTCTATGGATGGTGTGCAGAATTGAACTTCAACTCTTTTTTCAACTTCTTCCAAAAGGTCCTCCAAAAGTATCCAACAAATTTTGTGTCATGTTCTGAGACTATACTCTTTGGCAGACCATGTAGCCTCACCACCTCTCTGAAGAACAAGTCAGCAATGTGGAATACATCATGGGTCTTTTGGCATGGGATGAAATGTGCCATCTTTGAAAACCTATCAACTACCACGAATACTAAATCATTCCCTCTCTATGTCCTTGGAAAACCAGGAACAAAGTCCATACTTATATCCTCCCATGGCCTCTTTGGTACAGGTAAGGGCTGATACAACCCAGTATTCTGGCTCACTCCTTTAGCCATTTGACATACCCTACAACTTTGCAAAAAATTCTTCACATCCTATGATAACTGAGGCCAATAATAATGCTCACTGATAATGGTAATGGTCTTATCCTGACCAAAATGTCCTTCCATTCCTCCATTATGCTTCTCCTTTATTAGGTTCTCCCTCATGGAACTCCTCAAAATACACAATTGACTTCCCTTAAACAACATGCCATCCTGGATTATGAAATCCAGCCATTTCATCCTGTCAACTATAACAGGCTCCTTGCAAGCTTTCCAAGCTTTTGCAAAATCAGGATCTTCAGGGTACAATGTCTTGAGTTCATTGAACCCAACCACTTTAATCTGCATCTCTGTCAACAATGTCTTCCTCCTACTTAAGGCATCCGCAACCCTATTTGACTTCCCACTCCTATGCTTTAAAAAAAAGGTATAACTTTGCAAAAATTCTACCCATTTCATATGCCTCTGATTTAATTTTCCTTGACTATTCAGATACTATAATGCTTGATGATCAGTAAACAGAACAAATTCCTTCAGTAACAAATAATGTCTCCATTTCTTTAATGCTTGAACTATTGCATAAAATTCATGATCATATACAGAGTACTTTCTCTTTGCATCATTTAACTTTTCACTGAAATAGGCAATGGGCTTACCTTATTGGCTCATCATTGCTCCAATGGCACAACCACTGGCATCACAATCCACCTGAAACACCTTATTGAAATCTAGGAGGGCTAAAACTGGTTGCTTTGTCACCTTCTGCTTCAACAGATCAAAACTCTTCGCTACTCCAGTGCTCCACTTGAACTCTTTTCTATCCCCTCTCATTGTTTCAGTCAGGGGTGCACAAATACTACTGAAGTTTCTAATGAACTTTCTGTAAAAACTGGCCAAACCATGGAAAGATCTCACCTCAATAGCAATTCTTGGGGTAGGCTATTCTAGAATAGCCTTCACCTTCTCTGGGTCCATCTTGAGACCTTTTGCCGAGACAAAAAACCCCAAGTACACTAACTCCTTCAAAAAACTACACTTCTTCAGATTAATCAACAATTTCTCCTCTCTCAACTTCTCAAAAGCTCTACGAATATGCATTAAATGCTCATCCAAAGTCTTACTAAAAATCAAAATATCATCTAGATATACAATAACAAAACTTCCCAAAAACTCTTTCAGTACCTCGTTCATGAGTCGCATGAATGTGCTCGGTGCACTGGTTAGCCCAAAGCGCATGACTAACCACTTGTACAGGCCCTTCTTGGTCTTGAAGGAAGTCTTCCACTCATCACCCTCTCGAATTCAGATCTGGTGATATCCACTTTTTAGATCTATCTTTGTGAAGTACTAAGCTCCACTCAAATAGTCCATTAGGTCATCCATCCTTGGCAGGGGAAATCTGTACTTGATTGTTATCTTATTTATGGCCCAGGAGTCTGTACACATCCTCCACTCCCCATCCTTCTTTAATGCTAGTATTGCAGGTACTGTACATGGGCTCAGACTCTCTCAAATCAAACCCTTTCTCAACAACTCCTGAACTTGTTTGTTCAACTCTTAATTTTCTGTAGGAGTCATTCTATGAGCTACCTAATTTGGTAAACTGGCTCCAAGGATCAAGTCAATCCGATGACTTATCTTCTTCATTGGTGGTAAACCCTCAGGTACATTATCAGAAATAATCTCCTGAAACTCATCCAATAGTCCAGAAACTTCTACTGGAACCTTCTCACTATCTTCCTTTTCCATTCTAGGAATCAATGCATAACACATACGCTCATGCTTCATGCCTTCTAAAAATTTCCTCCCATCGACAAAACAAATTCTAGCACTATTGCATACCTTTTCTTTGTCCTTCTTCAGGGGTTTCAACTTATGGAAGACTCCATCCTTCATCAGGGAATAAGTGTTTGAATGGCCATCATGTACAACTCGCCTATCGAACTGCCATGGCCTCCCCAACAACATGTGACATGCATCCATGGGGATGATATCACATAGTACCTCATCATGATAACTTCCGATCTTGAACTTCACCAGGCACTGCTCATTGACCAAAACTTTGTGGTCTTTCTGCCAGTCAATCCGATATGGATGTGGATGCCTTTCCCTTTTTAGCTTCAACTTCGTAACCATCTCTTCTGATACCAGATTATCGGTGCTCCCACTGTCAATAATGACATCACAACATTTGTCTTCACACTTGCACCTTGTGCGGAATAGATTCTTCCTCTATTCTGGCTCCTTCTCTTCAGTCACCAAGGCTCTTCTAACCACTAGGGCTTCTCCCCTTTCTGCATCATCTAAATGCTTGGAGTGAGCCTCCTCATCTGCATGTGCAACCCTTCCATGACCTTCTGGCCTTCTGTCTGTCCTTCCTTGGTGTTGTGGACATTCATAGGCCCGATGCCCTTCTTCACCACAATGGAAACAAGTTCCTCTAAAACCACCTCTTCTGGGTCTTGGCCCATATCTTCCTTGTCCTCTACCTCTTTGATCACCACTATTTTGATCACGAGGGCGGTAGAAGTTATCATTCTTCTGGCCTCGACTAGTACCCACATCTTCATTTTTCCTTCCATCCTCATTTCGGCTCCCAGAAGATCTTCCACTACCCCTTCCGCTTTGACCTCCTTGTCCTTTTTGCTTGCTATCAAATCTTTTGTTCAACTTCTCAACTTTCAGAGAAAACTGGTATGCATCCTCAATGGTGGTCATTTTGACCAGGCTTAGCTCCTCTTGAATGCTCGGTCGTAACCCATTAAGATAACGAGCTACCTTCTCCTTGTTGGCCTCTGCATGGCCTGTTCTGATGATCATCTTGTGAAAATCTTCCGTGTATTCTTTCACAGATCTACTTCCTTGTTTCAAACCTTGCAATTTCTTTAGCAGATCTAACTCGTAGTCCACTGGTATGAACTGCTGATCTTTCCTTTTCCTCTTCGATTCCTCTCCAACTATATCTCTTTCCACCAAATATTGGCATGGCCCTTCAGCTTCATTTTTATAAACTTAACCCGATCTGGGTCCTCTACTTCTTCATACTCAAAATACTCTTCTAGCTCATTGATCTAGTCAATCAACTCTTCTGGGTTTAGACTTTCAGAATAACTGGGGACTTCTATTTTGAGTCATTTCTCGATGTTCAAAATGGCCCTAATCAGCCGCATTTGATCTTGATCAATCGCTTCTTCTTCCTCTTCTAAATCTATATCTTCCACCTCTTCTTCATCTTTGCTTTCTCCTCTCCTTCCTAGGTTTAACCCTCTTCTCATTTGTTCCTACAATGCATCAATTTGTCTTTGGAGGGCTCTGAAACCCTCAACCGCAAATGGATCTCTTCCACCAGCATTTATGCCACCTCTGCCACCTCTAGCACCACCGCGCCTACCAAGCATCACTCTTGGAGGCATCTTGAATACCTCGAACCCACAACCACGGTCCTGGTGCGAACTACCTCACGATCAGCGATCTATCCACATGCTCAAGAAAACCCGCTCTAATACCACCTGACGAGGGAGAAAACCCGAGACATAGAAATAATGCACACAACTAGAAAACTTTATTATTATTCAATAATGAAAATCTTACATGCAGAGGATCCCAAATCCTCGAGCTCTGTGATACATGCAAGCTACAGAAGTTTCAAAAAAATTACAGAAATTATAGAAAATCCCCTTTTCGCAGCATGCAAACTCTTTCCCCCAAAAAGCTACCCAAAAATTATAAACTTTCCCATAAATAGCCCCTTTCCGGTTTGGAGCCAAAAATAAAATTCGAGATATGAGTTTTGGCGGTTTGGCACCAAAAATTACAATTTGAAATTCAAACATTGAGTCCTAATTCAAAAATTGGCAATTTTCCAAAAATCGGCCAACTTCTGGAAGCCATAACTTTTGATTGAGGACTCTGTTTTTCGAACTGTTTGCACCGTCAGAAAGGTCTTAGAGTGACGAACGCGCTAAGAACCCGCTCTACCAGTTCCGACAATTTATGGGCCCATACGAGACCATTTAGTGCCTCAAATTGGACTCAGAAGGTTTTTCAAGGAAAAAAGAAGAAACTGGAACTTGAATAACTTTCAAACCGTGAATGATCTTGACTTGATTGTTTTGCCAAAGTGCTTATTTTTCCATCATGGATCTTCCCATAAATTTTTCTCTTCCCACACCTTCAAATTCACACTTGCTAAAAATAACAGTTGAGCAAAAAAAGTAGAAAAGCAATTTTGAAAGTTGGGAACTCTTATTCGATGAAAACGGTATCCAAAAATGCAAAAACATCTACAAAAAACAAACAAAAGGAACATAAATGGAAAACATATTTTTGGGTGATGCAAGATTGCCCTCACACCACTCGATGCTCCTGCATCATAATATTACATATTCTATAATATATTTATAGAATAAACATAATATTGTAATAGTATATAATATATAATTATATAACATATAAACATTATATAATTTATAATATTATTATATCAATCTATAATATATTATATATTTAATATATTATATTATTATATTATAAAATCATAATATTAAATATATAATATATTGTAATAAATGTGATATAATATTATATTTATAATATAATATATAATATAAATATTATGTTATATAGAAAAAAAACCTAAATTTATAAATATATTTTAAATATATAATTTTACAATATATATTAATACAATTATATTTATATAAAAAATATTATAATTATTTATTACATTATATTTTTAATATATAATATTACATAATCTATAATATATTTAAACATTATATTATACTTAAGGAAAAAAACATATCTTAAATAAAAATTACACACATTTAATTTTGAAAGTTAAAAATAAACAGCTAAAATAGAGAATATAAAATTCATAAAAAAAAAATGTTAGTTGAGCACGTAAAACAAAAAATATCTGACAAACATGGTTTGACATACGGGTTGTCAGAGTATGCAGGGCATAAGCATATGATGCCCCATACTATTTTGAGGGTTGGATAGCCTTTTCCCATATTTAATACAAACCACTACAATATGAAAACGTATCATGTTTTACAAAAGGTAGGTAGTTGTGGGTAAATGTGACGCACAAAATTCTGCCAAGGATGTCTTCGGCAAACGTGGAACAGTCTTGGGGTGGTTTGTTGACAATCTACCTCTATGCTTTGGGACCTGCATCATTATGGGCTACTTGAGCTTTTGTCCAATGAATCACATGGTGGCTTCAACTGGAATCTTCATTAAAAAAATATTTCAATGTTTCTCTATTGTTGGTGTAATATTTAGGTCAAGTTTGCAACATAAAACAAAAAATAGTTCTCAAAATTTATTCTTATCTCTCATCTTAGAATGTACTCTTTATGGTTATGGTGCCTTGGATCTTTGTCATGTTTACTTTCTCATTGTATGACAACTTTTTCCTGATAATCTATAACACAAAGTAGACAACCAATTACCAATATTTCTAAATTATTTCATCTTATGGGGATGGTAAATAGTTTTAGTTTCTATAAAGTTGCACCTTAAAATTTAGGAAAAATGTGGTGCAACTTTCTTTATTCACTCCTCAGAGTTTAGATAAAACTTGGTGCAGATTTCTCCACACGCTCCTTAAGATATAGGCCAAATGTTGTACAAATTTCTTGATATGCTTCCTAAAATTTAGGCTAAATATTGTATAATTTTGTTAATTTGTTGCTGATGTATTGGTAAATAATAGGTGTAACCAACTTCTCATAAGAGAATATTCTAATTTTAATCCCGAAACATCTTCAGAACCTGCTCCAAGTTTAGGGTCTGAGCTCGCCCAATTGCCCATTCCAGCTAATGAAATCAGAAAGAATGCCCCTGTTGTGATCTATAAAGCACTTGAAAATAATACCCATGTGGGGGAATGTGTTTTTTTTCTGTGTAAGTTTGAGAAAGGGGATCAAATAAGGGAACTGCTATGCTCCCATTTCTTCTACAAAATTTTCCTTGACAAGTGGTTGGATCGCCAACAAACAATTTTCCCATTATGCATATTTTCCCTCATACCAGAGGAGACTGCCATTAGGTTGAGGAGAAGAGAGCAAGAACTAATAAAAGAGATTTTTTTCTGGTTCTCCTTCCATGGTCATGAATTTCACAATATGTGGTGGTTAAGGTAATCATCTTTATTTTTGATCCTGCAGGTGCATAATTTTCTTTTTGGATTAAATATTTGTGGTTTTTAAAAAAATTGTAGTAATTATTTTATGATTCTGCTAATAATATTATTTGGGTATTTCTATTAGATATTTTTAGTAAACAACATTGCCTCTCACTGTGCTGGGTTCTTTCGGGGCCTAGGGGCATACATTCTATTAATTGTTGTTGGAGTTTTGTCGATCAAACATTCAATTGGGCATCTTATTTGGACAATTGTGCCTCAATATTTGTATAAAGTGTTTTTATTTCTTCTTATTCTCAGACCCAGATGGTCTGCTGGATTGAATGTTTCAACAATAGAACTATTGAAAGCAATATCACTCTTATTAAATACTTCTTTTTCAATGGTATTATTTGTTGAGAGACAACTATGAAATTAAATGGTTTGGTTGTTCTTGATCATATTTGTAGTATGATTTTCATATATGTTTTTCTTATGGGGCTACTATTTGTTATTTCATATCCATGTGTGTATTTCATAGAAATTTCATCCCTAGTTTATAGTTTGTATATATGCATTTATCTCCTGGATCATATAGAGCTATTTCACTAGAGACATTGATAACTCTCTGAAAATGATCAAGATAGGATGTCGATCAAGTCAACTTAGGACTACCCAATATGGCTCAGTGCATTAGTGGTGTGCATCAAGCCCATCCATTTGGGTAGGGAAAACCCTCTTGCCAGGTATATAGAGCTGAGACTATTGGGAATTTACCATTTGGACAACTGGGGTGATTCCTCCTACAGTTAGATGTAAATCAATGGTCACATGGCTCAACTAGCCACATGATTGTAGTACAAGTCTATTGGAAAATTTCTTCATAGCTAATCAACATATTAATAAGTGTTAGTTAGCATTTGATTAAATCTCAGCAACTAGATGAAACAATAGTTACCCTGTACGGCCTAATGAGCTACACTACCACTAATGTACTTCCCTCTTTCAGAACTAAGCATGAATTGCTAACCTGCCAATAAGAACAGTTCTTATTTTGTCAGAAGTCATTTCCCTTTATTCTCTCAAATAGTTTACCTATTTTCTTAGATGACATCCAAGTAACTAATCTTATCCAAAATCTAGAAAAGAAAAACTAAATCTCTTGTTCTTGTGCTGACTCTGAAAAGTGAATTAGTATGATCCTATAATCTGAATATTTTCAAGAAACCTAATTGAGTTTCAATCAAAATTTGGGAAGAAGGTAATAAACTAGGTTATTAAATTATTTTTTGATAATTTTCTTCCACTAGAGACCCTATAGGATATATGGATTGGAGTATAGAATTTAAAAGAAAAAAATAAATTTATTTTTGGTAGCTTAAGCTTAGCATTCACTTACCTCAAGACTGTCCCTATAACTCATATGCTAAGTAGTCAAATTCAACAAGCTTGGTAAATAGTTTAAATCTTTAGGGAATATAAAATTTTATTTTTGTTTGTGTTGGTTCTCTTTCTTTTTTGACATATGTTTAGGTTCCCTGATGGTTTTATGTTTTTCTATCACCAAGCTTTTCACTTTGTGGTTTTATAACTCATTTCTGGTGGGATAGCAAGGGAACTAATGCAACCATATTTGACTTTTGTAAAGGCATATATAATTTTAAACTAAAGATTGACATGTATGGACAATGTGGGTTTTCTTTAGCCTTATGGGCTCTATAGTGATTCGAGATAGCCTCAATTTCTTTTTCTATGATGTTAGGAAAATCAAACTTTCATACCTCTTGGTTTTCGATGCATATGGTCCCTGTATGCAGTATTGGTCTTATGAGCATCGAACATGATATTGTAGCCTTTTAATTAGGAATAGGATAGTACCAATCACATCCCTCTAGTTTATCCTCGCTTGCAAAACAAACATATTCTTCTTGGTTTATAGTTTTTCATGTCCCTGTTTCAACTATTAAGTGATGAGAGCTTATTATGAATCCAAAAATTAAATATCTTGTATGAATTACGATTTTTTCTTGGAGGTAATCTTTGTTCCATAACTCTTTCTTGAAAGAAATTTGACTAAGTACTTACATGATGACTCTGGAACTGGAACAAATTCAATCATCCAAAGAATTAGAAAGCTTTATTTAGATACCAAGATGCAGAGAAACTTGTCAAAGATGAACAACAACAATCAAATTCAAGTTCAATAGATTATGACGAAGGACTTCAGTGATATTATTGGAATGGAGAAAAAAATGAGGGTAAGTAATAATTTTCTGCTATATTTCCAAGCCATCAACCATTTTCTATGGATGTTTTTATGAAGTGTAATGTATTAATTGATCTGTTGTAACTTTGTAGAAATAAATCTTCAGTTAACAGTTTGCTGGCCATGTCCCAAAAGATGACACATTCCTGGAGTGAAAGTGGAAGAACTTATTACAAATACTCCCTCGAGATAACCAATAAATCTCAATATCAAACAATTACAACACTCAACCTCTACATTGAAAGGCTTTATGGTCCTATATCATGTCTTTCAGGTTATGATTGTTGTTTTTTATACAACTTTTGTTGCTTTGCATCAAATGAGTTGCGTAGGTTTCATTTGTGAAACCTTTTTTTGTGTGACTTCGCTATTTTAGTTTTAGTTTTACTTGTAACTATAGTAACTTGTACTTTTCAGTCAATTGTACTAGGTCATTTGAGGGTTCTAATATAATTTCTATTCAGTGTTTTCCTAACCTGTAGACTCAATTGTCTTTTTCACAATAGCAAGAGCCTTGGGATATTCTTCAATATTGAATGCATTTTTGATTCACCTGTTGAATACCCTGCATATGATTGCGCTGTCTCCAGGGTGTTTCATTGCCATAAATTTTACAAAAGCTATAGTTAGCAGAGGGGAGAAAATACAGAAGGGAAGAGAGAGAGTGAGAAGAGAGAAAAATGAATTAGATTGGATTTCTTTAGCACTTTCTCCTTCAATTATTATTTTCCTCTTTAAAAAATTCCTTTCAACATTTTTTTCCATATTCTCCTACATTTCTTATGTGTTATGTTCCACATCTAAATGTTAGATTGACAGGAACTAAGTTGATCACTTTTCTTGAAGCGTTTAATCATCATCAACACCACATGAATAAATATCAAATTTATAATTTTCGTGTTCCCATGAAGTTTATGAAGTTCCATAATCAACATAATACTTTCATATTTATACACATATTTAATGCATAAATTCTTCCATCTCAAAAAAATGATTGGTTAATAACATAAAATGTATTACAATACTTTATTTCCCTGCTTAACATTTTTTTCCATGTACCAATCACACCTCCCCAACATGATAGCTATATGGAAAACACATTAACTAGAAGAATGGTATTATAACTTGTAAAACTATATTAAAGAAAATAAGGGAGCCACTCTCATCATGAAAATGATTTTGATGTTTAAATTTGCAAAGAAAATTACTTTGAATACTCGTACATATATACAAACATACACTTTTTGAAATATAAGAGTTGAAATTATTAGCTCAAAACTAACCTACTGCAAATATTTAACATTGGATGCAAGCAAAATAGTGAAAGCATAAAGAAAATACTTCAGTAAGAAAATCTTTATCCAACTATAGCAATTCAGAGATATGTTTTATGTTGAAGATCTTTTACAAAGGCATTGGGTTTTTACTTGGTTGTCTTCATTGATGAGGCATTGCAGGAAATGTTGTACAACATGATTTCC
>VDFB02000017.1:363284016-363385061 GCA_007258455.2 Sequoia sempervirens
AGGAGCTAGAGTTGTGAAGGCTTGTGGAAAGCATTAAGATACAAATTAAACTACAAATGAATATCATTCAAATCTTCACTAATAGACATATAAAACATAAAATATAATCTAAAAATTGCTTATTTGGCTCATACCTCTATCAAAGGCATCGAAGATGGTATATTGTTGTGACAACACCATGCTCCATTGTGGTATGAATACTAGGAGTATCAACTAATGTTAGCATCTGAAATGAAACAACATTATTCAATTACCAAAATCTATCTAGCATTATTTTACAAGCCATCAATGATTAAAAATAGACAAGCTTACTTCAGTGAAATATTAATGGCCACCTTGACTAGCAAGTGTTGATGTCAAAGGCCCAACAATAACTTGTTCAACATCCAATGTGAGTTATAAGATTACCATTCATATAAGGTTAAACTATTCATATGTATTATATTTTTGTACTACTTGCATACATGTGGACTCAACATCATGTAATCAAAAGGTGGAGTTCTACTAGACACATCATGAACACTCTATCCTTGAAATTTTCTTATAATCAATCTATTAATTTAGTTAATCTTACATTTCAAAATAAAATTTAATAAATTGAATTGAACTTGTTGAAATTTACCTAACTATTAAAGCCATATGTTTCATTCAACAAATCATTTTTCATGACCATCTGATCTACTATAGATGTGTCTTGGCCGCATGCATCTTAATCATCATCATACCCATAAACAAAAAGAGGCTCACAACTTTGATATAAGTGAGGTGGATGTCGAACACTGGAAGACTCGCCTACATCACCCTATGCCAAATGCCTAATTTGTTGTATAAGGGTTTGAGTCAACAATCTAATGGACTCTAGGGTATGCACCTCAACACCCTCCTTCATAATGGAAGGGATAACAACATTCTCAAACTCAAGTATAGCTAGGGGTTTTAGTAACTTGTTTTGGGCATGTTGTGCCCCCACCTCCACCCTAGAACTCTCTCATGTCAAAGTAATTAGGTATCTGATTGAGGACAAATTCACAATAAATTTTCCTAAAAAATTATTGTGATAACTTATTATTATTGCATGGAGGATGGTAAAAAATCATCCACCACATATTCGAAAAATTATTCTATATCCCTTGGTAGTGGCAACAATGGATGAGGAACCTCTTACAATTCGTGGGTTTGTGAACAACAAACACAAGTCAAATTTCTATTATTTATCTTTAATATGGTCATAAGATAATTTGTCTAAATAAAAAATTTCTTAGCTCTTCCCTCTTGTTTGAACAACTATTGATTTGTCCACTCACATATACAATGTGGGAGATGATGGATTCTACTGAACTAGTGAGGGTGGACCTATGGCAGTTCATTGCAACTAGATCTCTTAACCCTCTAATTAATGCCTCAAGTTCTCTCCTATTGATTTCTATTTGACCTAATATATTTTCTTGTGTTCTTAGAGGATGTCAAGACATTGAAAGAGGGGTTTGTTGTGGTTATTCTTCAATAGTATTTTGATGAGGAGATAAATCAATGTTTTGATCAATTAGTGGTGCATTATCAACTCCTGAAAATTAAATAAAATCCACTCAAAAAACTAAATAAATATATCTATTTAATTGAATTTTCACATTAAAGACAATAAAACTTACCTCTTCTTCCTCGATGACATCATGGTGGCATTTTTGTAGCAATTTGGTAGACAAGTGATGATGGAAAACCTATCTCATAATGAAAGTGCACTTCAATAGAGTTATAGACCACATGTTTGGCTAAGGGCAGGGATAAAAATGAACAAGTGAAATGAGGTTTTTTATTTTCAAGAAACAAACTCATTTTATAATGTGAGTGTGTTATAACATACTTATGTTATGCTCTCTAGGGGGAAAAAAGTGGGGTGGCCACTTTTTGGTCCCCTATTTTTGTGCATGCACCCCTATTCATTAGCTCAACATAATCTTGTCTCATCCTAAAATATTTCCTTGCATGCACAATATTATGCCAAGATTCTTTGCACATGATTAAATACATTGTAGTAGAGTGACTTTGCACACATCTACACAAGCTTACATTCCAATCTAGTTCCATACAAGACATCTACACATACAATTTGTAGTCATAATGTGTAACTTTAGGAGTTCACACTTTAGCTTCAACAACAACATTGTTAGCCCTTGCAATCTTTTCTACATTGTGTGTGACCTACACATAAGAAACACATGCACTCACACTAACAGAGATCTACTGCGATGCCTCCCGTTCGAGCTAGCTAGCTATTTTGGTTTGGTCTCCTTGTGTTCGAGGTGAATCCTTCTCTACTTTTTATTCTTTTATGTGTTTCTCTGAATTGATAGAAAACTTTATTTCTGAGGGTTTTTCTCTCTTATTTGAATGTGCATACTAGTGTCAATGGTTTGTTGAAGTTAGCTATTTTGGCACATTTTTCCTGTGTTTGGGATAAACATTTTTCGTCCTTTGATCTTATAGGTCATTTATATCTGAATTGATGGGAAACATTTTTTCTCCTTGCCGTTGGGATTGATGTTTTCTTCCTTTTATCTTGATGCAGGGGCGCTTTTGCTTTCCTGTCGCCTTTCTGTTTCTTGTTTGTTTTTTGCTTGTTTGTTAATGCTTTAGTTTTAATAATGATCGCCGTTTGTTTGCGGTTTGGAACGGTTTAGTTTTAACAAACAGGAATATCTTAAATTCTGTGTAAGATTGGAAACTTATAAATATTCTGGAGAAAATCAAGTTGTTAAGGTATTTTGATGGCATTTCTTTTACTTTACAGAGAAATCGGGTCACATAGACTTGTGAATGAAGGAATTTCTCAATTGAGTGACATGCCAAAGGAGTGGGATTTAGCTTCTCTAATAAAGAAGATTATTCACCTTTTGCTTCACATCTTTAGCCCAGATTTCATCGCCTTCTTAATAAGTGCTTATTGCTCTATCTTTTGTTGGGATTGACGGTTTTGTTCACCTCTTTGCTCAATAGAGGTTGGCTGGTTGGGTTGTTTTAATGCTGGCCTCTTGGTTGATGTAGTATTTTAGTACAAATTTATTCATTCTTCCTTGGGAGTGGGCACTTATATAAACCACATTTAATGTATAAAAAATTAAAAATGGTTGCAAGAGGAGGCTGCCCATCGTTTTAAAGGTATTCTGTCAAATATCTTTACATATTGTAAATAGGTTTATTATACATAGTTTTCTTCATAAATAAGTTTATATGGGAAACCTTCATATGATGATTTGTGTGCAAGCATGTGTTGTATTTAAGAACAATAAAGGTCAATTTGAGGGCCCTTGGAATGTCTTTATTGTGTTAGCTTCACAAAAAGTTAGATACAAACAATACATTATGTATAGTGTAAATAAATAACTATAATATAATATTAAGGATGAGAAAGACAAATAGATTAATTGAATGATTCATTGGTTACAAAACAAAGGAAATGATATACAATATACAGACTTTATGAGAACAAGTCAAAAAACAAGTTTCTCAAAGGAGTTGAATTGGCCACAAGTTAACTTATGGTACAACTCAACATAAAGAGAAATAAAGTTAAATGAACTCAACGTGATATCTTATTGAAAATTCTACTGAAGTAAACTTAATAGAACATGCAATAATTTTATTATGCCAACACCATCCCTTAAAGTGCAACTTAGGAGAAATGAGTCCTAACAAAACAAATCATAGTAGGTATCCATCTACAACGATAAACCCACAAAGAGTGATAAATAAGAGAGACTAGCCAACCCCTCCAAATGTGATGTCTCCCCAACATATCAAATGAAAGGATGATACAACAAGCTAAGAATATCCACGCATGTCAAACATTCCTCCACTTTAGAAAAATTGGAGCCCATGATGCATATAGGTCTTCCCAATCCAAAAAAGAGGAAAGAAAATGTATGAAGAATTTCTCGAGTAACTATGGCTCAATCTCCAAGTCAGTGATGAGAGGTGCCAAGCTAGTGACAACTCAAAGAACTAGATGAAAATTGTAGTAGCATAGGAACCAAAGATGAAAGGATGTCAACTATTGTGAAACTATTATCAAAGACGAGAATCAATTCCTCAATGATATCCTCCAAATCTGCAAGGTAAGACATCTCTAAAAATAGATACTCATGATTTGCCAAGTACTTGTTCCAATGAACTACCTCTAGAAAAGAATTAGAGCCCTTGTGAACTAAGACACTAGATGCCACATCAAAAGCAATGTTGAACTCAATGAAAGTAGGAGATGGTGTTGGAGTCTTAGTGAATATTATTAGACTACATTACCTATCCACTAATGTATCAATCAAACTTTCCAATGTTGGTGTAGAAGAGTCTAGAGGATTAGAATTAGAAATGTCCATGGCTAAGAAATGATCCACAAAAATATTGTTTGAGATTGGAGGATCATCAAGATATCCAAATGCTTCCCAAATAGCACAAGAGGAATTCATATTGAGATAGTCAATGTAATCTTCCATATTATCAAGATCACATGCTATGTCAATAATCCCAAGGACTTCCTACCTTCTGATTTTCCACTATTCCTTCTCCTCATTATCACTACATTCAATTGTGGTCCCATTGAGATAGGATAACAACTCCTTCCACTCAAAATGTTTTACAAGCTCCTATCTTGTCAACCTTAAGTCATGCTCATCGTAATGAACAACAGAAGGGAAAAAATGATTAAAATGTGATCTACTCATGATGAAAGTTAAATTTATGTTAAATTTATGTCAATCTAGTAGAAACAATATTAAACCATAAGAACACCTCGAGAATGTTCAATTAAAAAAACCTAGCAAGTTCAAAGTTTTGACATTTTATCTTAATGCAATTACAATGTATAAGAAAAATAGGGATTCAAACTCAAATTACAATCACCTTAATCAAATTCAAATAAAACAATTTGCACTAGATGACTCAAAGAGTACTTTTTACCACCTACAAGAAATAGAAAATCCAACAATCTAAATAAAAGATAAGCTTGTTTCCATACAAAGTACTTAAAAGAGACCTACGAACCACAACTAAAATTAGCAACATAGCCAAAAGCTCCACCAATTTTAAAACTCACCAAAAATCCAACTAAATTTAAAAGAACTGCTTCAATTAGGAAAAAAATTGATTTATTTTTTGCACACATTTGTGTAGTATATGAGATCAATTGGTAGGTCATTTAGAAAATGATTTTAATATTATTATTATTATTATAAAATAATATTATTATATTTATTTTTTAAATTTTATGTATTAACTATTATATTATTATTTAAATATTTATTATTTATGTCATTATTTTATGTATTTATTATTATATTATTATGTTATTATATATATGTCATTATTATATTATTATATTATATTTATTATTTATGTATTAACTATTATATTGTTATATTATTATATTTATGTCATTATTATATTATTATATTATATTTATTATTTATGTATTAACTATTGTATTAACTATTATATTGTTATATAATATAACATTATATATTAAAAACTAAATTATTTATTATATATTTAAAATTAATTAATTAAATTATATTTTATAAGGGAAAGGATGCCATAATGTTAAAATATAAATGTGCTCGTATTAAGATTGTAATTCCCTCCCTAATGTTAAAACCTAAATGTGTTAGAATTTTCATTTTAATATTTGACGTATTTTTTAAAACAAAACTTTAATCTCACAAAATTGCTCAACCTTTTAATATTTGATGTATTTTTTCAAAACAAAACTTAAATCTCACAAAATTGCACAACCTTTTAATATTTGATGTATTTTTTTAAAATAAAACTTTAATCTCACAAAATTGCTCAAAATTGCTTTCAAGCCCATTTTCAAATAATTTATGAGACATCCCTAAGATCTTAGACAAAATTAGACACAAAAAAACCAAAAGATGTTAAAATTCAATATTATTTTCATCTAACTCTAAAAATAAAATAGTAAAATTTACTTAGCGAATGCACCAAATTTCTATTTTTCCAGAAACTTCCTACCTTTTAATTTTCCACTATTCCTTCTCCTCATTGTCACTACATTCAATTGTGGTCCCATTGAGATAGGATAACAACTCCTTCCACTCAAAATGTTTTAGAAGCCTATCTTGTCAACCTTAAGTCATGACATAATGAACAAGAGAAGGGAAAAAATGATTAAAATGTGATCTACTCATGATGAATTAAATTTATGTCAATCTAGTAAAAACAATATTAAACCATAAGAACACCCCGAGAATGTTCAATTAAAAAAACCTAGCAAGTTCAAAGTTTTGACATTTTATCTCAATGCAATTACAATGTATAAGAAAAATAGGGATTCAAACTCAAATTACAATCACCTTAATCAAATTCAAATAAAACAATTTACACTAGATGACTCAAAGAGAACTTTTTGCCACCTACAAGAAATAAAAAATCCAACAATCTAAACAAAAGATAAGCTTGTTTCCATAAAAAGTACTTAAAATAGACCTACAAACCACAACTAAAATTAGCAACATAGCCAAAAGCTCCACCATTTTAAAACTCACCAAAAATCCAACTAAATTTAAAAGAACTGCTAAAATGGAGAAACAACCAACTTTAGAGAATATACTACTAAAAAGGACAAGTTTGAAACATGGATTGATCAACAACTCAAATTACCAAGAAAGCAAAAAATGAATATACCACATGAACAACTCCAATTACCAAGAACAAAAAGGATGGCTTAATTCTCATTTTGGTTATATGTGCAAATTTATATCTATTTTTTCAAACGCGAAATTTTATGGTTTAATTTTATTATTAAAGCTAGAGTACTTGTTTTTTAAATTATATAACAAATATGCCATAAAAGCAATAGGATTCACATCTTCATCATATTTCCTTTAAGTCAAAATAATGGCACTACAATGTTTTAAAGAAAATGAATAAATGTAAAATAGTTTGTGTTAATTAAGTTGATTAGTAATTGACCTCTTCATTTTATTAATTAAGAACATTGCAGTTCTTTGTTTTATTAATTGTTAAGCCGGTTGAAGGTGACAAAGATAGAATCTTGAAACGCCACAGTCACAATTACACATTATTATATATATTATACTTTTAACAAAATTATTAAACATATATATAAATAAATAAATTATTATTATATTTTAAAATTATATTTATATATATATATATATATATATATATAAAATTACAATTATGAAAAAAAAGACCAAAATTTATCCTAATTGACCTTCCACACTTCTTTGGCCTTTTAGAGCTCATTTTGCCTATCAACGGTAGAAAACAAAAGATAGGGTTTGGTTGACAGTAAAATGAATCTCAACTGTCCATCATTTTTCGCCATTGTTATGTTGTTTTTCGTCATTTCCCGGCTGTTTTTCGCCGTGTTTTTCTGTTTCCCCGCCCCTATTTTCACCGTGTTTTTCGCGCTTTCCCGCAAAATGATTCACGGTCGTGGGTCTGACGCTGAGATATTAATGAAGCGCTCTATTTGTATCTACTCTTCCAACCTAGTGATTGGTCATACTAAGAAGAGCTATAAGCAACCAAAAGCCCGCCATAGCTGCACCACTTGCAGCAGAGTGCATCAACATGTCTAGCAGTCTGTAGGAAGACTTGTAGGGCACTTCACTCTACTGAACGAACTTTTTTCAAATCCATACACCTTAGCTACACAAAACTCAAATTTATCACCGGGTTTTGTTTTTGCGCAATCGGAACCAATAAAAAACTCGCTATTTTGCCATCTGGGTGATATTATTTTAGGGTTTTAAGGGTTTGCCAATGGTGGACCAGCCAGTTTCGAATATCTGCGAGCCTTCTTCTCTGGGTCATGGCCACGCGTACACTTTTCTGGAGTTGTTTACTGGTAGTTGTTTCCTGGTGAGCAATTAATTGTTGAGTTGTGCCCATGAATATGCAAAAACATTTTCTTTATCGTACTTGAGCATGACTGGGCCCACCATCTTACGTGGCCAATAAAGAGAAAAGTTAAAGCCCGCTGCATTACTTTCACACCTGTCCAAGCATCCCGAGTGTTCATTTAACCCTGCTTCTGGGTTAAAACAGTCCTCAATTCATTACATTGCTTCTGGGTTAAAACAGTCCTCAATTCATTACATTGGTATCTTCATTAAGGAAGATTTACAAACTATTTTTGTTGTTAAATTAAAAGTGCTTATTTTGATATGTTTGTTCTTAAAATATTAATTAGTGTATAAAAGTATGATTTTTGTATGTAAATTGATAAATAATTTGATATTGGATTTTGCCACCTTAGGGAATAATTTGATATTGGATTTCCATGAAACAGGTTCACTATTTTTGGATGATTATTGAAGTTAGTTCTATTTTGAGTTTAATTTTTTTAATATTTTATTATTAAATTAATCATTGTTAGTAAAATACTTTTGTTATTCATGTTACTTTTTAATTTGATTATTAATATTAATCATTACTAATAAATAAATATTTGTGGTGATCTTTATTTTTACAATTTGATTTATATATTATTTAATTATTATATTATTTACTAATAATTATTTTCCTATATTAATTTAATTTAGCTATCATTAAATGGTAAATCAACTCTCCAAAATATCAAAGCCTCCAAAATCTAGTTTATCATTTGAAAGTGAGATAGGATATTTTGTTTCCATTTGCAATGTTTTTTTCTAATTTGATGGAAACTTCTTCTTTCCATTTGCATTGCTTTATGTTTTAAATTTGCACCCAAATATTTTAAAATTAAATAATACTTACTTTCTTTAAGGAAAAGATCTAGATTTGTTTAAGTGGAAAAAATATAGATTTGTCAAAATTTATTTCATTCCATTATTAATCTAGATTTGTTTAAGTGGAAAAAATCTAAAGTTGTCAAAGTTTATTTTATTTCATTATTTAGCATTTATTATTAATTGTTTCATCCAATCACATGCAACTAAATCTTGTAGCACATTACATCCATATGCACCCATACACAAACACTACTCTCTAAAATATTAACATACATATATTTTTCTATGGATGGGAGCATCCTTGGAAAACATTATTTTCCCCTAACTCGCATAATAATGAGCAAATTTAGGTTTTAAAATTATAGCATAATTAATAATGTATATTTTAGGTTTTAAATTTCTACATCCTTTACCCTACATAGTTAAGTATAAATTAGCATAATTAATATATTATGTTTATTAAGTTTTAACATTACGCCATCCTTTCCCTTACAAAATATAATAAATACTTAGTTTTAAATATATAATAATAATTTGGTTTTTAATATATAATGTTATATTATATAACAATATAATAGTTAATAATAGATAATATAATAATAAATACATAAAATAATGACATAAATAATATATTTATATTTATATTAATATATTATAGTGGTCCTCCACTTTTATCAATATATATATATATATATATAATAGCTAATACATAATAATATTATTCTATAATAAAAAAATTAATACTAATATTAAAATCATTTTCTAAATGACCTATCAAATGATCTCATTTACTACACAAATGTGCAAAAAAAATCCATTTTTTTCCTAATTCACCTTCCACACCTCTTCGACGTACCCATTGCACAAGGTGCCAGCTTGTATTATTAATGGTTTTGATGAACTCTAATCTATTGTAGGTGAATACTGATTCAAATTCTTAAACTAAGCATGTGCTAAATTTGTCTCAAATAATGTATTATTCTCCTATGATGATGATGATGCTTCTAATTTGCAACATTATTATCTAGGCTAACATCTTATCTCAGACTTTCTCTAATATTTAGTTTCTTTCCTAATAAAAAGTGTGAAATTAAAATCTTCCAAATATTAAAAAGATGTACAAGCACAGATTTAAAATCTTATTTTTAATCTTAATTGTAAACTTCAGTGATTTGTTCAAGACTTTGATAATGTGGATGTTCAATTATGTAACATAAATAAAAACGAGAGTTATTTAATAGTTCTATAGATTTTTAAAAAATAGAAAGGATTTGATCAAGGATTAGGAGATCATGAGAGGATAATAATGAATTTTATTAATTTGGATAATTAGGTAAAAAAATTATTAATTTGTTTTTTTTTTGTTGGTAGCTTTTATTCTCTTTTAAATTGCTTTGTTTTTATATAAAAAGCAAAGAAACTGTGGTGTTGTCCCTTTAGTACAAGGCCCCATAGGCCATCAACAATAGAGTAACACTAACAGCACAGTAACGACAAGGTCTAGAAACAAAACCAACACCCTAAACAATTCATATCAAAAAACACCTCCAAAACATAATACAAATACTAATAGTAATAGTAATATCCATTATGAAACCACGATTTAAAGCAGTCCTAACCACGAACCACCAAGGGTCATACCAGTTATAAGGAAACATGAAAATAGTAATAGTATCTTTAGTAAAATTAAAAAGAAACGATGACCATTGACACTAGCACCAACCAAAAAACCAAATCCCCCACGACCCTAATTCTTTTTCCCACTGCATGACTTGATTAAAGTTATGGTAACCCAATCTTCAGTGAGGAACTTAAGAAGTTCCTTGTTGACAACTTCTTCCTCCACATTGTCTGCGGACTTGTCCTTCTGCAGTAGACACAGAGTGGTGGCGGACCTGTGCATGATCTTTAGCACGAACCAAGTAACATCCTGCAACCTTTTCTCCAAACTTTCCACTTTGCATTTAAGGTTGTCAACCTCCTCCCAGACAACATCTTGTTTACTGCAAGCTTCCTCCATGGGGGCCTTTCCCTCAGCAATGTTTGAGGCCCTAGACTTGACCTCCTTGGTCCTAATACTGGCAAGACCCATGGGACCCCTTTTTAGGCTTCAAAAACATGGGAGGAACTACTAGCAGAAGCCAAAAGAGCCTCCTCCTCCACATCCTTTTCCTCCTCGCTCTTACTCTCACTCCCATCACCATTGTCAGATTTTGAAGCCTCCTTAAAAATCTTGTCTTTTTCCTGCTTGATGACCAATCTACTTGACCTACGAGGGGTACTAGTCTCTTCGGTGATCTCAATGCCGAAGTCAATTCACTAAAGCCTAAATTTGGTTTTCTTAGAGGCTTTGGCTTTAGTTTTTGGGGTGGGAGCTATACATTTTTTATCCTTTTTCTTCACCACAAGCCCCTGAGTAGGGGATGTGTCTTGGGGAGAGGCTTTCGTGGCAGGGTTTTTTATACATTTTTTCTTACTAGGGCCAGGGGTATCCATAATGCTAGTAGACAGAGGAGCCAAAGAGACCAGAGCCTCTTCAACAGTAATGGGTCGAGGAGGGAAAAGGGCAAGATGGAAATGGTAGAGTCTAGACATAAGCCCTTGGTGGAGAATGGTAAAATTCCTATTTGAGTTCATGGCTTCAACCACATCAAGCACAGTATTTTCAAGAGAATGTAAGAGAAAAAATGAAATGGAGATATTGTGGTGATTTATGAGGTGATTAAGGAAATTAAAATGGTAGTAATAATACACACTGTATCTCCCCTCAAGAGTGAAATACTTCATTATCACCATGCAAACTTTGTCCCAAGGCTTCAGAAGTGCCTCGTAGTCATAGCCCCCATGCAGCTTGATGGGTTTCTCATCACCCTGAAAGAAAAGGTTGAGATTGGTTTGGCCAACAACTTTGGTGGTTTTCTTCCATTTACGCCTGTCCATAGCTAGACCCGTGGCCTTAGCAATCACCTCCTCATTAACTTCAAAAGAAATGCTCCCCATAGTTACCCTTCTAGCATCCCAAGAGGTGACGAATTGTTTGGAGAGGCCCTCATCAAAGCCAAACATACATTCCATAAACTGGGAAATTCCACCCTCCCTACATATATGCCAAACGGTGCCATTTGTCTTCCATTCATCACATTTATCCGGATCCACTTGCACCCGATCACCACCCATGGCACCAACTTGCTTATAGCAAAAAACCAACACAGTGAAAGGCAAAAAGAAAATGCTAGTGAAAAAAGTAGAGTAGATGCGATAAAATCCCAATTTGGAAATGGCCGCAGAAAAATGATTGCCAAAAGGTAACTTGTAAATCACAAAAAGAAGGCAATTAGTGCCACTTCCTGAATCCAACACAAGCCTAGCAGTTCCCTCGTGAGAGAGGTTCAAGGCACGTTAAAAAATGAGAGCGATAACGAATCCAGACAACCCAAATAATCGAACAAAATCCACAGGGTTGATGGGATTATCACTAAAATCAAGGGGGTTCAAAAAATAATGATCCCGTCGGTCATTAGAATCATCATGACAAATCCCGACGGCAACCAACAAGGGAAGTACGTGGCACATGGCAGATCCTTCCCATCAGTCTTCCTGCACAACGACCAGTTTTTTAAATATAGACTCTCGCCAACATCACTAACCAAAGTTAGTAAACACCACACCAGGGCCAAAAGATAGAGTTTTTTAGCAACCATGATGAATTTCTTTAAGATTACTTGTCAAAAGTGCCAACATAGAAAGGGGCAAAGAGTCTTCCTTCCTCCAACACCATAGACCCTCTTGATCAAGACCTGTCACTACCAATTTATCAACAACCACATTTCCTCCCTAGTAGACATGCTGAAGAGTGAACTCCTCAAAACCAGTAAGAAGAGATCGAATGTCCTCAATTATTCCTTGAATTGACCATCCAACCACCAATGTGCCTTTCATGGCTTCCACAATTAGTTGTGAGTCACCCTCAATTTCCAAGGACTTGATGTTGATTGACATCACAAACTTGAGGCCCCAAAGGAGCGCCATACTTTTCGCCTGATTACTTGTGTGTTCTTTCAGGTTCTCTGAGTAGGCAACAACCAGAAAACCATTATGGCCTCTGATGATACCACCCCCAACAGCTTTCCCAGATTTGGCTGCCCTATCAAAATTTAACTTGCACCAGGGTGGTTTGAGAGTTTTCCATTTCATATTGTTTTTGGAAATCTTCTTGGAGTTGTCAAACTTGTGAAAGTCACTAGGAAGATTCCAAATTCTAGCAATAGTTTTGTCCCAACCCATTGGGGGGAAACTAGGGATCTTCCACTTACAAACATAAATGTTCTCTGAAAGGAGTTTATTAAGGGTTATCAACACTCTATCCACACTATTCTCTTTGTCTTTGAAAATTATGTTGTTCCTTTCTTTCCACAGGCACCAACAGATATGGGGTGGAATAAGTTGCCAAAGTTGCCTAATTAGAGGGTGTTTAGAGGGGCACCTCTAGTTGATAATGAAATGTTGAATATCCATGTATAAAACCCATTGTATGTTGAGCTTGTGACGGACGTTTTACCAAACTTGGGAAGAAAATTGACAATGTATAAAAAGATGAGAGATAGTCTCTTCATCCATTTTACAAAGGGTGCACCTGTTGGGGAATTGAAAGCCCCTTTTAACAAGGTTATCAGTCGTTATAATTTTTCACCCACCAGAAGAAATTGATTTTGGGGATGAGCTGGGAATTCCAAACCTTCTTCCAACAATTCTCTTCACCTTCAAATTTTAGTAGTAGATGGTAAGCAGACTTGACCGAGAAGGCTCTTGAGTGATTTTTCATCCAAAAAACCTTGTCCTCCTTAGGAAAGAGAGGAAGTCTCACCTTATTTAAAAGATCTTGGAGCTCAACAACCTTAGGGAGAAGGTCAGGCCTATCTAAAAAAACTCTTCTCTAGAATTTTCCATTTGGCTCTGTGGGTAGTATAATCCACAATATGAGTACCAAAGTTAAACTTTAGCACGCTCCCTCAAAATATTGAAATTGCTATCAGTTAGCAGTCTATCCCCAATCTAACGGTCCTCCCAGAATCTTATTGATCTCTTGTTTCCAATTTTCCCTTTAATAACTTCCTTCATAAGTGATCTGCACTTTAGAATATTGGTCCAAATTTTTTACCCAAAGGGGAGGCCATTCAAATCTAGAGCCCTAGAAAAATACCCCTGGTTTAGATACTTGGCCCTCATTATAATGCACCATTTAGCTTTCCCCAATAGAAAGATTCCAACCAATTTTGGTGATGAGAGGTTTGTTCAAATTAGTTATCTTTCTAATCCCAAGACCCCCTTGGATTTTAGGATGATAGACAATGTCCCAATTCACAAGAGCTAACGTTTTTTTATCTTCAACACCAATCCAAAGGAAGGATCTTTGGATTCTCTCCAATTTTTCCGCCGTGGAACTTGATATTTTGAAGAGGGAGAGGAAGTAGACCAGGATCCCTTGGAGAGAGGTTGAGAGTAATTGTAGTTTACCAGTACTACTAAGAAGCTTACCCTTCCATCTACAAGCTTCTTTTGCATTCTCTCTAAAATATTACTCCAGAAACTAGGAGTAACCTCCTTCATAGTGAGGGGTAAACCAAGGTAAGTCCCTGGAAGAGTAGCACTTTGATAGCCCAGTATAGATAATATCTTAGCTTGGAGATCAACTTTTGTGTTAAAGAAGTAGATACTGCTTTTTTGATAATTTATACATTGCCTCGAGGCATTAGCATAGTCATGAAGGAGGCCTTTCCATTCTCTAGCTTCAACCATAGAAGATTTTCCAAAAAGGAAGGTGTCATCCACAAATTGCTGCAGAACTAAGAGGGGGAGGGTGGAGGCAGCTCTAATTCCCTAAATTTTCTCAGAGTGTAGCAAAGATAGAAAATTCCTACTAAGGACTTCTGTGACCATAATGAAAAGATAGGGTGATAGAGGGTCACCTTGCCTAATGCCTTTTCTAGCTTTAAAGAAACCCCAAGGAATCCCATTGACCAAGACAGAATAATGGACTAACTCCACACATTCTCTAAAAATTCTAATAACCTTATCATTGAAACCAAATTTAGCAAGAACCGAGTAGAAATTTCATCTGACCCTATCATAAGCCTTAGAAATGTCTAATTTAAAATCTATACCTTGATTCTTAGTTTTCTCTATAGAGTGAATTATTTCATGAGTCATAATAGCAGCATCAAAGATTTGTCTACCTGGAACAAATCCATTTTGGCATCTATTGATAATCTTGTCCAACAGTGGCTTAATTCGGTTGACCAAGACTTTGGGAAAGATCTTGTAAATAGTGTTGCATAGACTTATAGGCCTAAAGTCGGCCATACACCTCAACTCCTAGTTTTTAGGGAATAATACTATGAAGGTATTATTCAATTTTTTTAGAAGTTTACCTGTTATAAAAAGATCTTTGACTGCCATTGTTATATCATAGCTGACGATGTCCCAGTATTCCTAGAAGAAGGTTGGGAGAAAAGCATCAGGCCCCGAGGCTTTATAGGCACCCATAGCAAACACAACCATCTTGACTTCTTCCTCTGAAATAGTGGTTAAGAGTTGGAAATTGTCCTCCACACTAATAGTAGAAGGGAGGTGACTTAAAATTATGTCCTAAACTTCAGTAGAGGGGCAACTACCAGTGTCCAAGTAGATATGTCTAAAATAGCGTTCAACTATTTCACCAATTTTGTCAGCCTCTATGACCTCTTGGTTGTCTTCATCCAGCAAGCATTTAATGGTGTTCCTTTTCTTATGCCTGCAAGTCATTCTGTGAAAAAAAGTTGAATTTCTATCACCCTCCTTAAGCCATTGGACCCTAGATCTCCACTTCCAATATATTTCCTCTTTGCTTAAGATATCTTTCCATTTCTTCCTCCAACATTCCTCCTCCTCATGCAAAGGTTGAAGGAGACTGCCCTTAGCCATAAGATTTTGAACACTATCAAGGTTGTCCCCAATCATCTTTTTATTCTTAAAGATGTCACCAAAGGTAGATTTAGACCACCCTTTAACTTCCTTTCTAATAAGATCAAGTTTTTGGGAAATTCTATACCTAACAGACCCTTGAACCGAATAGCTCCACCAATTTTCAATATAATTTCTGAAATCCTGATGTGTCATCCACATAATTTCAAATTTGAAGGAGTGAGGGCTAAAGAAAGGCTTATCTATCCACTAGAGAAGAATTGGGCTATGGTTAGAAATAGTCCTAGGGAGGGCATTAAGGGTAGCATTGCATCCTAAGTCCCAACCCATAGAGACCAGAACCCTATCCAGACGAACCTGAATAAGGTGGTTACCTTTCCAATTATTAGACCAAGTGAAAGGGTTACCCTACAACTCCAAATCGAACAGCCCAGACCTGCTGATGAAGTTTGACAAATCACTCATGTTGTCAGTGTAGTCCATACGGCCACCAAGCTTTTCTAAAGGAAACAAAGGGGATTTAAAATCCCTTGCCACCATGTACAAGGCATTTTTTTCAATCGAGATTAAAGATAAGACTTCCTCCCACATACTATTTCTTCCTCCTCGAGTATTGGGGGCGTAGATATTAAACAAGTGCCAAGTGTAATTGTCAGCTTTGAGAGTCACACCAAGGTAAATATGAGAGAATGTAAAGGCTTCCCCATCAATTTTAGCAGAATTCCACAAAGTGGCAATACCACCATAGGCACCATCCACCTCACTATAGAAGAAAGTGGAGCCCGACCAGATTTTATTAGCAATTGAAGAGAAAGTCTATTAAGTCATCTTAACTTCCTACATTAAAATGACATCAATTTTAAGATCCACAATGTATTTCCTAAGAGAAATTTTTTTTTGGGTACTATTTAGCCCCCGCATGTTCCATGAAAGGAACTTCATTTTCCATTACAATGGGTTGAATTAAGGGTTGATTGCCGCTCGCTGGAAATATCCCTAGCTATCACTTTATGCCTTGAAAGTCTCTCTGAAGGTCTTCCAACTCTGTTATCAGTTCCCACATCAACTCTCTTAATTCTTGTTTTTCTCTTTCGAGCTTGCCAGTCCTCAAAATTATCCCCATCAACCTGATATTTAGAGGAAAAGGACTTGGAGTTCAAAGTGAGAATGACATATTTGGTTACTTCCCCAACAAAATCCTCCACTCCATCTTGTTGGGTAGAAAAGATGCATGAGGAGTCATCGTCCTTCCTGAACTTCATAGGGGTAGCTATCCCAAGCTCCAACTGTTGCAAGGCAGTAAAAGAAGAATCCTCCACAACCACACACTAAGGTTGGATGGCAACAACAACAACCAAATTCTTGTTCCCAAAGTCCATGCAAGTAGAGGACAATGGAGACATGACAACCTTACCTTCAACCCCAGAGGAAGAAGGACTAGACACCAGACCCAACTCCTTGGGAGGGGAGATTTCCCCATCCTCCAAATAACCCAAGGATTTCCTCCTATCCATACTATTAGTTTTGATCTTAACCCAGGGTCAGGGAATTTCATCATTTCATAAAGTCCATCAATAAACGGATAATCATCCATTTCATTGGATTTAATATTCTCCCCCACATTACTGGTGTTGGGATCCAAGTGAATCCCCCTTATCAGAAGAACGGGTTGGGCTTTTCCCTTTGGACAAGGGTTCCTTTGGTGTTAAAACCTTGCAGTCTGCAATGACATGGCCTTGTTTGCCACATTTTTGACAAAACAAGGTGGCATTTTCATAGACTAGTTCCTGGGTCCATTTTCCCCACTTAGATTTGAGGGTTATAAAATTGGGGAGAGCTTTGTTAATGACGACATTAACACATAAACGGGCAAAAAATAACCTGGATTTAGCTAGAGTGACAGCATCCGCCACCACAAAACTACCAAAGGAATTACCGATCCACCAAAAAATCTGTTCATCCCAGACTTCCAAAGGGAGGCCCGGTAAACGAACCCAAACAGGAGCCATACGAGTGAGTTCAGTAGATGGGTCGAAGCCCGACTTCCATTTGGCCAAGGACAAGAAATTTTTACCATAAGCCCATGTACCTGAGAGGACATAGATCAAATCCTCCTCCGCCATGAATTTTAAGAGGAATAGACCACCAGGCATAGCCGAGACAGTCACACTACCCATTAACTTCCACCAAGCGTTAACCCATCTATGGACCATATCAATAGTCGACTTGAAAGCCAAGAATCTCCCCACCAGAGCAAGATGCAGCGAGGAGGCAACCTCATCCATGACCGTGTCAGGTAGGAAAAGATTTGTTCCTTCCTTTGTCTAAACAATTTTTGGACGCAAAGTCTCAAGGGCATTATTTCTAGTCCCAGTGAGGACACTCTTCCAACAATCCTTGGATGATTCAACACCCTTAAGACTTCCATTGTCCTCACTAGCAGGAGACCCAAAAAGTGCATTGGAATCACACGACACAAACCCCGCATCCCCATCTGCCGCATGCGGGCCACAAATATTCTCCATATTAGGCGGGGGGTTAGGCTGAGGGGAGGTAGAGACCTCCCTAGAACCTGCAGACATGGCTGAAATTTTGAAAATCACGTGCGAGAAGTTGTAGAGTGGGAAGTTACCTTAAAGAATTTGTAAAAATATTGCTTTGCTCAATACGAAAAAAGTTACTAATTTGTTGAATGAATTAATTTTTGAGAAGATAATTATGAATTTATTACTTCCTCCTAGGGAACTATAGGCACCGCCTCTTCTTAACAAGTTATTAATAATTTTGATTATAACAAATGAGAATTCAATGTTATTTTCTATTTGACAAATATTTGTATATAGTTAAAGTAAATATGAAAAATATTTAACAAAACAAATATTAAAAATTAATTTTCTAAAATGTAATTGGCTCAAAAGTTTTGAGCACGAACATAACATTTTTATTTTGCAATTTTTTTGGCTTTTTTGGCCATTTTTGGCCACTTTAATTACTGTTTAGAAGACTTAAATACAAAATTATGAGAAAATTAAAAAATTAAAATTATTAATTTTTATGCTACCACAATTTTTGTATAGATAAAAACTTCTAGATGATATTTTTATTTTACATGTCCAATTGACATATAGATAAAACTTTAGATGATATTTTTAGTTTTACATGTCCAATTGACATTTACTTTTTTTAATGAATTTTATATTCTTATTTCACTTTATTTTAAAGTCAAAAATTAAATGTGTAGCAATTTTATTTTAGGATTTGGTTTTATTTCTATACAATATAATGTTTTAAATATATTATAGATTATTATGTAATATTATATATTAAAAAATAATGTAATAAATATATATAATATTTTATATATAAATATAATTATTTTAATATATGTTGTAAAATTATATATTATATATTATAATATATTAATATATTTTAATATAATATTATATCACATTTATTACAATATATTATATATAATATTATGATATTAAAATATAATATTACCATATTACAATAAAATAATATCATATATTAAAATATATAATATATTATATTAGAATATATTAATTTTACAATATATATTAATATTATATATATTTATTAAACCAAGTATTATTTATTCTTAGTGAAACCATCTATTCATCCATAACCATGTTATAGGGCTTCATATTATATATTTAGATTACCTCTTTAACTATTCTAAGCTCATCATTATTAGTCAACAAATAATTTAAATATATCTAAGTTTAGGTGGGCTATACTTGTGTATTTTTCTCCTCTACTATGTGGACCTCCTCACAAGTTAAGGTGGAGGTTTTACTTATTCTTTGAAACTATTATAACTCTCCTCCTCATTGGGTCTCTAATTAACATCTAGTTTTTATATATTTATTACATTATATTTTTAATATATAATATTACATATTCTATAATATATTTATAGAATAAACATAATATATAATTATATAACATATAAACATTATATAATTTATAATATTATTATATCAATCTATAATATATTATATTATATTATAATATGGTAATATTATATTATAATATGTTAATATTATATTATTATATTATAATATCATAATATTATATATACTATATTGTAATAAATGTGATATAATATTATATTTATAATATAATATAATATAAAAATTATATTAAATATAGAAAAAAACCTAAATTTATAAATATATTTTAAATATATAATTTTACAATATATATTAATACAATTATATTTATATAAAAAATATTATAATTATTTATTACATTATATAAATAATATATGATATTACATAATCTATAATATATTTAAACATTATATTATACTTGAGGAAAAAAAACATATCTAAAATAAAAATTATACACATTTAATTTTGAAACTTAAAAATAAACAGCTACAATAGAGAATATAAAATTCATATAAATAAATAAATGTCAGTTGAGCATGTAAAACAAAAAATATCTAACAAACATGGTTTGGTGTACGGCCGCCAGGGTATGCAAGGCATAAGCATCTGATGCCCCATACTATTTTGAGGGTTGGATAGCCTTTTCCCATATTTAATATAGACCACTACAATATGAAAATGTATCATGTTTTACAAAAGGTAGGTAGTTGTGGGTAAATGTGACGCACAAAATTTTGCCAAGGATGTCTTTGGCAAACGTGGAATAGTCTTGGGGTGGTTTGTTGACAATCTACCTCTATGCTTTGGGACCTGCATCATTATGGGCTACTTGAGCTTTTGTCCAATGAATCACATGGTGGCTTCAACTGGGATCTTCATTAATGCAATGCTACTATTGCAGATTTCAATGTTTCTCTACTGTTGGTGTAATTTTTAGGTCAGGTTTGCAACATAAAACAAAAAAAAGATCTGAAAATTTATTCTTATCTCTCATCTTAGAATGTACTCTTTGTGGTTATGGTGCCTTGGATCTTTGTCATATTTACTTTCTCATTATATGAAAACTTTTTCTTGATAATCTATAACACAAAGTAGACAACCAATTACTAATATTTCTGAATTATTTCATCTTGTGGGGATGGTAACTACTTTTAGTTTCCGTAAAGTTGCACCTTAAAATTTAGGAAAAATGTGGTTCAACTTTCTTTATTCGCTCCTTGGAGTTTAGATAAAACTTGGTGTAGATTTCTCCACATGCTCCTTAAGATATAGGCCAAATGCTGTAAAAATTTCTTGATATGCTTCCTAAAATTTAGGCTAAATATTGTATAATTTTGTTAATCTGCTACTAATTTATTGGTAAATAATAGGAGTAACCAACTTCTCATAAGGGAATATTCTAATTTTAATCCCAAAACATCTTTAGAACTTGCTCTAGGTTTGGGGTCTGAGTTCGCCCAATTGCCTGTTCTAGCTGATGAAATCAGGCAGAATGCCCCTGTTGTGATCTATAAAGCACCTACAAATAATACGGGAATGTGTTGTTTTTATGTGTAAGTTTGAGAAACGGGATCAAATAAGGGAAATGCTATGCTCCCATTTCTTCCACAAAATTTTCCTTGACAAGTGGTTGGATCACCAACAAACAATTTGCCCCTTATGCAGATTTTCCCTCATACCAGAGGAGACTGCCATTAGGTTGAGGAAAAGAGAGCGGGAACTAATAGAAGAGATTTTGTTTTGGTTCTCCTTCCATGGCCATGGATTTCACAGTATATGGTGGTTAAGGTAATCATCTTTCTTTTTCATCAGGCTGTAGGTGCATAATTTTCTTTTTGGATTAAATATTTGTGGTTTTTAAAAATTCTGTAGTAATTTTTTATGATTCTGCTAATAATATTATTTGGGTATTTCTATTAGATATTTTTAGTAAACAACATTGCCTCTCACTGTGTTGGGTTCTTTCAAGGCCTAGGAGCATACCTTCTATTAATTGTTGTTGGAGTTTTGTCAATTAGACATTCAATTGGGCATCTTATTTAGACAATTGTGCCTCAAGATTTGTATATAGTGTTTTTATTTCTTCTTAAATTCTTAGACCCAGATGGTCTGATGGATTGAATGTTTCAGTAGCAGAACTATTGAAAGCAATATCACTCTTATTAAATACTTCTTTTTCAATGGTATTATTTGTTGAGAGACAACTATGAAATTGAATGGTTTGGTTATTCTTGATCATATTTGCATTATGATTTACATATATATATTTCTTATGGGGCTACTATTCATTATTTCATATTCATGTGTGTATTTCATAGCAATTTCATCTCTAGTTTATAGTTTGTAAATGCATTTATCTCCTAGATCATATATAGCTATTTCACCAGAGACATTGATAACTCTCTGAAAATGATCAAGATAGGATGTCAATTGTCGACTTAGGACTACCCAATATGGCTCAGTACATTAGTGGTGTGCATCAGGCCCATCCATTTGGGTAGGGAAAACCCTCTTGCTAGGTATATAGAGCTGAGACTATTGGGCTTTTACCATTTGGACAACTGGGGTGATTCCTCCTGTAGTTAGATGTAAATCAATGGTCACATGGCTCAACTGGCCACATGATTGTAGTACTCGAGTCTGCTGGAAAATTTCTTCATAGCTAATCGACATATTAATAAGTGTTAGTTAGCATTTGATTAAATCTCAGTAGCTGGATGAAACAATAGCTACCCTATATGACCTAATGAGCTACACTACCACTGATGTACTTCCCTCTTTCAAAACTAAGCGTGAATTGCTAACCTGCCAATAAGAATAGTTCTTATTTTTTTAGAAGTCATTTCCCTTTATTCTCTCAAATAGTTTACCTATTTTCTTAGATGACATCCAGGTAACTAATCTTATCCAAAATCCAGAAAAGAAAAAAAAAATCTCTTGTTCTTGTGCTGACTTTGAAAAGTGAATTAGTATGATCCTATAATCTAAATATTTTCAAGAAACCTAATTGAGTTTTGATCAAAAATTGGGAAGAAGGTAATAAACTAGGTTATTATTATTTTTTGATAATTTGCTTCCACTAGAGACCCTATCAGATATATGGATTGGAGTATAGAATTTAAAAGAAAAAATAAATTTCTTTTTGGTAGCTTAAGCTTAGTATTCACTTACCTCAAGACTGTCCCTATAACCCATATGTTTAGTAGTCAAATTCAACAAGCTTGGTAAACTATTTAAATCTTTAGGGCATACAAAATTCTATTTTTTTTTGTGTTGGTTCTCTTTCTTTTTTGACATATGTTTAGGTTCCCTGGTGGTTTTATGCTTTTCTATCACCAGGCTTTTCGCTTTGTGGTTTTATAATTTATTTATGGTGGGATAGCAAGGGCACTAATGCAACCATATTTGACTTCTGTAAAGGCATATATAATTTTAAACTGAAGATTGACATGGACAATGTGGGTTTTTCTTTAGCCTTATGGGCTCTATAGTGATTCGAGATAGCCTCAATTTCTTTTTCTACGATGTTAGGAAAATCAAACTTTCATACCTCTTGGTTTTCGATGCATATGGTCCCTGTATGCAGTATTGGTCTTATGAGCATCGAACATGATATTGTAGCCTTTTAATTAGGAATAGGATAGTACCAATCACATCCCTCTAGTTTATCCTCGCTTGCAAAACAAACATATTCTTCTTGGTTTATAGTTTTTCATGTCCCTGTTTCAACTATTAAGTGATGAGAGCTTATTATGAATCCAAAAATTAAATATCTTGTATGAATTACGATTTTTTCTTGGAGGTAATCTTTGTTCCATAACTCTTTCTTGAAAGAAATTTGACTAAGTACTTACATGATGACTCTGGAACTGGAACAAATTCAATCATCCAAAGAATTAGAAAGCTTTATTTAGATACCAAGATGCAGAGAAACTTGTCAAAGATGAACAACAACAATCAAATTCAAGTTCAATAGATTATGACGAAGGACTTCAGTGATATTATTGGAATGGAGAAAAAAATGAGGGTAAGTAATAATTTTCTGCTATATTTCCAAGCCATCAACCATTTTCTATGGATGTTTTTATGAAGTGTAATGTATTAATTGATCTGTTGTAACTTTGTAGAAATAAATCTTCAGTTAACAGTTTGCTGGCCATGTCCCAAAAGATGACACATTCCTGGAGTGAAAGTGGAAGAACTTATTACAAATACTCCCTCGAGATAACCAATAAATCTCAATATCAAACAATTACAACACTCAACCTCTACATTGAAAGGCTTTATGGTCCTATATCATGTCTTTCAGGTTATGATTGTTGTTTTTTATACAACTTTTGTTGCTTTGCATCAAATGAGTTGCGTAGGTTTCATTTGTGAAACCTTTTTTTGTGTGACTTCGCTATTTTAGTTTTAGTTTTACTTGTAACTATAGTAACTTGTACTTTTCAGTCAATTGTACTAGGTCATTTGAGGGTTCTAATATAATTTCTATTCAGTGTTTTCCTAACCTGTAGACTCAATTGTCTTTTTCACAATAGCAAGAGCCTTGGGATATTCTTCAATATTGAATGCATTTTTGATTCACCTGTTGAATACCCTGCATATGATTGCGCTGTCTCCAGGGTGTTTCATTGCCATAAATTTTACAAAAGCTATAGTTAGCAGAGGGGAGAAAATACAGAAGGGAAGAGAGAGAGTGAGAAGAGAGAAAAATGAATTAGATTGGATTTCTTTAGCACTTTCTCCTTCAATTATTATTTTCCTCTTTAAAAAATTCCTTTCAACATTTTTTTCCATATTCTCCTACATTTCTTATGTGTTATGTTCCACATCTAAATGTTAGATTGACAGGAACTAAGTTGATCACTTTTCTTGAAGCGTTTAATCATCATCAACACCACATGAATAAATATCAAATTTATAATTTTCGTGTTCCCATGAAGTTTATGAAGTTCCATAATCAACATAATACTTTCATATTTATACACATATTTAATGCATAAATTCTTCCATCTCAAAAAAATGATTGGTTAATAACATAAAATGTATTACAATACTTTATTTCCCTACTTAACATTTTTTTCCATGTACCAATCACACCTCCCCAACATGATAGCTATATGGAAAACACATTAACTAGAAGAATGGTATTATAACTTGTAAAACTGTATTAAAGAAAATAAGGGAGCCACTCTCATCATGAAAATGATTTTGATGTTTAAATTTGCAAAGAAAATTACTTTGAATACTCGTACGTATATACAAACATACACTTTTTGAAATATAAGAGTTGAAATTATTAGCTCAAAACTAACCTACTGCAAATATTTAACATTGAATGCAAGCAAAATAGTGAAAGCATAAAGAAAATACTTCAGTAAGAAAATCTTTATCCAACTATAGCAATTTAGAGATATGTTTTATGTTGAAGATCTTTTACAAAGGCATTGGGTTTTTACTTGGTTGTCTTCATTGATGAGGCATTGCAGGAAATGTTGTACAACATGATTTCCATTGAGGTCCTTTATTAGTGTCACAACACCCGGTTTAAGAGAAGATATAGTCATGGAAACTTGCTCTGTACTATTCACTGTCTCAATCAACTTTTGTACAACCCGAGTAGTGGACCACCATTTACAAAATATATAAGTCAATATTAATTGAACTTCAGAAAATTATTTCCACCACACACCCCTTTAAATAATAAAAAGACAAAACTTTCATGAAAGAATAGGGTACACTGAAGAGGTTTCAAAGGTGAATTATCATATCCTTAATCAAATTCCATGCTACCCTCAGCATAACTCCCTAGGAACGTGTTATCCTCTAATTGTTGGCATGAAATAACTAATCAAAAGTTACCTTCTCTCTCTCACTCAATAATTTTTTTTTTATATATTATGTACAAATGTAGTCATCAAGAATTGTGGGTACAGGTGTATGGAAATTTCCATGCAGTCCATGTTCCTCTAATGGAATATCCTCGCAACTATCCATATTCATAAAATGGAATATCTTGCCAATTATGACTTGAATATCTATGATATTTATTTTTACATATAATGGCAACATTTCATATATCCACTGGTCATCCATCTTTTTAGTATACCATGGGCATGGCTGATTTGATTCTTAATACAAAACTACAAGAGGCTAAGCTAACACCTTTCACAATGTTTGTTTGTGACTCTTGTACAATGTTTGAAGACAAATGAGTTGAACTGGCTTCGAGAATTCTATAATAGACATCATAAATTGCTAAGTTCTATTCCAAATTTCATGTGGCAGGATATGGGGAATCAACATTATAATTTACTAGCCATGTTGGAATTAAACAAAAGGAAAATGTCGATTGCATTGTTCAAAAGGTTCATAATTTTATTCCCATGTTCCACTATCTACACAGTGGCTTTGTTTAAATTATCTTTTCCCAACAAAGTGGCAGATATATTTCAAAGACAATTTTATTGTACCATGGATTTCTTTGCCTTCCCTTAGATAAAACAAGGTCTATTAAGCTTCTAAAAGGGAAAAATGTATTTATTGGATTTCACAGATCACCATTCAATTTTGTACTGTTGTATTTTTTTCTTTTTGGAAATTGGAGTCACTAAAGTATTTTAGTTTATATATGCAGACTAGTAGAACTATTCATGATTTTCCATCATAAGTAGGAGCAATAGAATTATTTTTAAAGATCCATCTTCAAACTACCTCACCTCCTCTCACACCAACATCAACAACAACTGTAGCAAAGTTGTGCATGATTTTGGATAGAGACATTTTCTGCAGAATATCCCAGAGGATAAAATAGAACAAATCAGGAAAACCATGATAAAGCATGAACAAATGTTTAAAGAATAGGTCTAAATATTTTTAACTTTAAGATGTTTCTTTATTGTAATGTATATTTCAAATAACTTAAGTAGATTTTGAGATATTCGAGAAACTTATGTCTAGACAATTATGAGATTATTTGCCAAAGACTACAAGTAAGATTGTAGAACAAGGATAATAACTAGGCAACTTAAAGTTGACTTGAATTCTAAATAAGTGATGAAGACAACAATTACACAAATCATTCATTACTTGTATGTTTGTATGTCTATATATGATTTTAAAATTATTCCATTTGGTCAATGTTTTCTTACAAAATAATCAATCTGTGACAAAGTGTAGAAGAATAAATATGTCATTTGATCTAACAAGATCTAATTGCACATAGATGCATATTGATACAACATACTCAAACATTTTTGGATCATTTTGTCTTAATTTTGGTTACAAAATACTCCTTCCTTTGTTAATATCTCCTTCTAAAAGAAGGTGTGTGAAAATTCAAGCCTCAAGCTGTTAGTATATCTAGCTCAGATTGTACGTATATTGAGAACTCCATTATGTTTGGTACCATTTTCTCTTTAAATTCATAAGTTACACAACAAAAATACAGTTATAAATGTCAAGTATTTATTATTAGAGGAAAACTTGCTTTTCATGTAACTATTATTTATTTGTTTTATCAACATTGTTGCTAAAACTTAGCAAACACAACAAATTAAAACATAACTATTCTAGAACTTTTTGGAGGAACTTCGCTACTCTGCAGCTCTTGTTATATATTATTACCACAATCTCTTATTATTTTTATTTAATTTTTAATTTTTATATTTTTCTTAGAGAGTATAGTGCTATTATTCCCATTATTTTTGTCCTTGAGTGATTAGAATGACCCCATTTGTATGTGAGAATACATTTTTGAAGATATGAAATAATTTTTCTATATTTTAGTTCAAACACTTGAACTTAAATAAGGTGGTTGTCTTATCATAAGTATCGGATTAAGTCTTAATCATTAGAAAGTACCATTTGAAAAGTGTTTAGGAAAAGTGATTGTATTAGTGATTTTCAAAAACAATGGGGTGTGTTGATGGTGTTTTCTACACAGAAACAACTCAGACAAAATACAAGTATCATATCTCTCTTGAAAGGAAAATCTCTATCAGCAAGCCTCAAGAGATAACCCCAAGGTCTCTAATGTTAGGTCTTGACAATGCATAAACAACTCAGTGATAATGTGAAAACGCTGGTAATTACAAGGGGCCTTACAAATGAACAATGTTGGAAGTGTACTTTCATCAAATGCAACAATATGGTGATGCTTTCAGTCCTAAAACTAACCTAGATTCAAAATAAACAACAAAAGAGATAAGGGTTTAGAGAGATTTCTAAAACTAGAACCTAAGATCAATCACAACAATGATGAATGTTGCAAATTGACAGATCTCCAATAAAACCAATCTTTGCTTGATCAAGGACAAGCCCACAACCCTGCAGAAATGGTGCAATCTCCTAAGGAAACTGAAGATTTTCAGGTCTACTATGAATATTCATCCACATACACAATAACTAACGCAATGCAAACAAGCATCCACAGTTGAACTTAGCACAAAATAAGGCCCAGACTAACTTTACACAACAAATTACAATCAACAAATTGCTAAAGGTATGGACCAGAGATCAATCAACGTCATTAACACTTTACCATTATTGCAAAAGAATTGAAATATAACATCTAACATTGAGAATTGAGAACAAGAAACCATAAACTGTCAAAGTGTAACACAAAGCTTTCCAAATCAACAATCCAATTGCATTAACTTCTCTAGCATTACATAACAATTTCCAGTCTCTCCTCTCTCCTACAGCTACTGACTTCTCTAACTTAGCCAATTTTGGCTTCTACAACCTCTAATAAGCTATTCTAACCCCTAAATCTAACCCCTTACAAATGAGAAGGCACTCGCCTTTTATAGAAAATTACATTTTGAATCAAAGGCCAGGATTAAATTCATCCAATGGCTACAATTGCACTTCTAGAAGCATCAAACTGTTACATTTAATTTGGGAGCTCATGGTACATCATCATTCAATTGCATAAAATCGGTTACATCATGGAACAATGAGAAAACAATAATATGCTAGCTTGTCATTAATGAAAGTTCTAATTGGAGGATGAAATCAGATTCACATGTCTTCCAGAAACTCCTTCCAGCTGTAGGCAGTTTGTGCATGGATTCTTATGCAAGCCCCACTTTTAAAATTTGAATTGAACTCTTCCATATTTCCCTTTTGGCACGAATCTATATGCAAGTTCCCCTTTTAATATTTATTTAATCCTGAAAACAGATACCATAATTAGTAACTCACATGTTAAAAATCCAATCCAAATTAAACTTGAATAAAATTTTGGCCTTCTAAAAAACTTACATTTTTTTGTGGAAACTTTCCATTTTTGGAAATTTTTATTTTCGAAACTTTTTTCTCCATCTCAAAAATTTCATTTTCGGGAACATTATTTCAAGAAAAAATTTCCATTTTGGAAAAATTGCATTTCGAAAAAAATCATTTTGGAAAAAATTACAATTTTTTGGAAAATTTCAAGTTTTTGAGGGTGTCTTGGAATTTTCCAAAAATGGAAATTTCGGGATTTTGAGTGGGTCATGGAAATTTTGGGATTTTCCATCAGGGACGGAAATTCCTGAATTCTCTACAAGGTCAAAATCCCTGAAACCTCATAACTTTTTTTCTAGAAGGAATTTTCAAAAAGTTCAAAAAACAACCCTGCCTAATTTTTTGTTGTCTATCCGTGGGTGCAAAAAAAGAAAAATTTTGGGATTTTGAGGGGGTCTTGGAATTTTCCAAAAGTGGAAATTTCGGAGATTTCCATTAGGGGAGGAAATCCCCCAATTCCTTGTAGGGTCAAAATCCCCTCAACTCCATAACTTTTTTTCTATAAGGAATTTTCAAAAAATTCAAAAAGCAACCTAGCCTAATTTTTCGTCCTCTATCCACGGGTGCAAAAAAATTTACATATAACATTGAAAATTCACTTCAAGATCCCCATTTTCAAATTCCAAGACATGCGAATTTCTATTGGAGCCTCAAAATATTGTCCTCATCAAACCCAGACTAGACTTAATCCCAAAATTTGACCAAGCCAAGATGCAAAGATGTAAAAGAAAAAAGAGGGTCCCTGCCTCCAGTGGGGTGTGTGCGAAAATTGCACAACAGGGTGGTGAATTGTGTATCTTTTGAGTAGATCAATGGAAATGTTTTTGCAAGGATTGTTTTTTTAAGGATATTTTTATTTGACTATAATGAAATTTTATTATTAATTTTGAAGTATAAAAGAGATAATTTTTAATAAAAAATAAAAAATCAAATATTATATCTTATAAATATAAATTTCATTAAATATATTGAAAATAAATTTATTTTATTTTATCTATAATTAAATGAAATTAGAAAATGAATTCAATAAGTATTTATATTTACAGGGTGCAATACTCTTTATACTAGGAGTCTAGAGGGCCAAAAAGGATCAAAAGTAAAAAAATGATCATTTAACAGTCTAGTAGCAAGAGCAATAGAAAAATGCCAAAAACTTACAGTAACAACTAACCAATAGCAAACATAAAACCCATCCACACACCCGACCCATTACTTCGATAAGCCCTCCCATTCCTAGAAAAGGAGATCCAAAATCTCATCACCCACCCATTTGTTGCTAGGTCCTTCATCAACATTCTTTTTTTTGCACCTCCTTGTGCAACACAGACATAGTGACAACAAACTTGTGGATGATTTGAACTGTGAAGTGAGTAAGTCTAGTGAATTTCCTCTTCAGCTTTTCCACACAGGACTGTAGCATGTCGAGCTCCTCCTTCTTAGTCTCTACCTTTCCCTCATCCTCGTTCCCAACCAGGTGTTCAAAAGATTCTAGAGTGGAGTCTTCACGGAACATTTTGTTTAGTTTCAGAAAATGGCTCAACCCTTTAGCATAATCTACAGTTTCTTCAATGGTATCATGTTTGCTATCCTCCTTACCCTCCTTCTACTCAGAGTCATTGGACATCTCATCAACAAGGTGCTCCTTTTTGCTTTTGGCCAATCTGTTGGACCGCTTGATGCTAGTCAGCTCCACCCCCATGTCCACACTGGCAGCAACAACGGTGTCCCCTTGGGAATCTGTGTCAGCAGAGTCCCCCTCCTCAGTGACCATGTTTGACTCCACCACATGGCATGGGGTGTCCTTTTTTCTCCTTTTAGGTTCAAGTTTCTTCTTGTCTGTCAGTTTACACTCCTTTTTAGTGGGAGTGTTCTTCAATTCACAAAACCCAACAACCACTTTTGACTGAGCTAGGCCTGTACCCCTTTTTTTCTTTTTAGCCAGGGGTTTAGTTTTAGGTTCGTCAGGGTTTTCACAAGGTATAGGGGGATTTTTCCTTTTGGGACCAACCGAAGTAGCGGAGGGCAGGAGGATGGCTAGGGACATCTTGTACAATTCTGACAACCAAAATATTTTTTGTTGAGCTATATGTGATGATTTATTTAAAATTATATTTAAATTTAAATTGTCATCAATCTTATAATCAATTATAAATAAAAATATTGTCTTTCATTATATTTATTATATAATAAATATTAAAATTATTTTAATATCAAAGGATTGTAGTTTAATTGGTTGATTACAATAAGAATTCAATCTCTAACCCATCTTGATGATGAACCAAATATAGATGATAAAAAAATACTACACAGTCAAAATCCAAAAGTTTTGCTATACTAAATTCAATTACTTCAAGGATCATATGTTTCATTATGATATTCATTCAAGTTCAAACCCTTAAAGAATATAATTGGATCAGAATCAACGCTTAATTAACTTTAACCACATCTATACAATCCAAAAATTTAATTAAAAAACAATCATAATTTATTAAATAAAATTTAAACCAAAACAATCAAATAAAACTTGAAAAACTTATTTCAATCAAACATATTTTTAATAGATGTTACACACGTGTATAGATCAAAGGAAGGTAGAACTTTATATATTATTAATCATATTGGCCTTTTTTGGAAAAAAGATAAATATATTAATTAAGAAATTTATAAATTTACACAAAAATTTTCAAACAGTAACAACTATCATTAGAGTCCAAAAGAGTAAAAATCCAAGAAGGTTTTCCATAAACCCTCTACCTTGAGGAGCCAAAAACAATCATGAAACCAATAAAATATCAAAGTGAAATAAAACAAATCTGTCATATCAAACCAAATCATTCCGAAGGAAGTGACCATCCTACAAAGATTGAGCATAAGACATTGGACATCCAATATGTAACCTTCCAAGTCAGATTAACATCAGAAATGGATTCGACCAAACAATCCATGACAGCATTCCATTCCCTAAGAATATGAATAAAGAAAATAGACTCAAAATTTGTAAAAAGAATGAACTTATGAATAACAACAAATTATTAAAATACAATTTATTTTTAATAGAATCATAGATTCAAAACTATTATGGAACTAACTTACTTTTAAAAAGATAGAATTATTTATTTGGTATCGATTGAATTCTTTAAATTTTTTTACATAATTCTAACTCCACAAGTGAATTTATCAGTAGAAAAAGCATTCCACCGTCATAACCACATAGAATGGATGAGGAATGCTGATGACCAATTGGCATTCAAATGCATAAATCTATATTCTATTGAATTTGAAAGAGATAACCACCATTACTAACTTGTAAATTTATATATTAAAGGAACTTTATGCTACAGAAAGGAAGTGTAATAGAACTAGAATACAGACAGATTCAGAAATGTTTATTGCTTCTACATATTAAAAGTAGCAGAAGAGTAGAGAAGAGCAGCACTCCTCTTCCTCACCCTTTGCTCATCTGCTTCTACAGCACATTTGCATTTTGAGATGCATCTTGACCTTCAAACTCAACCTGTAGTATAATGCATTGAGGACAAAATTAATTATACTATTCACACTGCACTAAAAGAATAGAAACCATTATGTAGATCATGTAAAGGAAAACTAAAATGGTTTATGCGGAAGATTTCTTAAACTTCTGAAACACAGTTCACTCACCTGATTGGGATTAACTTCCCTGTTAGTGTTAGGCAGCATCAAGCCCAAGTAAGCCCACTGAACAACAAACATTCATTTTCTTGTGAGAGACCAGACTAATTATACTAGAAACTATGCTTATGATTATTACTAGATGATTTATGGATTCGATTGTGTAAGAATTTTGGCATCTAATATTTCGGATCATACTTCATGATCCATCATCAGGATAGATGAGACGATGGATCACACAGCTATCCTGATGATGGATCACGGAGTGTGATCCGAAACGTTGATGCAAAAATTCTTACACGATCGAATCTAGAAATCATCTAGCAGTAATCAATATGAATTGTGGATACTTGATATTAAAAATATGCTTATAATGTAAATAATTGTAATGGTAATGGGTAAAGGAGGAGGAGATATAACCATGTTCCATACATTTTTGGCAGCAGTTCCAAACGCTTCCCTATGACTGATATCTGGATTGATTGCCTTGATCCTCTGTATTTCCTCCCTATATATACACATAAGAAGACTACTTCAATGCCATTGAATTAATTTTTAATTCAATTTGTTTGATATTTTTTGAATAACTGGTTCGTACCTTATGAAACAATTGTAAGCTGATGGAGCTCGCTGTCTTTTTTCAGGGACTGTAATAGATCAACTGAATTTTTCAGATATATTGTACATCATAGAACTTCTATACAAATGTTTATAATTGACAGGGAAGATAATTTATGGTTACCCAGGGACACAAATCTGGATGTTTCTGGTTCAACTCCTCCTCCATATGGGGCAGTCGAAGGTGAAGGTGACTCCTCTCTATTTTTAAAGGTACAGTTGATAACCTCCTCTTGCGGTATCTATTTGTGGATAACATCAGTTTAGAAATCAATGAAAGAATAAACTAAATTGATTTACCTGTGTTTGTTGAATACCATTGTATATCCAACATAGAACTATGTATATAGAATGCAATGGTATTCATTCCATGCAGTGTTTTATAGAATATTGTTGATTTTAATATTTCAAAGAATCACCATCCATTATACTAGATGTGAACTGAGAATTTTTTATGGAGGAAAATCCAATTAAACCAATAACAGGATTTAAGATAATGGTATCAAAACATTTACTTCCAAAAGGAAGCTCAAAATAATTTCTCTAAGATGTAAAAGTCCCAGCATAATAAATGTTGTCCAAATGATTTTAAACTTGTAATTTCTCATCTCTTCAAGAGAGTTGACATTTAGAACTGAAAACATGGACAATATTCCCACCGCTCAGAAATCTTATATCAAGGCAATGTTTGTTTGTGTGAAAATAAACAAAGAGATAAGGCTTGATATTCTCAAGTTTAAAGCCATCTTTCCTACCTGGTTTGATAATGGATGAAACAGTCCAGTGAGGTTGACAGACAAGAGACCAGTGCAATGCCCACATCTCACTGGGGCTGTCTGAAATAAACTGCTAGGCGGTACATTCACCTGCTTGTCAAGAATCACCATTAATAACTCAGACAATCTATAGATATTCGCCTTTTTCATGTAACGCCTTAGATAAGGAAATCAAACTAGAAAAGAGAATGATAAATGTGCTGATAGATTCAATGCAATGAGATTTCTGAATTTTGATTTTTTTTTTTTCTGATATTAACTCATCTTGATGTCTGATCATAATATGATGGGAAACATTGATGTAGAAATTATCACACAGTCAAACTCCAAAAATCTCATTACATGAGAAATCTCATTACATGAGAAATCTCATTACAATGAGAAATCTCATGAACTATAGAAATTTCCAATATTTCATATTGTTAATGCAAATAGATTTTTCAAAAATGAAAACTGCCCAAGAATCCTATTAACACTTTATAGAGTAGAAAACCCAAAAAAAACCCAGAAAGGGGGGAAACATGTTAGATATACAGACAGATTTTTTGAAAATATAACTTGTGGAAGAATCTCATAAACTAAAAAAAGCTTGCTTAGAAGGTCAAATTTTTAAACAGTAAACTTTCAGATTCTCCTCTGGGTGAATCTGAAAACAGTTTAAAATTGAACTGGCAGTGCAGAAAATATAAGATTTTGTTCCCCTACCGCTAGAAGAGTGTTGCAATGCTTGCATTGAACGTAGCACAAATGCCCATTGCAGCTTGACATGATTGCCTTCTGGAAGTATATTTTCTTCCTGTAATTGCAATTAGTTTTCTATTTGAATCAAATTTATAATACTCTCGCACAGACATGGGCAGGCATTGAGAGCTGAGTATTACTTTGAAGAGAAAAAGCATTCCAAGTACATTTCCTGAAATTACTGAGAAAGAAAACTAGTCAGAGATCAGTTATGAAAAGGAAAGGAAATACCACGATAAAAGAAGACGACTACTGACATTTTTGCATTCATATGTTACTGTCAGTTTTTTTTATTTACACTTTAATGCGAGTGCTGGCTAAAAGTGTACGATTTACTTTAGAGTTGGCCGTCCTTGTCAGCTCTGATTCCTTTCGATTAAAGATCTACCATGGCACAGATTCTTAGATTCTTTATTTAGTCAAGATCCAGGAACTCCCGTGTTTTTCTTCTTTCCAAGTGTGGTTAAGACACACCAGCTGCACATATGATAACTAATATTAGGGTTTTCATTGTTATTATTGAGAGTATTCATCAGATCCATTTCTTTCCATCTCCGTCAATGCACAGAAAAGGTCAAGATTTTGGAGTTTTCGGAGTCTACAGATTTTTAATAATTGGAAAGAAAATTGTTTGTTGTGTATTATGATCATATTTGTGATAATATTTCATTTTAGGAATGATTGAACTTGCTAAAGTCTATTGTTCTTTTCAATAGTTTATAATTTTGAAAAAATGATTAAAATAGTTAAATGTTTATTATTTTTGTGTATAATGTGTTAGGAAGATTGGTAAGTTATTATGTGGGAGAAATAATATTTTAAATTTGTTATCAACTTCTTTTTTAACTTAATATTGTTCCAAAAAAATATTTTACAAATTTTAATTGTGTAGGAAGCATATCTTAAATTTTTTCCACTCTAGTTGTACTTTACTTTAGGTCAATATCTTAAATGCACAATTTCATGTCATGGTTTGATTATTTTTGTGCAGCATTGATCCAAGACATGATCCATCGTTTAGATATGCTACTTTTCCCTATCTAATACCCTATTAATTCAATTTTCCATTGTTTATTCACCTTAGATGTTTTTGATCCAAGACATGATCCATTGTTTAGATATGCTACTTTTCCCTAATACCCTATTAATTCAATTTTTAATTGTTTATTCACCTTAGATGTTTTTTTATGTTTTGTGATCCTATTTTGGGTTTTTTTTTTTATATGTATTGATCAAAACTGAAAAGATTACAATAATAAAATAATGCAGTGGGAAGGAGGATTGCGAAAGGAATGAACAAAACATAACTAAAGACAACAATAGTACAACTCACAAGAATCCCATTATCCATTCCAACAAGTAATAATGCAAAACAAAACTATTTTGAGTGCATTTCACTTTTGCAATCCCATACACTACTTTCAAATTTCAAATTTCTACATTTCAAATGTTATCCATTAGTAGAAGTACCAAATAATGCAAAATTCATAAGTCTCTAGTCATGTATTAAAAAATATCATCTTCAATCATGTGCATTAGTACATAACACACCATTAAATAACATTGGAAGAATGTACAATCCCCTCCTTTTTGTAAGGATATTAGGTACACTAGTCAAGTCTTATCATACATTAGTGAAAAGGTCAATTTTTCCTTATCAATTGACATTTATTGTCAAGGAAATGTTGTAAGGCACACTTTATTAGAAAACATCAATTAACTTCCATTTTTATCCAAAAATATTCATTGTCATCCATAGATAAGATTTTATTACCTACCCCACTTACTTTATCATTACTTAAATTTAACTTTTTGGGAATTGACCAAAGTGCAAAGAGAATTCAAATACTTCCACATCTTGACTTAACAAGCTCTATAATGCTCATTAGTACCACCCCTACTTTACTTGCATGAGGTAATACTTGACAAAAAAATAAAATTGAAGAAAAAATCATATAAATAAAAAAAATCAAACCCCTAAAAATGTCCATACTAAGTGTAATTCTATGTACTGTCCTCTGTGTTTGGCTCTTTCTTGATGTTTGATTATTTTTTTTCGAGTGATTTTTACTGATACATAGTGTTAAAATTTAATTTTTTATTAAAGTTGTTATTTGATGTAGAATTAAATATAATTAAATAAGCTATGTTATTAAGTGGGTGGATATGTTGCACTTGAATGATTAATTATTAAATTAAATGACTAAATTATAAGTGCTTTCACAATTAAATATAAAAATAAATTATTATTTAATATTAAATTTTTAATTAATGAATTTAATTTGTGAGGAGATATTAAAAGGAAATAAAATATTAAAATTAGTATTAATTTCGAATCAAGATAAATGATAAGAAAAAAAAACAAATAAAAAGATAGAAAAAGCAAGTTCGAGCCCTTGCATGGCTCCAAACTGGTTGCAAAATAGAAACTTGTCTTACTAAGTGATTATTGCTTGATTTTTTTCTTCTGAAAATTGAATCAATTTCTTTGTTTTAATAATGATCTTTTTGAGGAGGATTTTCATCTTTGATCTTTATTTTCAAATGCAAATTCTTGTCTACAATAATAGATATCAAAGTACAATTTTTTGATTAAACAACTATTTTTCGAAGTGGAAAAAAGAAATAATATTTGTTTGCAAGAAAATTATAAATGGGAAGCGGGTTGCAAGGTCTGAAAACTTCTCCATGTGCAAAGTATTCCTTCGGGATTCTCTTTAGAAAAGACATAGGTTGATTATTAGAAACTTCCCTCTCCATGATGTTAAGCCTCATGGATTTGGTATGAATGTTTATAATCATTATGTTTAATCCATTTGTATTCTATTAATTGCATTGTTATTACATTTTATTTCATTAATAGTATTCTCGATCAAGCATTAGAACTTTCTTGTGTCCAATAGTCTTCTAGCGTGGTTAAAGAGTCTAAGAATTTTCAACTAAGAGAATAGTTTTGAATTAGACTTCCAAATGAATTTGTTGGATTATCGATAGGATTTTGAATAGAGGATTTTTACGTATCTAAATTAACTTGTATGTCATTAGAAACTCTTTGATGCATTTAATTGCAAGTTTCCTCATCATGGATCTCACATTCCTAGTGCTAATACAGTTTGCATGCCTCGTCTATACTTCCTCTCTTTGCTTCATGTCAATCAAGTGCAGAGTATTCATGCGCAAGCCTATTTTTTGATTGTTTTATTTAGCATCCCCAATATTCTTGCATGAACTTAGTTGTTTAAAATGATGGAAATAGTTCACATCTCTACAAATGATTTCTCTTGCAAAAAACTTGGAAATGAATGTAGATGCAAGATGTAGTGACCCTCCCATTGTGACATCCTGTTTTAGTTTGTTTTTAGTTTTTTATTTCCTGTTAAATGTTTTAGTTTATTTGGATACTATGTTGTTCTTGTTTAGAGGTGATTTTTATATTATATTGTTTTGTTCTTCGTGGATGATACATTGACATCCTGATTATCTGGATTGTGATTAGTTTGATGATACTGAGATAGATTCTTACATGATATGGTTTCTTTCTTACGACTTTGCATATGGTTATCATGTTGTAATAATTGCTTATGATTTATCTTGCTCGTGTGTGTTGGTGAAGAAGACAGTGTGGCATTACTCATTCGTGAGTACCCTACTACACTGCAATTCTTATTCATGGTGTGTTTTCTAACATGAGTTATATATATGTTTTAATGTTGATGTTTCCCTGCAGACACAGGTACCGGGTAACGGCTCCACTTGCTTGTCAGGTCTAAGCGTACCCTAATTCAATATAAATATGTTGTCAGAGGTATTAATAGGTCCTTTTAAACCTTTGTTCATTTTCGAACGAGTATCTCTGTGTTACCCCGTGTAGCCAGTTTGTCTTGTCGTGTTCAAATATATATTGTTTTGTGTTTGCGTATTTACTATTTATTTTATTAAATGTTTATTAATGTTTATACCAACGTTTGTGATTTAATTTATTAAGTTAAATTAAATAAGTTGTTGAATTTATCAGTGAAAGTTAATTCATTGCAATGCTTTTAATTAAATAATATTATTGCTGATATAATTGTGCAACTTGAATTATGTGAAATAGATATTTTTAAAACAAGATATTTTCGATGAGATAAGAATTTTGATTGTCAGTTATAGGTCTGTTATGATATTTTGAAGAATGAGTTGAACTGAATGAGTTATTTCCAATGCAAAAATGATCTATTAGTTGAGTTTTATGATTGGAAAGTGATTTGCATGAATTAATATCTAGAGAAAGGATTTGCAATTTTTAATATTCACGGGAAGAATTTTTATGGCAACAGTTTTTAGCAAAATTGATGTATGGCAATTGTTTCAGAAGAACTTTTCTTTTTAGATGTTGTTTACAAGCGTGATTTGAAGTTGGCTTTATTGGAATTTCACTGTCAAAGTCTGGTAAATTAATAGAGGAATCAACAAAAGGTTTCAGATTTCATTTCAGCTCAATTTCCATATTAACCAGGTTTTCTTGTTTTTAAGTTTATGTAAAATTTCTTCTTTGAACATTTGGAAAGATTAACAGTTAGTCGAACTTGCAAAATAAAATAGAAAAATAATTAGAATAGGCAATTAGATTTTAAAAATACAAATTATTGAAGCTACCAGGAATTCATGAAAATAGAAATTTAGCATTTGTTCTTAGAAATTGGAGAATGATGATATATTTTACTGAACATCTATTGGTTTATGGAAATGTTTAATTTAGATTAAAGAACGAATCTAGTGAACATTTAAAAGAATGTTGTTTTGTAAGCCATGCAATACAAATTTGGGTATGAGGTTTTGAGAAACTTAATCGTTATTCTTTCTTTATCGTTTTAACCTTTAGACTAAAAACTTAGACCTTTCTGGTAGCAGCAATGTTCATTTTGATCATGGAATTCTTAATTCATGACAGTCCTTAGTTGTTAGAGCTTAAACTTTCTTTGTCACTCCTTTAAATTTTATTTAAGTTGTATTCTATTTTATGGAGGGGTGGGTTTGTATACTTAAGGAAGAACTTCTCCCTGTTTATATGTTTTAATCCTATGCTAAATTTACATATTTATGTCAGATTTTTCACCATAGTCTGAGAATCTCTTTTAAGGCTTTAACCTTTGACAATGCCCGACCTCCTGTAGATGAGTTTCTATCCTGTAGACTTATATCAGTGATTAAATTCTGATCTATACCTTAAGTAGAATTGTATGCATTCTTCTTAGAATCGTTGTTCTTGACTTAGATCTTGATTTTCTTGTATTGGTGAAAGGTTTAACATTAAATATTATAGATCTCTATGCTAAAATTTGTGCACAACCCTCTTTTTAATGATAAATGCAGAGTAGACATGATCAAAAGTTGTAATTTAGAGCTTATGATCTGCGCCTTACTTTTGGTGTATTAGTTTTGCATGTGTTGAATTTAAGATACCTGTAGATCATTATATATGTTTTGTAGATTCCATTTCTGTAATGGTCATTGAAAATACTGCACAATCTTCCTAGTTAAGCAGTAAAACTATAGTTTTATATTCTCTAAATTTGAAGAGGGAATAAAAGATATTGTTAACTATTCCATTTGCCAGTGTTTACTCCCTATCAAAGTTTGCGCTCAACCTCCACCCAATGATACATTTTATATAATATTTAGTTAGAAGATTTATTTCGAATCACTGTCCATAACTATTCCTATATCATGGCGAATGCCTTTCATTTAATCGATAAATCAGTCCACAAAAATATATTGAGATCTTCAATTGTTATGTTTAGATTTGAAAAGGTTACAATAAGTTATTACCTGCAACTATTACTGGCATTGGAAACATGGAGTCCTATCTTACTCAAAGTTGAGATATTTATTCATAAACTTATACTTGTCTTTAGTTCGACTTGGCTTTGCATGCAATATATGGGCAGATTCCTTAATTAGAAAATCATATTTTATAAATCTGTCTAATGCTAGATATTTATTCTACACAAGTGTTGGTTAAGTATGAGACTAAGAATGAAAATAGAAGAAAATATAACAACTTATGTTGTAAGTTATAATGCTAATTTTATTTTCAAGGTAATTGAATTATAAAATATAAAGAATTTGTATGATACTTATGTTATAATGTTAGTTACATTTTAGTTAATAGGTTCTTTAAAGAGTTGATTTAAACATATGATTCCTAGACTGCTAAAGATACTTTTTGTTTATTTATTTATTTAATAAATTGTATCGTAGGAATTAAGTGATTTTTTTAAAATAGAGGAGCTCTTATTATTTGTATTGAATAATAATAATAGTTGAAATAGTAAATTGTAAGACATTCTATAATGTCAATAGATTGTTATTTTTGAACTCTTAATTCATGAAGATTAAATGAGTGTATTTGATGAGATATGTACATATTATGGGAGTGAACATGTAATGATATTAAGTTTTGATTTGTTCTTCTTTAAAGGCAAGAGAAGTGAAAATGGTATTGTTATGTGTAATACATATTGATCACTTTGCTCGATTACAAGTTTTTTTACTTGGGGGTATAGCTTTGTATCATTTTGTGGTCTTTTGAAGTGACATCCTAGAGATTGTGATTTGCCTCTAGTGAAGGACATAAACATTCTGGTTTTGATTTTTGTGCTTGATAGCTACCCCTAGATTGGTTTTATGTTGAGTCATGTTATAGAAGAGTGGCTTGCGGTAGGGGCCGAAATCCGGAAGAGATTGTCTGGGTAACCTATCATAGGTGTGTTAATTCAGTTAAAACCTAACTAAAGAATTATGGGTTGGGAAGTTATAAACATTAATTCAGATAAAAGTGTGCCTCACCTATTGTATTAATGCTCATTCAGGTTGAGAAAAGGTTGAGAAGGCCTGGAATGGCAAGTTGTCATCTTTTCCTCTTGAAAGATGAAGTGACTCCACATTGGTCTGCATAGGGGTTGGGAATCGGTAGAGGCTACCAGGGTAACTCTTGGAGAGAGGGCTGGTAGTCTAGGAAGATTCACCAGGGTAACCTATCCGGATGATGTGATGACACTCTTAGTCTATATCATGATGGTGTTCCTTGTGTTTAGATTTATTTTGATGTGTTGTGTTACTGAGGTTTATTTGCTATGATTGTTAATGTTATGTCGTGATGTGATTTGTAAACCCCGTAAACATAATGTTCTATCTTCTTTGCTTGTGGACCTGTTATTATCTCATAGCAAGAGTGAGTGGATCTTCGAGTTCCACGTGGTCGGGAGGAAACCGTGCTACACCTTGTATTTTCTTGCAAATGATCCTATGCTTGCAGCTGGTTCCAGTTACTTCATTTTCATGACAAAGGATGTGAAGCATGTTCTTGAATATGGATATTAGTTGTGATATGATCACTATCAGCTTTGTAAAAATTACCTCTTGTATAAGAGTGTTCATATTGTACCAACTTTGGATGTATCAAGATTTATTAAAATCTCTCTTGTTGTAATCTAGACCTATGGTTTCTCGATTGTAATAAGTTTTGTAAACTGAACCATTCATGAAATTATATTTGTACTTATGTTTATGATAGTGTGCTGAGTTTAATTATTAGGATTAAGTAACGTCATCTTGGAAACCTTATGGCAACTGTGTAAATTAAATATCTTAGAAAAAAATTGTTTAGTAAATTTCATTCTTTACACTTTGTTTTAATGGTAACCAAGGTAGGGCATTACACAAGATGGCAATCTGAACTTACTCAAGCCATATCTATTCAACCAAATGTAATTGCTAACCTTTCACCATGGCAGTTGATAATGGATGCTATTTTATTTTCTCTCATAGCGCTAAGTTAAAGTCTTGAATCTAAAGATGCCCTGTTGCCTTTATTCACTAAGCCAATCCTTCAATTTGCACACCTCCAACCTCCCCCTTTATCGCTACCTTGTGGTCTATTTACTATGTCCAGCCCAAATTTTTTTGATTAGAGGTGAACTATGGGTTTTGAAGGGGCTTAGGACCCTTTACAAAATAAAGTTGCTGATACAAAAGAAAACAACAATAAGCATAAATCAACCTATCAACAACAAACCAACAAAAAAAAGTTAGCCAAAAAGGTGGACCCCAACCAATAGCACTACATGTTTTTTAGAATATCTGCCACCTCCACGTCGCTTGTTGTAGCGTTCTGAGCATCATCCAAAATATCGAGCATTTTTTACCAAAAACCCCAACCTGAGCTTTAGTCTTGTTTCTAGTTCTAGCACTAGGTCCATCTGTATTCCCCTCAGTAACCAAAACATTACCCTTATCCCCACCCTTCTCAATAGCACCGTCCTCCTCCATTAGCTTACCAACAACATTGATCTCTTCAACATGAACAATTTCTTTATGCTTCTTAGCACTATAACCACAAGAGAAGTCATACCAACAAAATCAAACTTAACAACATATTTAGACACCTCCCCACCCCTCATCATAGTAGCCCAAATTTTCTCCATCTGATCCTCACGGGTGAGGATTCTACCTTCCACATTTTTTTTTCATCTTAAGAGTTTCCTTTGCCATAGTGTCCTCCACAATATTTAAGGAATCAAAAAATTCATCTATCTGGGTTTGGATAGAGGACTCCTCAACCTTACTCACCACACCCCTAACTTTGACATTAGTTTTATTTAGTTCATGAAAAAACCATTTAAATAGTTTGAAAAAAATAATGGAACCCTCATGAGCAATTCCCAGTACATTTGACATATCTTGTCTATTAATATTAAAAACCCCCTTCCCCAAAGCATCTTGCTCCTCAGAAGAGCTAACCTTATCTTGACCAGTAGAGATTTCTTACCTTTCCCAGTAGCTACCAGAGTCTTGATTTTGTGGATGGAACTCACAATCTCCTTTGCCACAACCTTTCTTTTCTTCAGCCCCTCCAATTTTGCATCCTGGGTATCCACAAAAAACAACCACTAGCAACCCCAATCTTACCTTTTTGCTACAAGTCTAGCTTAACACTTGGAGAATCATCAACATCTAGACCACCCACTATGGTGAGAGGAAAGTCCCTCTCCAATAATTGGCGCGCAATCCTTAGAACCTATTTCTTCCTGCTTCCCTCCTCCAGCTCCTTCTTTTGCTTGGTTACAAGGGGTGGCAAAGAAGCCACATGTGCCATACAAATCAATCTTCTCCTTCACACCCCTACTCAACAAATCAACAACCACCTCATCACTACAAATCAAATAGACCTCACTAGCACATGACTCCCCTTTTTTAGTATTTCCTACAATAGGGGATTAAGGACCCACCTCCAAGGAAGCAAGTGAATCTAGGAAAAATTTCACACCCCCCTCTGAATCTATCTCTTTTTTGAAAATAAGTTTCCTTTTCTTCACTTTTTTGCTGGCTAGTTCCTCTTTAGAGGCAATCTCATATTCCTCTATTGGCTTAGACTGTTTACCCTTTGGGGTAGCAATTGGCTTAACCACCTCAAAGCACTTCATATAATGTCCAGCCCAAATGTTGTTTGATTAAGAATTCAATTTCCATTGTAGCATTTGTATTTATCTATATCAAATTTGATTCTTTTAAATCCCCTTACCTTTCAACCTTCATGTTGAGGTGGTTGTTTTGGCATATGAGTTATGTTCATTAGATAAGTATTTTTTTCAATATACGTAATGCATATGATTCCATTCTTGATTGGTTATATTTATTTATGTTGTCATCTGTCTTATGATATTTACATAATCTGATACGTAAGGATATATATATATAGTATGACTTTAGTAAAGAAATGATTTTGTCTGTGAGGTTATTATATTGGATTAATGAAGTTGGAATTAAATAATGGAAAATGATTTATATATATATATATATGTATTCAGTTACTCATTGTCGTATGTTTAAATATGTTGCAATGTAAAATATTTTTCTCTCATATTAAACGAGTAGTTTGTTAAATAAAATGATTATATATATATATGTATGTGTATATTTATTTATGTATCGTGCTTAAAATTATGACTACACTGTATTATCTAAGTTATTATGTTATAAAAAGTAGATATATATATATATATAAATATAATTGCTCAAAGAATTTAAATGAGTTTATTAGAAGGTATTGTTAAAGTGTTGATTTCCTTGTACTCTCTAATAGTTGAATTGTAAATAAGATTAATTGATATCAGACATTTGAGAATTATTAAGTGAGGTGAGTAGTTAAGTAATGAAGTATAGAAAATGTGAAAATAATGCCATCCATGATTGTATTTCTTATGTTAGTTTTTGATAAGGAAAAATAGGTTTTTAAGGGGCCCTGAAACCCTTTACAAAAATGAAAAGCTGCAAGAGAAACTAAGCAATAAAAACTAGTCACCCAAAAGACCAAAAAACTGACAAAAGATAAAACATAAGGAGCCCATCAATAGAACAACAACAAAAACATTAGCAACCCTATTGATCCAACAAAAAGGAAAGCGTTAGCTACACACCCCTTCAAGAATATTGACATATCCCCTACTTGAAGCAAAGGATTCCATCTTCATTTCATAAGAAGAATCATATTCAATAGAAGATTGTTCAGGCTCGATCTCATCTCTTTTATTCCTCGTTTGTGCCATACAACTAAGACTAGGTGCATCTCTATCATTGATTTGTGTATCATCATTCCTGATTTGATCAACATGTGAGGTTTCACCCTGTACCTCTTGTGTTTTCTCACAGACTATGAAATCCCAAGGAAGAAAATTAGGCACTATTTTCTTATCCTCATACTATGTCTCTTCATCTTCATCACTACTGTTTGAGACTACATCTAGATTACTTGTGAAATGACAACAGTCATTGACTAACTGTCCACATTCTGATGCATTTTCTTGATTTTTCAACCTTAGCCTTTGATTATCTTCACTATGGAAATTATTGCCCACATTTTAGAAAAGAGCATGTGGCATATAACTATACTCAATGTCTTCCACAGTGCTTATCCAATCCACTATCTGATCAATACTATGAGGCTTCAAATTCTCATGAAATTTGCTTAATCCTAATTTGTATACTTCACAAAACAAATCAATGCACATTAATTCATTAGGTCTAACCCTTTTGGGTATCTTCATTAGAACATCTAAGAATCTTGGAAACAAGTCATATGGTGATTCATTTACATGTTTTTTCACTTCATACAACTCTCTAACAAAGAATACTAAGTCATCCCTTCTCAATCCTTGTTGATATGAGGTTGATGCTTGCTCTTGTTCTACATCTTATGGAAGTAATGCAAATATAGTGCATCTAGAAGGGATCTTTTTCTTGAAAAACACTTTCACTTCCTAATTTATTTGGCTCAATAGTTTGAATTCTATTAGAGCCATTCATACTAGCAGTCACATGTCCCCTCATGATTGAGTACTTCAAATTGTTCTCAATATTCATAACATCTTGGTAGGTTTATTGTAAGGTAGTAGGATCTTTATCTCTCAACAAAAAGCCCATCTTACTATCAAATGATCCTAAATATACAACCAAACATTTTGCATCATTTGGCCTCATGTGTTCATAGATTTCTCTTATGACCTTTGCAAGTCTAAGGTTGAAAGCAAGGATCAATTCTTCCTTATTCCTGAAGATCTCCATGAAATTCTTCCTTGCAACACTTGCATTTATCCTTTCACCAAATTGTTCCATGAAGACTGCCTTAAGTTCACTCCAACAATGCACAAAAGACATTTGCAAGAAAGAGAACTAGTCTCTTTCATCTCCTTTCAGGGATTGAACAAATAGTTTCATAACCAAATCTTCAAAATATATCTCATAATCTCCCATCATATCAACAAATTCTTGCACGTGCTTACTTGCTGATTCTGAGCTTTCACCATTGAACTTTGGTATTTTGTCCCTGATCTTGGCTGGTACAATATTTGGGTAACCAAAAATATTGTCAAAGTTGAAGGCCCTATACCTATCAACTTACTAAAATTTCCTTGGTAGGACAAGGATTTTTCACCATGCATGCTTTTATCACTATTTACATCAGATGGCATAAATTGACAACTCGTCCTTAATTCTTGAAAAGGAATTTAAGATTTCCTATGCAATTATACAATATTACATCGATTCCTTTTGTAATTGTGATCATAATACTTTAGCATGTATATTCCCTATAAATGTTACCTAAGATCTAACAATATAACAGGCTCCTTTTACCATAATACACAAATTTCAGCTTATATGCAAAAGGCATGCTAAATTATCACTAATATTCCCTCATCTCTAGTGCTAATTAACCTATTAGGGAATCATTTACATCTCGAGCATGGGAAATTTATCTTGATTTACCCATAATATGCTCTACTTTCTTCAAATTATATGAGAGTACCTGGTATTTTGTAGCGGTTGACTATCCTTTAGCGATTTGACAATTTGATGTATGATTTATTAGGTTCTTTGAATTAGAGTCACCACCTCCTTTCAGAGGACTGAACTTCAAATGAGATGAAGTATCTTCACAAATGGAACATGTTCTGGGCTATCTTCCATAGTGGAGTCACATTCAAGTCCTTCAATATTTGTTGCACTCAAATTGTTTACCAAGTTCAAGAATTTTTTAGTAGCTAAACAAGACATTCAAATTCACATCATCATTTGACTTTGCATTTTCTATTTGTATTTGGACAATAAGGGTTTCCCTAGCAAAGTCACCATTTTTTTTTGTTTTTCCAGTACACCTAAGGAATCTCTAAAGAGTAGCCAACTCCTATACTCAAGACCCTTAAAATGAAAGGCCAACTAATAAGATTTAGTCAAAGACTAAAATATTCTACACTTTAGGCTCTATGGGACCTAGGAGGGTGTTCCTACTGTGTTCATTTTGGTTCATACATTTTAGAACACATTAATTCACAGATCAATTCCTATGAGGAGCAAATAAACATGAATTATTGAAAGATTGGCTTGTCTTTGAGTAAACTATGACCCACTCACTAGGAACCAAGGGTTATTTCAAAATACTTCACACACATGCCTCATGATTTATGAATTCTAAAGTGAATTTGTGTTTTGATTTCAAATCGGTGACTAGATAGATAATGGATACACTTCTAATGTAAATATTTAACAAATAGACTAGTGTCTTGTCAAATAGGGCACTAGAGTCACATACATAACAACCAGTAATATAGAAATGATTTAATTCTGATAATAATGGAAAACTATCACAACACATTGCATCATGGAACTCGTTGTTTCTAAGACATGACTGCTTTCCAAATCCTTTGTAAGTTATCACAAATTTATGAATCTATTTAAGCATTTTAATTGATTCTTTGAATCAAAGCAGAAACAAAGACATACATTCAAACAAATATTTTAAGATGAACAAAGATATCCTTGATATTTCATTCAAAACTTGCAACCAAATACAGAAGGAGAATACATGCATTAGAATTATATATATATTTGTTTCAATATCAGTCATTACTATAAAACCATTCAAGATCACTACATATATTCCTCAAAGCCAAAACAAGTTATCTACTCTATTGATTAATTTCTCTCTATAGTCAATTTTCTACCCAGACATATACCTGACTTGAAACTTAAGACCATAACCATTTGTAAACGAGCCATGAATTCATTTTATAGCACAAGGAGCAAACAAGCTTATGGCTTGAAATGCAATTATAATTCAGATGTATAATTTCATAATAATTTGCATTTCATTTCAAAATTCCCCCTAGAACACAATTTGCAATCATTTTCCAAAAGGGGAGGCAAAATGTGTAACCATCAAAATTTGCTAATACCACCAAAAGTAGCTAGTAACCATTGGCGTAACCCAACAACCCACATCCACAGTTAACACAATCATCACAAAAGCCAACTTCAATTGTCCATGTTTAGCATAAAACTTACCAACACCAAAATACAAGAACAACCAACACATACTTTCATCTTCATAACAAAATTCACCAAGCTAGAAAGCAATTCCATTTCATAGGACCAACACCAGCACTAGAGCCATGATATACATGCCTACTCCGTGTTGTAGCAATAGTGGGAGAGGAGACCTCATCTCCTTCCTGGTTCTTTTCCTTTTCTGGCATAGAGTCATCATGCCCACTCAGAGTCCACACCAATATTGGCATGATTGATAGCACCTTCATTCCCGGGGAAACAATTGGAGTCTACATCATGAGATACCATTGATAGCTCAAAACCCTCTTTGTAGCACTCTTCGAAGAACTATTTGTGACTACAATTAGAGAATTGTGTTGCCCATATGAACGGCGTCCATACCTTACTCTCCTAGAAACTCTAGATGTAGATAGGGTAGGCTTTTTCCCTTTTCTTCTATCTTCCCAATGGAAACACTATGGTGCAATAGCCTCCTACTACTCCTGACAGGGACAAGCGAAGGTTTATCGGCATGAACCTTCTCCTCTGCAACTAGAGCATGTTCAAGTAAGTTGCATTCCTGCTCATCGACACTATCCTGCTCCTTCGCACTGAACCTTGGAAACCTCCTAATTGGGACTCTAACAGTAGCATAAGTACTCATTTTGATGTTTGGTAGCTTCTTGAGCTTGCAATCGAACACTATTCACTCAGCTAAATTTAGAAAATTACTAATTGTTGAATGCAAGAAATGAATTTAGCATTCATTCATCTTGTATTTATCGAGTGATGTGATGATAACAACCATCAATGCCCAAAGAAAACACATGCGCAAAATGGTGGAAATTTTTTGGTGTGCATATTATCATTGTTTATTTCCCAAGTGCATGGAAATTTACATATCATACTTCATGATTACCGGCAATTAAGTCTCCATATGCACAGAGATCAATTTGATAGCTCCTGTAAAGAGCATACCATTAATACTTGTTGGTTGTAGAACTAAATGACTATCACGTGCCTGTTTGTTGATTTTGAATGTCACTCATCAATCCTTTGATGAGATGGTAGATCAAATGGCTCACATTGAGCTGATTGAGTTTGAATTTCAACATTTTCTTGCTGGTTCGTCTCTAACCAATAGCATTCATCCAAATCAGATGACACCTAACCTGTCAGTGGGTCTCACCCACTTCATGAGCTAGTGTATTAATCTGCATGTCAAGATCTCTCCCATCTCACAACCTTTAACAAACATTCATCTTTACTCTACAAGCTAGCAGGGAATGACATAGATTATTCCCTATGTTTGATCTTCACCGTTAGTTTGGAACCATAGGTAGTAAGCTCAACAATGGAGACCGGCCCCCACTTCCATATAAGGACACGCATCCTCATCTCACTATCCTTGCACTGTGTAACTGGTTGACATTTGACATTCGCGATCTAGTAGGGTATGGCCAAGATCATTTCCCACAGTCACAGATCCCTAAACCTGCACACATGACAATGTTAGCATTAAAGAAGGGGCCATTGTTAGGCCAATGATGGTTTAACCCTCCAGGATGAATGACTTAAGATTAAGTCATTTAGAAAAATATTTATTGTCCCAACATTAGGAAACATTAAAATGGTCTTAGACTAGATGACCGACACTCTAAACCAAAGGGGATGGTGGTCGAACACATATGATGGCTCAAGTGACAACTTGAAAAATGAGAAACCGACCAAGCAAGTCAATGTGGAATTAGAAGAACAGAGGGTTTTCTAAGCCAAAACCCTGTCCAAACCATGGGGAAATGGCTTTATATGATGATTAAGTCCATGGGCTACTCAAAAATTGCAAATATTTGGGGAACTCCATCATAACTTTTAATTTTACTTTTAGAAAAGTCATTATTCATTATATTTATAATTATTTTTTTATTATTTTATTTTGAAAATTATATACATATCTTACATGCATATATGTTACCTTTTAATAGTTTGATTAAAGATATTAATATGTATTTTAAAATTTTGATGCATTTATATAAATTACAGAATAAATTTTGATTCTAAAGAGTTCCTCTTTTTCCCACGACATGAAATCAAATGCTTCTCTCCCTCTACTACCACTATAAAAAGAATATAAGTTATAATGAATAATTTGTACTTGTTCAAAGTGCTTGCCAATTTTTCTAACATTAGAAACCTTGACCTCATAAAAATATCTAAGAACATGTTCTCTCTTCTATTTTATTTTCCACTTATTCCCATCAAATGAAAATTTCCTATCGTAGTGTTTGTGTTTTCTTTAATATATATTTCTACAAGTGTACTCTCTACTAATGTAGATTTATCTGAACAAGGAATTTTATCTAGTTGTCTTAAATGATATTAATACTTGTTATAGTTTCTCACATACTAAAGGTCTATATAAAAATATCATCTTAAGTTACATATGCATACAACAAATTTAAAAGTATTTAGAGCTCTGTAAGCATATAACAATAAATATAAATACTATACCCAAAATTAATTCCATTGATGACCCTTGTAATTACAACACACATATATTACTAATAGTAATATATGATTAAATCATAATCATACTCGTTCCAAAGGAAATATTTTATTGTCAATTAGACTAAAATAAATTAGTTGTTAGTCTACCTGATTAATGAGTGCTACACAAGCATAAAGGAAATTAAAGTCTCATAGCATATTATTCAAATTATAGATTTTATCAAGATATTGCTCATCTCATTTAATATTTTAAATATTTTGTAACCATATAATGATAACAATGCAAATAGAGATAAAAGGAATAGTAGCTATATGATGAAATAAGATAACTTAGCACATAAATTTTATACAAACCCATAATAAATAGAAATAAAATTAAAATAATTTAATTAAAAAAAGAGATCTTTGGAAATTCATAATCTTCCAAGTGATTAACTTGATGGATTATATATATCCAATTGGTTTTACTTGAAAGGGAATATTTAGGAGTAGATTTTATAGACCCAAAGGACCCATGAGATTCATTAGGGTGTAAGGTCTTGCATATCCCATCAAATCTCGAACAATAGTTTGACTTTCACCACTACTAATAACTTGACTAAAATATCAAATTTTTTTGAGTTAAAAGTTTTCTTTACACAATGTCTCAACAAGATAAATAGTACAAAATTAGCCTAGTTTTCAAAAATAGAATTATTCATTTTATAGCTAAATTATTTTATCAACAAACAATCACACTTTGAACAAGATAAAAACATTAAGGGGTCTAGAAGCTTTCCATAAAAATAATCTTACTCTATGCAATGATGAATGTGATATAACTGAAATAGAGCTAAAATAGATATTCATGTTATGAATCAACTAAAAAGTTTATAAATTTGATACATAATATATAAATTATAAACTAAACATGCTCATATTAAAATACACATTGTGTATTTGAAGGTTTATATATTTTTTACCAACATTCAATTACATAATATTCATTTTTTCAAAGTACAAATTCTAACAATTGAAATAAAATAAATTATAAATGACCTAAGAAGGCCAAAAATTTGAAAGATTTTATAAAGTAAAATAAATATGTGTAGTTTGAAATACCCTTTCAACTTCCAGTTTTCTTCACCAACATTCAATTATACAATATTCATTTTCCTAGTGTATTCTCAACATTTTAAGTACTAGAAAATATGAATCGATTAAGAAGATCATAACTTTGAAATACATTTTATAAATCATGAAGTGAATATTTGTAGGTTGAAATACACATTGTATTTTTTAACCTATAACTTTCTTCACTTACATTAAATTACATATATTTTCTTTTCCAATGTATGAACCCCATTATTTTGAAAATAAAAAAATATGAATCATGTACAAGAAGGTCAATAATTTGAAATAAACCTTATAAATCATGAACTAAATAGTTGTTGAACATTTCAAATATAAAAAATATAAATCAACTAAGAAGATCATAAATTTGAAAGACTTTTAACAAATCATGAACTAAATATTTGTAGGTTGAAATACACATTATATTTTTTAACCTATTATTTTCTTCATTTACAATAAATTTTATAATATTTTCCCAATATTTTAAAAAAATATGAATCGCCTAAAAAGGTAAATAATTTGAGATAAGCCTTATAAAACATGAACTAAATATATGTTGAAATACATATTTCATTTTTCAACTTTCATTTTCTTAAGGAATATCAACACTAGAAAGATAACAAATAATCAACGAATTAAGAATGGTAAACAAATTTGAAAAATGAAATTTTCACAATAATAGACTCAACAATTCATTGCATTCTATATAGGATGGAAATAAGGAAAAATAATTTTTTTATATCAACCTTGTGGTCTAATATGAATAAGATGAATTTAACCTCATTTATCATCTAATGATTTAGAGTGGAGTTTGAGTGGCATTGATGATGACAAGGTGGTCAACCTTTATGAAAAGTCCCTCTTTAGATACTTGACTCCATGATGTGAAAATAATTTCTTGATAATGTGTAAACTAAGTTTTTCAAGATTTTTATTAAATCTAATTGATAGTTTTTCAATATATTTTTTTCAATATTTTCATTTCCTCCTTGTAATAGAACTTCATTCCATTACAATATAATGTCTCCTTTCACTTCTTTTTTTTAAGTAAGACTAACTCTATATTAATATAATATTTCCTCATACTCAAAGTACTATTTTAGATCATTTAATAATGGTGGAACATCTAAAGATTTTGAAGGTAGTTCTTGTAGTACATTAATATTGATTTCATAATTAACAAGAATGAATCCTCATTTTCTAAATCTACTAATTTTCAAAAGAGTATTTTCTCTCAGCCCTTAGATCATGCTCAAATCCATAGAGAAAATAACTTATTGAGGAAACCTTACAAGGTGTGACCATTTGGGCTTTTAATTTTTGTTTGACATATCAATTAACTACTGTAGGGAGTGCCCACCTTGTCCCATTTATTAACTATTTTAGTTTTCATTTTATTTCCCATTTATCCCATGTCTCCAAGGTAGGCTATAAATACTTGTGAATTTAACTTTTACATCACTATGAATAGTGTGATTCATCAACATGATCTAAAAGATAGAATACCAAGCCTTTATTATAACAATGTAATTTTGTATGAAGAATATGCTATCATAGTGACATGAAATTTTTATAATATGATATGATGTCTCTAATGGTATTATATGTTAGAATCATGGCATGATGTCTTAGACATTGTGTTATATCTTAGAATCATTGATGTGTAAAATATAAACACACACTCATATGTTAACATAATAGTGTGAGTGTATTCTCTAGTAGCCAATAAATGGGAAAAGAGATTGAATCCACCGCTCTAGCTATCTTGACCTTGGCTTGGATATTCTTGAAAATTGTGAACTTATAAAATGATACAATATAAAATGAATCAATCTATATGAAAAATATAATATAATTAATAATTTACTATAAAGATGAAAATATTAATCACATTATTAATATTTACTAGTATAGATATCGCATATATTTCTATCTAAAATGTCTAAAATCTTAATTATAGAGTTATTTTATTTTTCTTTAAAATTATTTTATTTTATTTACATTACTTATTTTAATGTTATTTGAAAAGCCATTTATATTTACTTAGAGATACTTCATTTTGAAGAGTTATTGTACTTAAGAATTATTTTATGGTCAGCTTATTTTACTTTAGAATTATTTTATTTGTTCAATTTTAATGAATTTCAATTTATCTTTTGTTTTTGACAAGTTATGGTGATGTGTTGATTAATGTTCACCCTGTTGTTGGGTGTTGAAGCCCAACGGTCACTTTGTTTTTCCCTTCAATTACAATGTCCATTTGCATTCCTTTCTTTTCCAAGATAATGTAATTGTCAATTCATATATGGTTAATATTATGTTGTTGCTGATAATAAAGATATTTCCCCTACTTCAAAGTGGATGTAGTCAAATTGATGAACCACTTAAATCTCTGTGTTCTTCATGTTTGTAAATTATCTTATTTCTGATTTTAGTTTCTACAATCTTCTTTTCATTTAATCTACAATATATTCATCAAAACCTGTAGCTTTTATTCTCACAATATTTCAAAGGCAAGTAATATTTTGAATTCTTTCTACGACTACCTGCTGATTTGTTATATTTTTATGACAAGGCTAAAACAGATTACAGAAGATAGAGACCTGCATGCACAGTCAACCAGAGAGGAAAAGAAAAGTTTTGCTGATCTATAATGAATCAAATTTTGTAATGATATGGACAATAGAGATCAGAAATACTGAAAAGAGAAATCACTAAGAAAAAGAAAAGGAGAGATCAGAATAAACTTTTCAAAATGTAAACCTTGCATTCTGAAATGAACCTTTTATATACCAAATTAGGGTGGCTAACCTCAGCTTTCCAATCTAAAAGACAAGCACTGCCACTCATAAACTTACCATTCGTGGGAGGACCCTTGAAACATTCTTTCTTACGTTATTATAGAATAAAACTCATCCTTTCTTATATGGAAAACTTGAGATGGACAAACCAGTGCACTTATGGTTTGCTCGTTTATAGAGAAAAAACATGGCAGGGTTGTCAGATCAACTGCTCAGTCTTTGTTTGGAGTGGACAGCTCATTTGTTTTGCAAAACATAAAACCAAAAAAAAGGATAAGTGGGCTCCAAAATAAAATTAGCTCATCAAATCAATTTGTTTCATTTTAAGCCCTCCTGGTTCTCAACGTATAAGTTGAAGATCATTATATCTCAAGAGGTGTAACATCCAATAAACTGTAATGGATAAAGTGTATTTATAAAACTTTTTAATATAAAAATAATTTTGGATTTCAAGAGTTTTTTTTGGTGGTTGGTTTCTTATGTTGATTAGATTTTCTTTTGAAATTTAGAATCTATCTTTTTTGTTCATATTCTTTGAAAATGGAATACTGTTGTAGATAGTTTGGCTAAATGGATCTTTAATGTTAACTGTGCATAGAAGCTCAGAGATTGGATGTGTCATTTTTATGCTCAATCTTCATAGTTTCAATAGCTCTATCATAATGGATTGGTTTGATCTTATTTGGATTAGATTAATTTTTGAAAAGGCCAATACCCATATACAAAACATCCATAGAGACCCAATGAGGGGGCTCATGAGAAGTGCGGCATCCAGAAACAAAAAAGAGAAGCAGCTACAAACTGACCAACAATAGAAAACAAAAGAGAGCACATGATAGAACCAGCAAGGGATCGGACCAGCTACTGGTCTCCCAAAGCTTAAGGCCACTAATCTCAGATCGGTTTGCTCTTGTTGATTTGTGTTATCTCATATCATTTTATTTTATTGATTTTTTGGATGGTGTTGGTTCTTCGAGGTGGATAGTTTGTGGTAAACCTCCTTGGATTTTTACTCTTTGGACTTTAGTGATAGTTATGACTATCTAGAAATCTTTGTGTAATTTCTAAATTTTTTATTAATATATTTATATTTTTGTCAAAAAATATGTATATTTATAGAATAATTAATTAATTTAATATAGATGTAAAAGAAAATAACATTTTATAAATTTATTTAGATTAATTAAAAATTCATCTAGTTTTTTAATAGCTATTTAAAAATGGTAATCTAATAAATTCTAACTATTTTTTTTTTAAAGTAACTATTTAATGAAAGGTGACTAGTATATAGCTCTATGATGGAAGTATGGTCACTTTTAGAAAAGGTTTTAGAATATGTTTTGTTTTAGCCTTGGAAACATAATCTTTTTGTTAAACGAATTTCTAATCTACACTACCTTTATGGTTTGTTTGGGATGGGATCAAGTCCAATAGTTTGTTAGATCAATGATTGCAAGATAATACCATGTCTTTAGATTTTATCAAAGCATTTCATTGTTAAGCTTTATAACTCATTGGATTGAGCTTCATCTAGTTTTCTATTTCTACTAATATGAGGGTTAGTGGTATTTTAAAATTATGAAGGGTTTTCATTTTGTCTTAAGGAGATAAGTTATCATAGGTCAAGCCCCAAAAATGTGTACAAAGTTGGAAGACAACAATCAAGCTTTCTAATATGATGTATGTATGTTTGTTACTCCTTTTAATGCACCAAAATCCGAGTGTATCTCTATCGTTTACTCTTTTAATGCTCTAAAATAAGAGGATTTTGAATGTTGCTTGAATGCATAAAATGAATGCAAGTGGACGTCTTTGAATACTAGAACATAACAACACATTTCAGCAAGCATGTAATTAGTTGACTTAGGGTATAGGAAAATAAAGGGGGCTAGTAAGATAAGCATGGATTTTGAATTCTAAAAAAGAAATGATTAAGTTCATGACCAAAAAAATTATCCTAGGCAATGAAATAATCTAATCTAGGTGATTAATGACTAGCATGGAGATAGTTTGACAAATGAATTATGTGATAAATTATATTAGAATAAGGAAAATGTATGGGAGTATATGTATGTAAGGATAGAGTAGAGGTTAATTGCATGTAAAAAAAGTGTGTATATGGGTGGGTAAAAGGTTAGGGATTGATCACAAGTTTGCACAAGATTGCACCCTTTATCAATAGCTACACATATCAAGATATTTTATAAAAATGGGCACAAAAATAAATTTGGAAATGGAATGGTTATGAAAATTTTACCATTACATTCTACCCAAATTTTAGGTGCATGTGAATATTATGCATCTAAAAATATGTAACTCTCTCAAACATGCATGCAACATAAGTATTTAAACACCAAAGGATACAAATCTTTAGGTTTATATATAAAATAATGGATCCTATAAATTGTCACCATATTGTTGGAACAAAACAATCTACTGAGAGGGGGGGTGAATTAGTAGATATTGAAATTTTAACCCTTTAACCTTTAGTGCAGACTAATCTCTTGAAACACTTAGTGTGCATATCAAAACATGAAATGTAGGAATCTAAACAAGTACACAAGTTAACAACTCATAACACAAGATATACGTGTAAAACCCAAGATGGGAAAAACCATGGTGAGAAATGCTGCTAGGAGCTACTCTCCTAATCCAACCTCACAAAGAAACCTTTTGTTACAAATTTTAAGGGCATCAACCCTAAGGAGACACCAATCCCCTATTTTGAGTACCAACTTAGTTATCTGATGACACCAACCAATTAGACTTACAACATATAGGATTATTACAATTTGTTCATTAAGAACACAATTCAATGTTACAACTTACTTTGCAACTGCTCAAGTTTTCTGTTGTTATCACAACAACTTTCTTTGCTTTGCACCCCTCTGTTCTACTATGTTCTTCTCTTCTCTTAGTGCATTCTCTGCCTACCTTAATGCACCTAGGTCATACACCTTATGTAGCTCTCTCTTTCCTTTTTACTGTATTCTCTATCCACCTCAAAGGCCTAGAATACCTTCTTCATTGTGCACTCTCTTCTTCTCTTCTCTCACATGTAGTTACTACACTTTACAACATTTGATTATATTTTTTGTGCAGTTTCTAACTAATGGTGATTGCCTCAAGATTCCCGACCACATAGAAATATTCTATTAGGGTTATGAGATATCTTCTACACTATCATACTCCTACATTGAGCTGCACAACATTAAATTCTGGTGTAGATAATTTTTTCCTCTTAGTCTTTCTTTCAAACCCTAGGATTGGACATGCATTTAGTTTGTTCTCTATTTATTCTTCGATTTGATCTTCATTGTCTTAGAAATTTTTGTTGCCACTCAGCAGATTGAATCTTCACCTACATTGCTCACAGGTGCAATTGAACGAATTAAATTCATTCACTCAATAGGTTAACAATCAAAACCCTGTTTACATGAGTTTATCCATTTGATATCTTCATATTCGAAACTCGGTTGTTGATCCTATCTCTTCGCACCATGATCCAACGTTCCCCATTCATATTCTCTCCTTAAAACATTATCATTAGATGAAACTTTAAATCTCCATTGTTGATCATGTCCATTGCTATGTATCACTCTAACTCTTGAGACACCACCACTTAGTCGCACGATGCAAATAAGAATAGTGATCACCGTTAGATCTTTACCTTTGAATATGTACCATTGATTGACTTTCATTGAGCATCGTTATAACCCATATGACTTCATATGTCATTCCGTGATGTGGATACGTGTTAGTGTAGGATCATGGGGGTCCAAACTAGGCCCTTAGGTGGCAATGAAAATTCAGAAAAATAGAGTTAGGAAATTTGACATAAATATTTGAATAGGTTATTAACATAATTTGAAAAATATATGTAAGAACAAAATTTGTAGAAAATTGAATGTAGTTTCTAGGATACTATTCCTCTTTTGGAAAAAAAGTAAATCTATTTGGTGAAATTTTGAAATTTAAATCTATTAGTACTAAAGTTTTAGGAAAAAAATAAAAAGTAGGTGTATGTCTAACCAACCTAAGGACAAGATTTTTTTATTTTTTTTTGAAACTTTCAATATAAGTAGAGGACACATGTCCAGATGTGCCACATTTTTAAAAAAAATTTTTGCAAGTAAATAATAAGTTATGATTTTTTTATTATAAATTTTTAAAAAATATTAAAACTTGTTTTCCTGACCACCATAACTTGGTAAAAAATTTATGAAAATCATTTTTTTTCTATCCTATAGTATGGGAAGCATAGAATGTGTTGCATCTTTTGAATTCAAAAAATGTGAAATTGTTTAAGAAATATAGATATTTTTCAATCAACCTGTCAATCAGGACATTAGTTGGAATGCATGTAGAAAATCAATAATATTATCTATTTAATTCCAAATAAGTCATTTCTTATATTGGTGGAAGTTAAATTTTTTATCAATAAACCCTTTTTGTTTCATCAAATTTAGATAAAAAAATGCCATTAGCCACTTTTGAGTCATATTGCCACTTTTTGGACCCCCATGATCCTGCACTCACCCATAGATTTAGTGATCACCATTGGATCAACCTCCAAACAATCTACATTATTCCCCGCTATATTACTAACAAGAGACACGAGCCCACAAAATCCTGATGGACTACTGCTATTTGTCCACCTTTGGCATCACCTTCACCTATTCATCGCTCATCGCAAGAACCATCCTATCACTTTGCTTCACAAAAATGATGTGAAGTGACTAAGCGATATGTCACCACATGTTTGGCTTGCATCATCATCAAGACCCACTACCAACTTTGTGCATCATCTGATCAAAACCCTATTTGATCATAGACATTGCTCTTTACTGCAATACCGTTGAAACCACCTTGAATAGTAGTGGTGTTGCACTTAACCTTTATCACTCTGCTAGTTACGACTGAATCACACGATACCGCTCCATCGCAGTCCATCCAAATGACCATTACAGTCTTCACAAGTTATTGCACTATATCGTATACCTCATTCATGGACTATCGTGAGATTATGGATTTTGTACCGCCATATCGTAAACCCCCCTCACGGGTTGTTGTGGGGTTGCGAGTTCTATATCACCATACTGCAGATCCCCCTCATAGATTATTGCAAGGTTGTGGGTTCTTTCATACTAATTTCTTTGAACACAAAGATAACTTATACTCATGAAGTCCAAAGTTCAAGGTCCAAAATCCTTTGGACTTAGAACATTTCTTCATTCTTGTACAACTAGTACAAGGTATAACTGATACTCAATTTTTGAAACCTTAGAGGCATAGTCAAAAATGAATAACTCCAAATACCTTCCTTCTTTAGCAAGCGATACACGGTAAGCCTGAGGTTTGACACCCAAACTTTTGCAATCTCTTCAACACTTTCACAACATCAAACAACCTTCATGAGTGAGTGAGTCCATTGACATCAACCAACACCACATGCTTCCAAAACCAAGTCCACTACTTTCACAACATCCTCTGAGCTCTATGTTATTCAGACACACTACTAAGCACATAATTGATCTATCATGATGCCAACATCTCCCTTGCATGTTCAATTCCATCTCACCTTTGATCCCCCTTTTTGACATCGATGAAAATAATATGCTAACAATCTCCCCCTTTTTCATTGATGATGAAACTAAATGCTTATCCTTCAATGTATGGTCTGATAACAATTGTAAATGGTAACATTAGTGCTTTGTACCATCGAACCATTCAAGCAATTTACTCCCCCTTTGACATGCATCTCTTTTCATCTACATTTTGCCCATATTTCTCCCATGCTCCTGTCATGAGCATTTTCTCACATTTCTCCCCATTTGACATCAATGGAAAAGGGAAGACCCCCCTAACAAGATAATCCCCTTTGATAAGAAGTTCAAAGAGAAAGTGGGAATCCTTGACTATGCAACCATCAAGTCATTAGAAATGTTGGCAACACAAGGGTAGACAACTGAGAGGGGGGGTGAATCAATTGTCTCATAAATTTAAAACTTATTCAACTTATTAACATTATTCTTTGATCTAATTAATAACCATGAAAGCATAAGTCATCAACACACTAGAAACATACATAACACCAAGATTTTTTTACATGGAAACCCTATTAGGGGAAAAAACACGGTGGAGGTTATTCCACAAGATTATACCCTGTTAAAAGTATAAGAAATGAAAATATGGGGAATGCACTTGCATTCAGGAACACTACCTAGAGCTCACTACTCAATTATTGTAGGACTAACCACCCAAAAGAAGACACATTTTCTTATAGAAAGAATTAGATTACATTCACAGGGATTTGAACTGATAGAATATTAGCATCTGCTAATGCCTGATCACAGTTCTGGTTAAGCACATGAACACTTCTTTACTCTTCTTCACTCTTCTTCACACTCTATTATGCCTTCAAATGATTTAGATCAATATTCACACATATACACACAAGAGCACACTCTGGCATCCACTCGCACCCTTCAATTCAAATAATCAATCACTCTTATATATCTACAACAATAAATTTCATCCCTACATGTCGGTCTCAACAAAATAATAAAATGAATATAAATTATCGGCCCAAAATACTAAAGATTATTAATGTGAATCAATCAAGGTTAGCCACAATTTAGTGAAGACCCAAATCAATATCTCTAATGCAAAAACACTTCAATTAATTACTCCTCAAAGATCCAAAACAAGCTACAACCACCATGTCGTCCAAGAACAAGAAAAACATGAACATGCAAGAGAAAATCGCCAACCATGAGCACAACGATCAATGCAGACATGCAACAAAGATAGAGCATGATCTAGAAGCATCCAAAAACATCACGAATCACCAAAGAAGCATCTACATCAACTGAACTAACTGAAGTCACATCATCTTCAATCAAGAACACAAACTAAAGCAACAAAAAAACTATCAGAATATAAGTCTTCATAACTCAATCAAATCTTCATGCAGATCTCTGAAACTTGACATGGATATTAGGGGAAATTTACATAAAAAAATGGGCCTCCTAAGGATGAGATCATTAGCTTTTTAAGTTATCAAAAATCAACTAAAATATGACATCAACCTGTACGGTGACATCATCCAAAATAAAAATGAAATTATTTATTTTATAAAATAAAACTTTCTAAAATCTTATGAATTAACTCATGATGGTTAATTTAATTCTACATATCCTATTCTATCTCATTCATCTTTCCAAATATAAATTATTCTTTTTGTTTTTTAGATTTATATTCTTAAGTTCTATTAAGTTCTATTATAGAAATTTTTATATTTTCAAAAAAAAAAATTTATTCTTTAAGAAAAAAATATAAAAAATATTTTAAAAAAATTAAAAAATCATAAAAATAATTTATGTACATATTTAATTATTATTAACAAATTCATTAATCATACAAAAATTAAATTTATTTATTTTATATCCTAATTAAGAATTAGAATATAATAATAAATTAAATTTCATTTATTTATAATTATATTTATGATGAAATATATACATGTGTCCCATCATTACTCTATACCTTTATTTATATTTATTTATGTTTAATACCTAATGAATAAAATAACTCATTACTTTTTAAATATCAAATGCATGAAATAATTTACTTCTCATTTTATTTTAAAGCCTTATCTATCTTTTAAAAGTTTATAAGGGAAAAAGAAAAGTCTTTATTAAAAACACATATGTTATAACTAAAATCTTAATAATTTTAGCTTAAGCATTTTCCCATCTCATTCCTATCTTAAACGCCTCTCACAGGTTTCTAAAAATAATTAAAAAATTTTATAAGGGAAAAAGAGAAGTCTTTATTAAACTCATGCATTAAATTCCTTTAAAATAATAATAAAATAAATTAGACAAAATAAAATAAAAACCAAAAAAAAAATTGGAAACTGTTGGAAGGAGAAAAGGTTGGAAAAAATCACAAAACTATGGAAAAATAATTGGAAAATTAAAAATTAAAAACCAAAAAATATTGCAAAGGAAAGAAAATGAGAAAATAAAAAAGACTAGGAAAAAATATATCCCCATACTTTTTAAAATATAAATATACTATTATAAAACCTATAAACGTGTTTATTTAAATAAACGTAAATAACATAATAAATCTAAATCTATAAAATCATATATATATATATAATAAATTACTAAGTAAAAAATAAAATATCTAAAGTTACTTTTACTTTGCCACTTTTTAAATAAAAACAAATAATCAAGAAAAGAAAGTGAACTTGAATTTTTTAATAAATTATAATAGAAATATAAGTTACCAAACTTGAGTTTAAGAGTTTTTAAAAAAACAATAAATAATGATGAAAGTGAACTTGAGTTTTTTAATAAATTATAATAGAAATATAAGTTACCACTTTTAAAAAATCATGGACTTCAGTTTTTTAAAGAATTATAATAGAAACATTAGTCCCCACTTAACTCATTCAGAACTAAGTAATTTATATTCTTTATATTTAAATAATTTGTATTATATGAGATAATTTTTGCTCTTTTAGAGTTCCTTAGGAGGCCCATTTTTTTATGTAAATTTCCCCTAATTGAAACTAGATATACTCAGCAATAAACCCTTTAGTCCACAACCTCTGATCATCAACGTATAGAACTTACCGACATATTGAACTTCACTTCACCACTGGAAACCTGCAACTCATCTCATTACAATTTTCTCAATATCCTCAACATATACAACTTCTAATGAATTAATGCTAATAGTGTTGACGTCAATGACAACCACATATTAGCAACACAACCACAACATCCAACAATCTCCCCTTTTGGCATTGATGGCAACACATGATGTGAAAAACACCATCAATGCAGCTAACTTTTGACACTTATTCCCCCTTAGACTCTGACTCATTTTCTCCTCAACTCTTCCACATGATCTTCTCCCTACAAGGCTCTTCTCCCCAGATATTTCATATTTTTTCACATGACTCTTCTCCCCCTTTGACATCAATGACAAATATTTCTAAGCACCACACAAATTTTGAACCACATACCTGAGCATCTGAACATCTGACTACTCCCCTTGAGTAGCAGCCACCACAACATCAATTTGGATCAAGATATGACTTTGAAATGCACAGACTAATGCAATGCAATGTGTCCTTAGTTCTGATTAGGAGGGGTAATCACCCCTAACTTCCCTCTGAGATACTCAAAAGTATCCTTAGGCAACGACTTGGTAAAGATGTTTGCAATCTACTCCTTAGTAGGCACATACTCTAGTCTAACTATCCTTTTCACTCACCTTTTTGCTCAAAAAGTGAAACTTAATAGATATATGCTCTGTCTTTGAATGTAGCAGTGGATTCTTAGAAATGTTAATAGCACTTGAATTATCACAGAATTATAAGCAATAGGCTCATTATACACAACTCTGATATCCTTCAACATTTGTTTCATCCACAAGACTTGAGTACAATTGTTAGCAGCAACAATGTATTCAGCCTCTGTAGTAGATAAGGAAATGACATTTTGCTTCTTACTTAACCATGAAATCAACTTCTTACCCAAGAAAAATGCTCCACCACTAGTACTTTTCCTGTCATTCACATCTCCTTCCCAATCAACATCAATAAAGGAACTCAAAGTAAGATCATCATCTTTAGGATATCATAGGCCAAATTCAACTGTCCCCTTCAAGTATCTAAAAATTCTCTTCACAATAGTCACATGAGATTCCTTCGGATCAACTTGAAATCTTGCAACAATGCATACAACATTCATGATATCAGGCCTAGTTTGAGTTAAATACAACAATCTACCAATCATTGATTTGTATCTAGTCTAATTTTCCTTCGGAGAATCATCTTTTGTTGTCAACTTGCATCTGGTCACCATAGGTGTACAAACTGGCTTTGAATCTTCCATATCAAACTTCTTCAACAATTCCTTCACATACTTGGACTGAGATATAAAAATCCCTTTATCTAACTGAGTAATTTGCAATCCCAAAAAGAATTTCATCTCACCAATCATTGACATTTAAAATTCACTCTTCATCTCATTAGAAAACTTCATGCACAAACCATCATCTCCTCCAAAAATGATATCATCAACAAAGACTTCAACAATCAAATATTTATTATCATTCTTGAAATACAATTTACTTTATGTTTGAATGCTTCTGGATTTGATTGTGTGTCCACTTTGATGAAAAAAGTGGACACACAATCAAATCCAGAAGCATTCAAACATAAATTCATATGGATTGTGGAAATCTAATTACATTGATACAATTTACTATCAATAGTACCTTTTTTGAATCCAAGCTTCAACAAATACTTGTCTAATCTAGCATACCAGGCTCTAGGGGCTTGCTTGATTCCATACAATGCTTTTGTCAACTGACACACCATATCTGGAGCCTTATTAGTCAACTGAAATCCATTAGGTTGCTTAACATACACCTCTTCTTCCAATTCACCATTTAGAAAAGTTGACTTGACATCAATCTAATAAACCTTGTAGTTCTTGGAGGCAGCATAGGCAAGAGATAATCTTACGGCTTCAATTATAGCAACAGGGGCAAAAGTCTCTTCAAAATCAATTCCTTCCATCTGTGAATATCCTTTGTATACTAGTCTTGATTTGTTTCTAACCACTTCTCCTTGCTCATTCAGTTTGTTTCTAAGAATCATTTAGTTCTAGTGAAATTCTTATTCTTAGGTCTGGGAATAGGAATCCATGTATCATTCTTCTCAATCTATTTTAGTTCCTCTTTCATTACTTCAACCCAGTGCTCATGTTTACATGCTTCATTCACACTAGTAGGCTCGGTCTTTGAAATCAAGCAGTATTCTTCTGCAATCTTTCTCCTAGTATGGACACCTTTGTTCTTATCACCTATAATCTGATCTTTTGAATGATTCAATCTTACATACCTTTGAGTCTTCTTAGATTTTTCTTCAACTTCAGGCTCTTGTGTTCTCTCTTCTGCAACTTCACTGGTTTCTTCTTCCTCTTGATTTTCCTGATCCACTTGAATGATTTGTACTTGATTTGTAGTCTGAACTTGCTTTCCCTTGTTTGTACTAACATTTTGATCATTAGAATCATATTCATAGGTTTTGGATGGTGTACCTAAGTCTTCATCAACCTTGACATTTGCACTTTCAACTATTTTCCTCAATCTTTTATTGTAACACTGGTAGGCCTTGCTATTAGTAGAATAACCCAGAAATATGCCTTCATCACTCCTAGCATCAAACTTTCCTATGTCTTCATCTCTCTTGATATGACATTTACTTCTGAATATCTTGAAATATGTAATAGTAAGTTTTTGACCAGTCCATAGCTCAAAAGGGGTCTTACCAGTATCACCTTTGATTTGTACCTAGTTGAGTGTGTACACAATAGTACTCACAACTTCTCCAATAGATATGAGGGGCATTTCCTTCCAGCATCTTCAATTATTTTGTTCTTCCTTTCCACAACTCCATTTGTCTGAGGGGTCCATGGTGCAGATAATTGTCTCTTTATTCCATGTTCTTCACAAAAAGAATTAAATTCACAGGAAGTGAATTCACCACCTCTATCTGATCTCAGACATTTAATCTTTAGAGTTGCCTTTGTCTCAACCATAGCCTTAAATATTTTGAACTTCTCTAGTGCTTCAGATTTCTCTCTTAAGAAAGTAACCCATACCATTCTAGAGTAATCATCAATGAGTAACATGAAATACATATAACCTTGTAAAATTTTGACCTTAGAGGGACCACACAGATTAGTGTGCACAAGTTCCAACAATTCATTTGAACAATGTTGTTTGCTCTGAAATGAAATTCTAGTTTGCTTTCCTAACTGAAATTCCTTGCATATGGCATTAGTAGGTTTCACCAACTTATGTAGATCTCTCATAGCCTTAGTAGAACTTATCTTGAAAGTATTATCAAAGTTAACACGACACATTCTCCTATACCATAACCAACTTTTATCAACTTGACCAATCAAACAAATTTTACTAGCAACACTCAAGTGAAAGATATTACCTTTTGTTTTTGTACTTGATGCAATTACATTTCTAGAACTCAATATTCTACACTTTCCATCCTTGAACTGTATATTGTATCCCTTATCAACCATCTAACCAACACTTAAAAGATTATGCTTCAAGCCTTCCACATACAGGACATCATCAGTATTATGCTTACCATCAAGAGAAATGCATCCTCTACCATGGATCACACCAGTTGTATTATCAACAAATCTCACAACACCACCATCATACTTTTCCAAGCTCACAAACTTACTTTTATCTCCTATCATATGATGTGAACATCCACTCTCAACCACTCATTCATCTTTCTCAACTTGAGCAGCTAGGGCTTTCTCCACATTTGTACAACTAGTAGATTTAGTAGATACATGATTGTTTTCCTTGATAGCAATAAATACCCATTCATCATCACTTCTATTTCCTTTATCAAAAGCATCATCTGTCACACCTTCATCAATTGCATAGTAACACTTCTTTTGAAATCTAGGCGTGTTATATCTTGGTTTAGGAGTTCTTTCTGGACACCTTGATGCAAAATGACCTATCTTATTGCAAGAAAAACATTTAAGAGGCAATTTTCCTTCATACTTACCTTTTCCTCTCAGTACTCTTTTGACAATAAGTGCTTCTAGTTCTTCTAGCTCTTTTTCTTCTTCTTCAATCTATCTGATTTCATCCTCATACTTGAATGTCTTTCTAGATGAACTCTCACCCATATCATATTTGTGTCTATCTCTTCCAAAAGTAGTAGCCTTAAATGTAGATTCAACCTTAGGAAGGGCATCACCAAATTCACTCAACTAAAAAGCAGTAAGCTTACCAACCAACATGTCTTTGGTTACATTTGTTATAGCTCGGAGCTCTTCAATAGCACTAGCTTTGACTTTGTAAGAATCAAGAAAGGATCTAAGCACTTTAGCAACAATCTCTAATTTGTCTATTTTTCCACCAACACATCTAATACCACACACAAGTTCATTCACTCTTTGCATAAAAATAGTAATGTTATCATCATCACCCATTCTCAACTTTTCATATTTTCCTTTCAGACTCTGTAACTTAGCAATCTTTGCATTAGTATCACCTTCATACAAGGTTTCCAACTTTTTCCAAATCTCATAAGCAGTCTTCAAATCCATAACATTTGTCATCTTTGAATCAGTCAAGGCACTCAACAATGCTTCCTTAGCCCTGATATTATACTCGGCATCTCTAATCTCAGCAGTAGTAGTAGGACCATTTTGAGGAATAACATACCTAGTACATGTAATGTTCCAGAAGGGTTCACCAATGTATCTCAAATAACACTCCATTTGAGTCTTCCATAGAGAATAATTTTTTCCATCAAATCTTAGATTATCCTTCTTGTAACTTTCCATCCCGGATCACCTCAAGCTATTAAAATTCTTCCAAGGAACTTGCTTTGATACCAATTGTTGGCAACACAAGGGCAGCCAACTGAGAGGGGGGTGAATCAATTGTCTCAGAAATTTAAAACTTATTCAACTTATTAACATTATTCTTTGATCTGATTAATAACCATGAAAGCATAAGTCATCAACACATCAAAAAAACACATAACACCAATAATTTTTAACATGGAAACCCCATTAGGGGAAAAACCACGATGGAGGTCAGTCCAAGATATACCTTGTCAAAAGTATGAGAAATGAAAATATGGGAAATTCACTTGCATTCAGAAACACTTCCTAGAGCTCACTGCTTAATCACAATAGGGCTAACTACCCAAAGGAAGACACACTGTCTTATAGAAAGAATCAAATTACATCGGCAAGGATTTGAACTGATAGAATAGCATCTACTAATGCTTGATCACAGTTTTGGTTAAGCACATGAACACTCCTTTACTCTTCTTCACTCTTCTTCACACTCTTCTTTGCCTTCAAATGATTTAGATCAATATTCACACATATGCACATTGGAGCACACTTTGGAATCCACTCGTACCCTTTAATTTGAATAAGCAATCGCTCTTATATATCCACAACAAGAAATTTCATCCCTACAAGTTGGCCTCAACAAAATAATAAAATGAATATAAAATGTCAACCCAAAACTAAAGAGTATTAATGCATTCAACCAAGGTTGGCCACAACTTAGTGAAGACCTAAATCAACATCTCCAATGTGAAAACACTTCAATTAATTACTCCTTGAAGATCCACAACATGCTACAACCACCATGTTAGCCAAGAACAAGAAAAACATGAACATGCAAGAGAAAATCGCCAACCACGAGCACAATGATCAATGCAGACATGCAACAAAGATAGAGCATGATCTAGAAGCATCCAAAAACATCATGAATCACTAGAGAAGCATCTACAACAACTGAACTAACTAAAGTCACATCATCTTCAATCAATAATGAAAACTTAAGCAACGAAAAAACTGTTAGAATATAAATCTTCATAACTCAATCAAATCTTCACACGGATCTGTGAAACTTGACATGGATAAACTAGATATACTCAACAAAAAACCCTTTAGTCCACAACCTCTGATCATCAACGCATAGAACTTACCAACATACTAAACTTCACTTCACCATTGACAACCTACAACTCATCTCATTACAATTTTCTCAATATCCTTGACATATGCATCTGCTAATGAATTAATGCTAATAGTGTTGAAATCAATGACAACCAAATATTGGAAACACAACCACAACATCCAACAAGAAATTTGTAAAGCCATTTTACCTGACTTGATCTAGTTCTCAATTACCATGGTTAAATAAAGTACCAATTGAGCTCCCCCTGGATTCATTCTCTATCACTAATATTTAGTGATATGTTGTGGGAGCAATCACTCCCAGTTTCTACCTTAGATATTCAAATTATTTTATAGGAAGAGGCTTGGTAAAAATGTTAGCTAGTTGTTCTTTAGTGGGAACATACTCCATGTTGACCTCCTTGTATGCAACCTTCTCTCTGATGAAGTGATACTTGATGCATATGTGCTTGGTTCTAGAGTGCATCACTGGATTCTTTGATATATTTATGGCACTTGAATTATCACAAAGAATTGAGATAGGTTCTTTGTACTCTACCTTGATGTCCTTAAGTGTTTACTTTATCCATAGGAATTGAGCACAACATGTTGTTGTTGCTACATATTCTACTTCTATAGTGGATAGAGTAATTAATTCTTGCTTTTTGCTCATCCAGGAAACTAATTTATTTCCCAAGAAGAATGCTCCTCCACTTGTGCTTTTCCTGTCATCTACACTTCCTACCCAATCAATATTTGTGTATGTTTCCAAAGAAAAACCTTGTTCTTGGGATACCACAACCCATAATCATAGTGCTTTCGATATATCTGAAAATTCTTTTCATTGCATTGACATGAGACTCCTTTGGTGTAGCCTGAAATATTGCTACTAAACATAATTCTTTCATAACATCGAGCCTTGATGTAGTTAAGTACAACAAGCTACTAATTATTGACCTATACATTGTTTGATTTGCTTCTAGGGATGCATCTAATTTTTTCAATTTGCAGCCAGTTATCATGGGCTTATTGACTGCTCTACTATCCTTTATTCCAAACTTCATGAGAATTTCCTTAGCATATTTGGTTTGGGATATAAATATCCCTCTATCACTTTGTGCAACTTGTAATCCAAGGAAAAATGACAATTCTCCTAACATTGACATTTCAAATTCATCTTGAATATGTGTAACAAATATTTGACACATTGTATCATTGCTACCTCCAAATATTATGTCATCTACATAAAAAACAATAACATAAAAAAAATAATCATGTGCTCACCTTCTGATTTGAAATACAAGTTGCTATTTGGACATCCCTTTTTGAATCCTTATTGTTGAAGATATTGGTCTAATCTGGAATACCATGCTCATGGTGATTGCTTTAGACCATACAATTCCTTTCTCAATCTGCACACATAATCCTCTTCTTCTGAAAGTTGAAAACCTTCTAGTTGTTCTATGTAGACTTCCTCTTCTAGGTTTCCATTAAGGAATGTAGATTTAACATCCATCTAATACACTTTAAATCCTTTATATAATGAAAATGAAAGAAACATTCTAATTGCTTCTAATCTTGCCACAGGTGCAAATGTTTCTTCAAAATCAATACTTTCAACTTGTGCATACCCCTTGCACACTAATCTTTCCTCATTACTCACAACAACTCCATCTTCATTCAGCTTGTTTCTAAACATACATTTAGTCCCAATTACATTTTTGCTTGGGGGTCTAGGAACCAACTCCCATGTTTTATTATTTTCAATCTGATTTAGTTCCTCTTTCATGGCCTCTATCTAGCTCTCATCCTTGTTGGCTTTAGTAAAACTTTTTGGTTCAATCTAAGACAAGAGAGAAAAATTTACTTGTTCTTTATTCTTTGCAAATCTTCTCCTAGTCTAAACTTCTTCATTTTCCCCCCAATTATCTGATCTACTAGGTGATCCTTTTGCACATACTTTGTAGGTTCCTTCTCAACTTCTACTTCAGATTATTCTTCATTATTTGCCACATTGTCTTCATAATCTGAATTATCTTCAAAATTATTTTGATTATACTTGATATGCTTTATACTTTCATCAATATTGAAATTGATACTTTCCACAATCTTGTCCAGTCTTTTGTTATAGTATTTATATGATTTTCTTTGTGTTGAATATCCTAGAAATATTCCTTATCACTTCTTGATTCAAAGCTTCCTAAATTATCATCTTCTCTCTTAATGTAGCATCTGCTTCCAAATACTTTGAAGTGCTTAACAGAAGTAGGCCTACCATACCACAATTCATAAGGGGTGCTATCACTATGTTCTCTGATTTGAACTCTATTTAGAATACATTATGTAGTAGAATTGCTTCTCTCCAAAACATATTAGCTAATTTGGCCTCATTCAACATTGTTCTAGCCATGTCCTTCACCACTCTATTCTTTCTTTCTACAACTCCATATCTATTGTGGAGTTATTGGAACTGAGAACTATCTTTGGATTTCATGTGCCTCACAGTATTCAACAAATTCACATGATGTGAATTCTCCTCCTCTATTGGACCTTAAGCATTTAATCCTTCTACCTATCTCCTTTTCAATCATTTTCCTAAATATCTTAAATCTTTCAAATGCTCGTGACTTGTGTCTTAGAAATGCCACCCAAGCCATTCTTTTGTAGTCATCAACTAGAAACATAAAGTAACTTTCTCATTTCGGTCCCCTTGTTCTTGTAGGTCCACACAAATCAATATGAACCAGCTATAAAGGCTCAATGGTTGAATATTCTTTGGTTGGGAAACTAGCCTTTGTTTGCTTTCCCTACTAGAATTCTTTGCATATGGCATTTGCAAGCTTGGTTATTTTAGGCATGTGTCTTACTAGAGCTCTTGAACTTACCTTCACCAAATTCTCAAATTTTACATGCCACATTCTTATGTGCCACAACTAGCTTCATCAGCTTGTCCTATCAAACAACTTTGACCTTTTACTTTAGAAAGGTTATTAATATTGATGTCAGTTCTCAATCCCTGTCCAACAATTTTTCCATTATTTCTTATTTTGCATCCTTCTAAATCAAAGATGACTTTGTAACCATTGTCACACATTTGGCTCACACTTAATAGATTGTTCCTCATTCCTTCCACATATAATACATCTTTAGTGGGATTTTTACCATATAGGCTTAAGATGCCTTTACCTCATATCTTGACTGCAGTTTTATCACCTAAACTCATAGATCCTCCATTACATTTCTTGAGTTTGATGAATTTACTTTTATCTCTAGTCATGTGCTTGGAGTAGACACTATTAATTACCCATAGATTTTGCTTCTTGGCATGCAATTTTTTCTGTGTAATCATTGATTGTGTGGAGCTTTCTCCTTTTTCTTTCCATACCTTCTTAGTTTTTTTTCTATCTTTTCCTCCATAATTTCAAATTCTTTGTTTACTTCAAGAGGTGGATCTTTCTTTTTCTCATTCTTAACATTTGGTCTTGTAAACTTTGTTCTACAATTTTTAGCTATATGATGAAAGATATTACAGTTATAACAGACTAAATTCATATCCACTAAAGGATCAAATGGATTCTTGCTTACAAAGTTTTTAATCCTCTTAGGAATGACTATGCATTCTTTAGTCCTATGACCAAACTAATTGCATGTATAATAGTTTCCATAGAAATATGAAGAATACTTGGTCATAGCATTTTGTGCTAGATGAGGGAGTCTTTTGTGCATCTACTTCCTTGTGTCTCTCACCCTAGTGAATCCATCAGCATCAGTCATTCTAAGATTTTTCCTTCTCTTTTGATGATCAGGAGCTTATTGGTTATTCTTGTTGTCTACTACATGATTCTTTTCTTTTTTGGTTTTCTCTTCCTCTATAGATTTCTTTATGAATAAACTCTCTTTGAAATCTCTTTCATCAACAAAATGAGACTTTTCTCTTGCTTTGAATCTTTCATGTAACTTTGCAGATGTGTCTATGAAGGTACTCTTATATTTCTCAAGCCCTAGTCCAAAATTTTCTTTGTTTGAGGGCTTCTGTGTTCTTTATAGCTCATCCAAAATATTTGAGCCACTTTTCAGCTTGAGTCCTTTCTCTATTTGCTCTCTTTCATTTTCTAAATATTTTATTAGAGAAACAATCTCTTCCTCAAACTTTATACATCTGTTAGCCTCATACTACAACATGGATTTAATTATATCTTCTACCCTTTTAGCTTCCTTTAGTTGTAGCTTCAAACCTACCACATTTTGGGTAGATTCTTCTAGATTATTTCTTAGTTTGTCTAACTCCTTTTGTGTAAGTTTCTTCTACTGCTTGTTCTCCCTTTTTAACTTCTCAATCTCATCTCTAAGATCACCAATCTCATCTAGAGCACAAATGAGTTATCCTTCTAGATCTACCTCTCCTTCTTCACCTTCTTCATGAAGGTCTTCAACCTTTTCACCCTTCTATTCTTCATATTCTTTTTCCATGAAGAGAAATTCATTTTCTCTCACAAAAAAAGCATAACTTTTTTCATCATCTAAGTTGTTGTAGTCATCTGATACATCACTATCCACTATCCTTTAGGATGTATAGACTTTTTTCATTTGAAAATCCCTTTTCTTAGGATAGTAGGGTTTCTTCATTTTATCATATTCCTCTTGCTCAACATTACCTTTCTTATTATAGGGACATTTATCAGAAAAATGACATACTTTACCACATTCAAAGCATTTAAAGGGTAACTTACCTTTGTACTTTCTAGATCCTCCTCTTAGTCTCTTGATGAAGTTTTCCTCTTCTTCATCAATCTCATCATCCCCAGATGTGACCATCTCATCTTTTTCTTTCTTAGGAGATAAATCCTTCTCCTTGTTGGAAAACTTGAAATCAACTTCTTTCCTAGATGGTTTTGCATCTCCCAACCTCATTTCATATGTAGTGAATATACCATGCAAATCATTAAGAGTAAGTTTGTCTATTTCTCTTCATTCCTCTATTGTAGAAATCTTAGGATCATATATATTTGTCATTGACCTTAGGACTTTCAGTACACCAAAATATTATTTTACATCTTCTCCATATCCCTTAATAGAGTTCACTATATCATTAACCCTCAGAAGATAGTCTGCAATTTTCTCTTATTTTGTCATTTTTAGTCATTCAAATCTAGCTCTCAGTATTTGAAGCTTTTCCAGTTCTACCTTGTCATCTCTTTTATATATTTTTTGTAATGTATCCTAGACATCATGTGTAGTCTTACAATACATAACCTTTCTATGTATAGATCTATATAAATTGTTCATAATAGCAAACCATGCTTTTTCATTTTTCTCATAATCCCTTTTTCTTGTAGCATCTGTAGGAGGTGTGGTCGGTGGTGTGTATCAATTTACAATAGACATCCACACATCAAACCCTAGAGATCCTAAATATCCCTTCATCAATGAGCTCCAAAAAGTATAATGTGTTCCATCAAACCAAGGTGGCTTGTTTGTGGAAGAAATTTTCTAACTGGCCATTGTGTTAAAAAATCCAAGGATCTACCTGGGCTGATTAAGCTTCTCCTAGGGAACCTCTAGCTCTGATACCAATAGTTGGAACACAAGAATCTACTAAGAGGGGAGTGAATCAATAGATATTAAAATTTTAACCCTTTAACCTTTTAGTGAAGACCAATATCTTGAAACACTTAGTGTGCAAGTTAAAACATGAAATGCAAAAAACTAAACAAGCACATAGGTTAACAACTCATAACACAAGATATGCGTGGAAAACCAAAGATGGGAAAAACCACAGTGAGAAATGTTGCTAGGAGCTACTATCCTAATCCAACCTCACAAAGAAACCTTTTGTTACAACTTTTAAGGGCACTAACCCTAATGAGACACCAATCTCCTATTCTGAGCACCAACATAGTTATATGATGGCACTAACCAATTAGGCTTACAACATATAGGATTATTACAATTTGTTCATTAAGAACACAATTCAATGTTATAGCTTACTCTGTAATTGCTCAAGTTTTCTATTGTCACTACAACTCTCTTCCCTACTTTGCACCCCTTTGTTTTTCTTTGTTCTTCTCCTCTTCTCTTAGTGCATTCTATGTCCAGCTTAATGCACCCTCATACACCTTTTGCAGATCTCTCTTTCCTTTTCAGTGTATTCTTTGTCTGCTTCAAGAGCCCAGAATACCTTCTTCACTGTGCACTATCTCTTCTTCTCTTCGCTCACACATTTACTACACTTTACAACATTTTATTATCTTTTTGTGTTGTTTCTAATCAATGGTGATTGCCTTGGGATTCTCCACCACATACAAATCTTCTATTAGGGTTCTAAGATATCTTCTACACTATCATACTCTGACATTGAACCGCACAACATTAAATTCTGGTGCATAGAATTTTCCTCTTAGTATTTTTGTCAAACTCTCTAGGATAGATATGCATTTAATTTGTTCTCTATTTATTTGCTTTGATTTGATCTTCATTGTCATAGAAATCCATGTCACGACTCAACAAATCAAATCTTCACCTACATTGCTCACAGGTGCAGTTGAATGAATTAAATTCGTTCATTCAATTGGTTAACAATCAAAACCCTATTTACATAGGTTTAGTCATTTGATATCTCCATATTTGAAACTGGGTCATCGATCCTATCTCTTTGCACCATGATCCAATGTTCCTCATTCATCTTCTCTCCTTTAAAACATTACCATCATATGAACCTTCCTTTAAATATCCAATGTTGATCATGTCCATCACATATCGCTCCAACTCTTGAGACACCGCCATTTAGTCACACAATGCGAATAAGCATAGCGATCACCATTAGATCTTTACATTTGAATCTGCACTGCTAATCAACATTCATTGGGAATTTTTGTAAACTATATGACTTCATATGTCATTCCCATGATGTGGATACATTCAATAGTCACTGTCAGATCAACGTCCAAATGATTTGCACCATTCCCTGCTATATTGTTGACAAGAGACACGTGCCCATAGAATCTTAGTGGGCTAGTGGGCTAGTTCCATTTTTCCACCTTTGACATCACCTTCACCTATTCATCACTCATCGTGAGAACCATCCTATCATTTCACTTCACAACAACAATATGAAGTGACTAAGTGATATGTCACCACATGTTTGGCTTGCATCATCAAGACCCGCTACAAACTTCATGCACCATCTGATGAAAACCATGTTTGATCGCAATCATTAATCTTTATTGCAATATTGCAGACACCAGCTTGAATAGTTTTGGTGTTACAATTAACCTTCATCACTCTGCCAGTTATCGTCGTACCACACAATACCACTCTACCATAGTCCATCCAAATTACCATTGCAGTGTTTGTGGGTTACCACTATACCACAGACCTCCTTCATGGACTATTGCGAGATTGTAGGTTCTATACCACCATTTTGCAAACCCCCCTTATGGATTGTCATGGGGTTGTGGATTCTATACTGTCATATTGCAGACCCCCCTCATGAACTGTCATGGGGTTGTGGGTATATCGTAGATCCCCCTCACGGACTGTCGTAGGGTTGTGGGTTCTTCCATACTACTTTCTTCGAACACAAAGATCTAACTTGTACTCGCGAAGTCCAAAGTATGAGGTCTGAAATCCTTTGGACTTAGAACATTTCTTCATTCCTTTCCAACTGGTACTAGGTATAACTGATACCTAATGTCTGAAACCTTGGAGGTGTAGTAAAAAATGGCTTAGAACTCCAAAAACCTTCCTTCTTCAACAAGCGATACATGGTAAGCCCAAGGTTCAAGGCCTGAACTTTTGAAATATCTTCAACACTTACATAGTAGCATCAAAATACCTTCATGAGTCAGTCCATTGACATCAACCAACACCACATGCTTTAGAATCAGGTCCACTGCTTTCACAGTGTCCTCTAAGCTCTATGTCATTTAGACACACAACTGAGAACACAATTGGTCTATCATCATGCCAACATCTCCCTTGCATGATAAATTCCATCTCACCCCTAATCCCCTTTTTTGACATCAATGACAACAATATGCTAACACATATAAGTATGATCTTTAGTAATCTTATGTATAGTTTCTTATTTTATGCCCACAGTTAAAATATTGATCCAATTTATGAAAGTGTCATCTCAATTTGTGTTCCCTTTGGTGTTATAATTTGTTTAAGCTAGGTCAAGTGAAAAATATTGCTTTTGAATTGGTTTATTTCATGGGTCTTGAGGTTGTAAAGTGTTATAGATGTTTAAAAAATCCCCTTAAATAGTCAAAAAAATCAAAATTTTCAAAATAGCTAAAAATATTAGGATTTCTATTTTTAGTAAGTTTATATTTAAACACATATGGACTTGATAATTTACCCAAAGCTTTGAGAATGCATAGTTAATCTTTAGAGTCAATTTTGACCAAAAAATTACACTTAGAAAACAAGATATTAAAATTTTAAAATGTTAGAAGTCCTAGAAAAATCTTTAAGTATCATTTTGAAGGTTTAAATGATGGAATTTGGCCCCCAAAATTGAAAAGGAAATTGCTTTACAATTTTAGTGTTATAGGGCTCTCCAAGATCTACAATTTAAAAATAGAGATAAATTAGGTACTCAAATCAAAATTTATGGCTTCTAGAAGTTGTGCCATTTTACACATTTTTTGTTGCATATTTTAAAATGCCTATAACTTGGAAAAAATTGGAAGATTCCCAATTATGTGATTTTTTTATTTTTCAAAAAAATGTAATAGTTGGTGTCATTTTTTAAAGGGGTATTATATAATTGAAAATTATCTTCATTTGTGAGTATTGGGATTTTGGAGAGAAAATATTGTGAAGAAATTTTGTAATAATCTTTTATTTCTTTTCTAAAGGATGATAAGAGGCTAAAAATTATATTCTAGTATCTTTATTGAAATAAATTTTCTCTATAATAATGACATGAATATAAATTTTTGAGTGTGATTGTCTCCTACATATTATTTCATGTTCTTTGGAAGAAGTATTTTTTAAAGAAATAAAAAATATCAACTTGAACATTTTTTAGAGGAGTTGGCTTGATTAGATCATCTTCAAGGAGGTAATACATCTTTTCAAACAATAATTAGGGCATGCATTATGGTAGATGATTAGCAATTATTAAAAAAATCTATAAGTCAATTACATGGGTTTAAATCATTGTAAGACATTGATATAGTTGTTAAGTTTCCAAGAGACTAAATGTTGTTATAGTATCATATTGAATCAATTTTTAAAATTGTTGTCCCAAGGAATAGGCACCAATATTTTCTAGTATTCCTATACATTCACATGATAAAAAATGACGAGTTTTGCTTTAGTGTTGTTTATTAATAGTGTATATTATGATATGTTCATGTCCAAGCATTAAGGGTAATAGGAAAGTTGAAGGGGAGTATTCATATTTCAAATCCTTACATGCATGAAAAAATTATCTACTATACTATGATCCTATTGTTGATATTAAATCGAGTGTTCTTTGAGGTATACCCACCTAGGTTTTGCAGAGCCTAAAGTGTAGGAGAGATGCATCTATCTTTTATTTATTGGCCCATCCTCTTAGTTATTTTGATTATAGAGATTCACAACCTCTTAGAAGTTGTATTGGTAGTAGGTTGGAGAACCAACGCCCCATATATTTACCTACAAAATAAAGAATAATTTGTATCCTCTTACATTTCTCATTCTAACTATTTTTGCCATCTAGACCTTCAAAACCTAGTCAAAGTATCTTTCTCTTAGAACACATGAGAACTTACAATTTACCAATTTAGATAAGGCACGATCACACATACACAAGAAATATCCATTTCCTCTACCAATCCATCATACTTCCAGTCCATTCCCTTCCAAATCCACTGAATTTCACCTAATTTCAAATTTTCTAAAAAGAGGGTTTTTTGAGCATTTTACTTCACAAAAATGAATAATGCAAAAATGGCCAAATCATTTCCTTTTTAACCTTTTTTTATTTTCTCTTTTCTAACTTTCAATTTTAATTTTCAAATTTCACTTTCTTAATTTTCTTTCCTTCCAAATTCTCCAATTTCATTTGAATAAGGTAAAATAGCACACACTCATTCATTTTCAATCATTTAATCAAGATAATTAAATCAATCATAAACATGTGCATTTCCCAACCCAAGGAATTTTTTACAAATTAAATAAATAAAACTTAACTTTAGTTTATTTTAAATTCTATTTTCCCCTTTCCCATGACATGGAAATATTTTGATAGCCAACATAAGAAATCATTTAAATTCCTAACATTTTATTTATGGAAAACACATAATTTAAACCATTAATTAAATAAGATAATTATTGACCATTCACAACTTGTAGGGATTTCAAAATAACTCTTAACTCAATTCTAGGTCAATATTGGTCAAATATGACACATACCATACTTGATTCAAGTACAAGAGGCCTAATGTGACATCTTAAATAATTAGCAATTGTTGGAGAATAAATCAGACCTATGTAGTCATCTGGAGAATAACCTTATACTTGAAACCACTCAATGCATGTCAAGGGTGCCTACTCAATAAAAATATAGTTGAAGAACAACATAATCACTCAACAGGGTTCAATATCATAAAGCATAAAATACCATCCATAATTATATCATATAAATCATTTCTTTCAAACATCAATAATTAGGATTACATTTGATTAACAACATATATAATGCACACCACTGAAATGAAGCATAATGATAAACTAAGCATATAAACAGACAAAACTCCAATAATCGACATGTTGAGGAATCTCATATCAAACATGTGGTGGTTCATACACACCTTTCAAAGCAATAATACAATCACAATAATATCAGTAGGAAAGAGTGAAGCTGATCCACTAATCTTGCAACTACAAGCTACAAATGGGAGGGCATTACAATTACCTTACAAGTGGTAATAAAGAATAAAATATAGTAACTTTCTAACTATCTAGGTAATGGGAACAATATAAATGAGTAAGGGAAAATAACTCCACATATTTAGAAAAAGATAATCATATATTTGGCATGACAACTATGGAATGACTAGGTACATTGAGAAAAATGCATGTCATGATCTAATGATCCATATAGTCATGCTAGTGAGTCTTTGTAGCATCCATCACTACCTAAAACCTCAACACAGGAATGCTATTGGAAAGATATGTGCCCATTCAAATGGTTATCTTCATAGGATGTAATGAGTTGAAGGAGAGGTAAAGTCATACATGAAATTAATTTTAATCTATAAATAATCATGTAATCATGTCAAGTAATACAAATATGAAGACATAATTATGCTATAAGAATCCCTCAACTATATGTAATTCCCAAATATGACTAAGGATATTAGTGGTATATGTAGACATCTCAATTTGATCGTTCCCACATGGTAAAATTCACCTCTTTATTTGCATCCTCTGTTAATATTAATTAAATAAATTGATTTAATTAATATTCCTCTCTTTTCCTAAAGTTTCATAAAGTATTAATTTAATAATTAATACTTTACCCCTTTCATCCCCTTCCTCTCTAAATTAAATAAGCATGTCAATTTATTTTAGTCACTTGACCTTTTTGAATTAAAGCAATTTTAAATTCTTCTTTTTCTCTCTCCTTGTCACATCCTCCATAACCCTCTTCTAATACGGATTAATTTAATTAATCCGTGATTAGGATGTGCACACCTTAATCAGGATTAATGTCACACCCTCCATATTCTACCACTTGCTTCTAATCCCTCATTAAGTTTCTTAATCACCTGTGTGCACAACCTTAATCCAATCCCCTTGCTACAACTAGTATACCTTTTTGGTCAACCTTCACATTTGCTAGATTTGGCCTAGACCCTCTTCCCCATGTGAATTTAAAATTAACTTTTTATTCCTCCAAGGATTCTCCTTTTCCTGATGTGATCATTGAAAGGTCACATCAGTCACATGAAGCCAAGAACCTTCTATTACAGGACCTTGTCTTATCCACAAGGTACTTTTCAACCCCCTTCATAAGAACCTTGTATTATCCACAAGGTGCTCCTCATATGAATTTAAAATTCATATTTATTCTCCCAACCACCTTATCCATTCCAATCATGTGAATTTAAAATTCAGATTTATTTCCCCAACCACTTTTCTCTTCCCCATGCAGATTTTTGAGGAATACTAAAATTCCTCATATGTCACTTTCCTCTCATATGGGAACAAAAAGTTCCTTTTTGAGGAAATATTCTCCCCTCCTAAGGCACTTTCAAAGTACTTGTCCTTCCACATCACTTTTCCTTCTTCCAAATCGTTTGTACCCTTTCCATCTCATCATGTCCTTTGGGCACTTCATCCTACACATGGCAAGATGTGAGGGCTTGTGAGTCCTCAACTCACCATAGCCCTCCATCTCGGCCATGGTGGCTCAATCCTGACTGTTGAATTCTCTAGAGAATTCAATTTCTTCTATAAATAACCCCCTTTCTCATTCATTCATGGACATTAGGAATTTTGTCACACTTATGTTCTCAAGCTCTCAAGCCATCATCAAACATATCTTTTGCATTCAAGAACTTGCATACTTAGCTCTCACCCTCTTACATCCATCTTGTTCACTTTGCCACATATTCACCTTCATCATTTGCATCTTCCATTGCATCTTAACCACCTTGCATCACTTTTTTATCACATTTCCATCAAAGGAGCACACAACCAAGCTTTAATCAAGGGCCAACCAAGGGATCAACATAGATAAAAGTTATAATCATTTAATTGCTTTAACTTTTCTTTTATCTATGTTCAACTTAGGCTAATCTTGAAGTGGTCTAGTGTTCTCTACTTTGAATTTCTTAGTTTGTTTTACATATTTAGGAGTAGAAACACTTGCACACAGTATAAAATCAATGAAGAAAAATTTTCATGTTCACCAATATAATAGAAGTAGTGTTTAAACATACACACACACATACAACTAAGTGTCATAATATCTATTACAAAACTAAATTAAATGGTTGAATTTATGTATAATGTTGTTATCTCAATAATGAAGGAGTAGAAAACATCCTAATGTGGAATAATCTTCAAATTAGAAACACGAAACCCATGATTAGACATATATCACTAACTCATCTACCAAGCAGATATGTAGCATAATGTTGTACTAGCATGCATAACATTGAAAGACTACACATGAAGGATACACTACACAAATCACCCATTAGATTTATTAATAGGGTGAAGAAGTGAGTTAAATACATTAAGAAATAATATATTATCCATTCCCATCTTAACACATTTATAATAATCCATACACCCTTCATTTTACTCATTAGGTTTAATTACTACTTTCAATACTCATCACAAATTCACAAGCATAAGAGAGAGATTAGGTATGTTAACCATTAAGTCTACTTATTCAAATTTCAACAAAAAGAGAGAGATAGAAACAAATCATTCATATAATAGATCTCCTTCCTTTTCACTAAAAAAGGCATTGAAGAGGCAAGAGAAAAGAATACATATATTAACCATACATAGGAGGTTCATTTATTAACTCAAATGTTACAATAATTATCACAATCCAAACATACTCATATTTATATTCCTAACATAAAGAAGAATGCTTATTTTAATTTTGATAGTTTTGAATTAAATTGTTATAATTTTTTAAATTTTAATTTATTGAAAATCTAATCGCTTTGAGGGGCCTCTACTTTATGTCTTTATTGTTCATCAAAATAGAAAGAAAATTATAACATTTCAACAAGGATTATCTCCTCTAGTGCATCATATTTTTCTTATTTTATTTTTTTAGAATTAGCATACCTTTTCAAATTTCCAAACAACCTAATGTTTGACTATAATCTCCTACTTATATTAGTTTTTAAAAAATTACTAATTAGAGTATTTTTTATTTTTTAAGAAAATATATGTAGTGTGAGAAAGTATAGTAGAATTATAAGTTTTTTAAATAGTCTAAAAAAATCATAAAAGTGGTGTCACATAGTTTAAACCAAAATAAATTAGGAAAAAAATGTTCTTTGGAAAAAATATTCTAGGAAAAGTTATTCCATAGTAGGTTTTGAAAACATGCATCTACATATGGTTAGAATCTAATAATTTTTGGGTGAAATAGTTTCAACAAAAAATATTTTGACAAGAAATTTGGAATCTATGTTGACATTGCAACATTTGTTGGCATTAAAAAAAATCAACTAAAACCCCTAAGTTTTCCTAAAATGGGGCACAAATTTGAATGTTAACCATAGTAACTCTAAGACCCAGATTACATTAAATTTATTTAATAATTTTTTCAAATAATAAAATGTATGAATTTACCCATAAGTAGGTGAAATAAACCACTCAATAGCATAATAATTTAAGGTCCATGGAAATAACTTAGCTTATGACTTATTTGAGCATATAGAAAGTCTACATATACAATTTAGTAAAATTTATTGTGTATATTTGGGACAATTTTTTCATTGTATGTTTTGGAAGGAGGTCCAACAAATCCCACAAGGGTGGGATGTTTAACAATCTCATTTGATAGTGTTGTGTGTATAATATATTTAAATTTTTCAATATTTTGCATGTTTGGTCTTGTATCCACTAATTTCTCTACTTGATCCATATTTTACATGAGTGCATATAAGGTAGAGGGAAGGGTAGAAAGATAAGGTTTAGGGGAACTAAGGTGAGTGTAGGTGTAAGTGTGAGTGGAATGAGAAATAAAATACATAATAGATTGGGGAAGAGATATGGAGGAAGAAGTGAAATGAAGTTTATGAATGTGCATGGATGGAGGTATGGAATAAGGTGTAGACATGGTAGAGAAGTGAATGCTAGAATTAGGAATGATAAAATAGAGAGGGATGGTGGACATGGTATGTGGGGTGGTGGTAGATGAAAGAAGACTAGAAATATGATATACATTATATTAGGTGTGGGTGTGATTGGACAAACATAATTATGAGGTTTTATATTGGGAGAAGGAAATATATAGAAAGGATACACATTATATGGTGGAATACTAGTTGGGGTAGGAGTAACACTATTGTAGCATCATAAAAAGTAACCATTTTTCACACTTAGTTTGGAAATTAACAATTAATGATAAAATGTAATTAATTGTGCCTTATTTAGGGTGTTGTAAAGTGTTTTCTGATGATTTCACTCTAATCTAGGGCTTTATTAATTAATTGAGGTTAATTGAGCTTAATTGGCTGCTTTAATTCAAATCCAAGCCTTATTAATTACATTTTTCCAAGGATCTATCCTGACACTCATTCATAATATTTCATAACATTTAAGTTGGAAAGGTTTAAGTCCTAGAAAGCTATATTAGGACCCATTCACCACTTTGGGCGAATGGATCCTCTTTACCTAGGACACCCTTTTTTTAACATATTGAGGTGGGTTTTTAGTGATATTCTGCCTCCTCAAAGCTTGGCCCTAGAAAATTTTGCTAGGACCCATTAGCCACATTGGGCGAATCAGTCCTCCTTACCTAGGACACCTTTTTTTTACATATTTGTGATGGATTTTTAGTGATATTTCACCTCCTAGAAAATTGTGCTAGGACCCATTTGCCACTTTGGGTGAATGGGTCCTCCTTACCTAGGACACACCTTTTTGAACTTATTTGTGGTGGGATTTTAATGATTTTGAATCCTAGATCTCATGTCAACTTGGATTATTTGAATTTTGGGGTTAATTCTTAAGTTTAGTATAAATATAAGGTTGGTTCACATAGTTTCACCTAAGAATTATTATGCAAGCATCCTAAAAGTTTACAAGAGCATTATAGATAATTTAAAATGAATTCAAGGGAAGATTATTGAAGTTTTATTGCTGCAATTCAAGATCATATCATCATGTCAAAGTCATAGTGCATAAAGTATGTAGTTGAGATAATGTTGTTGATGTAGCATTCAAGATCCAAATTAAGCATTGTTTTGAACACATCCAATTTGATATCAAGATCTACATTCTACATGGCCAATTCATGTTAGTTTGTAGATTTACATTCCAAGAAATTATCCAAATTATTATTGTTTCATGTTTCATGTTCTTATTTCATTGTTTCATCACAAGGTTTAATTACCTAAATAGGGTTTGACCAAGGAAAACCCCTATTCTTTAACAATAAAAAAGTTTTTATTCTCCTTTGATGTGTGTTTGCAAGATTTAGGTTGAAGATCAAGTGGAGAATAAGATTGAAGCAAAATCGTCAAAGTTGGAAAGTTGTAAAGTTGTCATCTACATTGCAAGATCACATAAAGTTGTCTACAAAATTTATTTCAGACTTTTAGGAGCTAAGCAACGAGGAAATAGAAGTGAAAAAATTGAATAAAAAAACCTAGAAGTCATCTTTTAGAAACCCTAACAAGGACCCATTTTCCACTTTGGGTGAATGAGTCCTCAGTGACCCCAAAACAACACTTTTTTAGCAAGGTACACATTGTTTCAGCCTCTTGAAACCTCCCTTATTGTTATTATAAAAATTAGGATTGATTTCTAATTGCTATTTAGGAATTTAAGCCATCAGAATCAAGTGAAACCTTAGAAGAAAACATAGTGGTTTATCATCTTGTTAATTCATTTTGATAAGCCCTATTTTTCTTTGTTTCATTTTGGTGAACCCGATCACTTATTGAATATTCTAGTTTTCTGGTTTGGGAGTCTTTCTTCTCATCCTAGGTTAGATATTACATTCATTTGCATTGAATTGTATCTCATTTAGGGTGTCCTACTTTGCATTCAAACTTGCATCTCATCTAGGGTTTTAGAATTGCATTATTTTGCATTCTTTTAAAAATATGAAAAAATTAAAAAAACAAATCAACCATCTTGCATATAATTTAGATCACATAAATTTTCATTTGAAAATAAAAACAAAATTGCATATCAAACTAGGTTTTTTAATTCATCATTTCATCACCTTTTCAAATTGCATTTCATAGTACATTTGTAGAAATTTGAAACTAAAAGTTACTATGAAAGACCTGAAGCTGAAGCTCATTGAAAAAAGCTTAAAAATAAGTCAAAAATAGTTCAAAAACCCTAATCTAGGACCCATACACCCAAGGTGGTGAATGAGTCCCTGATAGGGTTACATAGGCATCAACTTTTCATAGTTTACAAGCTTCATTTATAGACTTAGAATTTCCTAGAAAAGCATACCAAGACCCATTCACCACCTTGGTTGAATGAGTCCCTGGAGGCCTACAAAAACCACTTTTCTAAACTTTTCAGTGATTTTTTGTACTTCCTAGGCTTGTTGGTAACCTATAGTATCAGTCTAGAAAGTTTTAGGAACTTATGTTTTATGCATCTAGGTCAAAGTCATCCATTTAGTGTAGTTATTTTTGAATCATTTAAGTAGCAATAAACATTAGATCTAAAAAATGTTTACAATTCTGCATTTTTACATTGTTGCATACATAATGTTTATATTCATCAAGATTTGTATAAGTTTGATAGTACAAGTTTTCATGTTTGGCTATATATTGTTTAGATTCTTGAAGTGGGTGGGTGCATGGAGATGGGTAGCCAATTTGTGGCCACTTTCAAAAAGAAGTTTTGAAAAGTCATAACATGAGTGTGTTATAACGCGCTCGTGTTATGACATGTTAAAAGCAAAAAATAAAAGTGAAAGTCATTCATTTTTCATTTTGACTATTTTTTGTTGTGCTCGCAGGCAAAACCCCCATTTTTTGCACTCATGTTCTATGAGGACACATTGTGCAAAAATCTTCACCAAGGGTTACTATTTCTTCACAAGGATGGTGCCACAATGACAAAGAGGTGTGAGATGTAAGGATTATTTTCTTTTTGTTTTGAATTTGTTAGTTTTAAGTTGTATTTGATATATATATTTTTAATTTGTAGATGTAAATCAACCTACAAAACCTCAAAATCCTCAAGACCAAAATCCTTAAGAACAAAATCAACCACAACAACAACCTCCTCCACCAATCACTCAAAACCCTCTTGGAAGTCAACTGAATTTGATGAGTGAAATTGAGAACAACAAAAAGCAAATCGAGGATTTAATTAGTAGGTTGAGTGATCCAAATGGTTCAACTGCAAAAAGAATGACCCTAGCAAGTTCATTGAAAGATATGTTAAAAAATGTAGATTCAATTAGCAAACAAATAATTGGATGGCAAGATAGGAGGTAGGTGGCTAGGGCTTATTATGTGGATAAACTATCATATAAAGATGTAAAGGATTTAAAAATTATAAAAGGTGATTTGTGCTCATTATTCACTAACTCATGCACAAATCAAAATCTTACCCTCAATGCGAAGAGGGTTCCTATTCATTGGTGCCACCACCAACAAATTAGGAACTATTTTTATGATAGGTGGTACATGGTCTTTGATTACCCATCGTGCAAAAATTATGAAGTTCTCTAGTATTTCCTTAGGAAACTATATAATGAGTTCATATTGAAAAAAATCCCAAATTATTTTGATATGAGGGACTTCTAAGGGAGAGGTGGGGGGTCAGCTCAAGATAGACCCAATGCACAGTTGAATCCTATACAGCAAGGGAGATGAACTCTAGCTAGGCTGCCTCGTGAGCACGTTGTTATTCCTTCCATCGCGATGGAGAGTGTCAATGTAGAGACATTGTAGGTGATCAACACTTTGACCTAGAGTGTCATCTATCATGTTAGCCCTATTCTATAGCTCCATCTAGGGCAGTTTTTGAGTGGTGGCCTTCGAACCCATGTGTGTCAATCTTGTAGGGAAACTTGTTCATATGACCCCATCAACACTCAGGAGGCTGCTACGCAGGATCCATCTATAGCTATGGAGATGGAGAGGGAAACTAACATTTTTCATGAGACATATGGCATTGATAGTCAGGTAAAAGTTAGCATGTTCATTGAATTTAATTTATTAAATTTCAATTTTGAAATTCAATATTAACTAATTTAGTTTTATGATTTTAATAAATTTTTAGGGTGACGGTGTTGAGAGTGGATACACTAGCCCTCCACATACTTATTTCTACAGTACACCTCTCGATGGGGTATGTAACTAGTAAACAATTATAAATTTATTACATGTTAATAGCATTGTTTAATGAATGGTATTTTAATATGTGATTTTGGATGTTGAACAAGCTAATATTGGAGGTTTCTAGGGAACACCTCCTAGTGCCAGTGGATTTACTCAAACCTACACACAGGTAATAGAATAAAGAGTTTAACTAATGAATTGTACTTAATAGATTTTTGTATTTTATATTTGTATTGTTGATTATGTTGTATTGCACATCATTCAAACTCAAAGCATTACTTCACATTCCATAACTAATAACTAGATGTTGATAGATGACAAAAATTCAACTACAATATAGTTGTTTAGAAAGTCAACATAAGTAGTGATGCAATTACTTCACCATGAGACCACACTTCTTCGAGGCATTTGTTCAAATAGCTTACCACCTTTTCTATGATACCATATTTTCCATACATGTGTAATAAAGAATTTTATCAAACTACTCACTTCCTTGCAACTATGGCTAAAAGCCTAAAATAGGTGCTTTCCAACAAACTGTGGATGCTTGGAAAATTATCTATCAAAGTATAATAGTAAGCAATAATACCATAGAGAAGGAAATGAACTTTCTGGAAAAATGCCTAAAAGAAATGTGGTCTTATGGTGATGGAATGTGTGCATTTTTTTGTAATGGCATTCCATCACCACAAAACCCCATTTCTTTGAGGCATTTTTTCAAACATTTCACTACCTTCTCTATGCCACCATAGTTATCATACATGTCTACGAGAGAATTTGATCAAATGGTTCACCGGCTTGCTGCTATGGGTAAAATCCTAAAAACATGTCCTTTCGAACAAGATATAGATAGGGAAAATAGTAAGCATGAGTATCAGAAATATATAGTTCAATAAGTACTCCAATTTTTGTTTGTTATCTCATACATTATAAGTCATGAAATGGATCGGTATTGTAGTTTTTGTGATTGAATAATTTGTTGTTTTATTTTTAGTTGTTGCAAGCCGTAACACCTCTGAATGTGATGAGGGAAATGGAGATTGGTGTTTCATCTGCTATACAATCCTCGATGGCTCTGACAAGGGAGGTATGAGGCAAATTAGTAAATTTCAATTTACATTCATTGTTATAGATGTTAGTTAGTGAAAAATCAAACCATTATTGATTCATAGTTTAATTTCTATTTGGATGGTTTATACAAGGCTTGAGCACGCTTGAGCATGGGCATGTGAATATTTCCCTCATGGAGAGAGATCATGAGATGGTAGTAAGTGATTATTTTGTTAAATATATCATTTTTTATAATGTAATTTCTATATATTAATGTCTTTATTTCTTATTGTAACAGTTAACACTTCGTCATGAACTAAACACTAGGAGGAGTAGTAGGAGCACTCCTCAAGCATAGCACAAATGGGTGACAGACCTATCACCATCTGATCAACAAGCAAAGGGAAATAATTTATTTCTAAAGCATGGAGAGAAATGACTTTTAATTCTAGAGCCCTTTGTTGTATGCCTACATATTAGTTTTGTACATATTTTGTATTGGATATATTTGACATTGTATGCGTATATGGCATTCTCGTAAGCCTATATGGCTATTTTGTACCTATATTTCATACTTATATCAACATATATTGATGTATGCCTACATGGCTATTTGATTAATACAATTTTTTTTTATCGATGGTGTCCATATTTACATTCTAAATTGATGGTTCAATAGATATGAGTTACGTGTGTTCAAGTGTATACTTTACAACTTACGTGTGTTCCAATGTATACTTTGCGACTTATGTGTTTTCATGCATATACCTTGTATTCATGCATATAATTTGTATTAATTTTTGTATAATATGTATTCATGTGTATACTTCAAGGCTTACATGTTTTTGAGTACTTGTGCTTCCCTTATTCACATGTACATGCTTGACTTATTCATGTGTATTCTTATTAATTGGTTAGCCCTAGCATTGATCATTGTTGTCCTTCATGGTCTGTCTTGAATATTAATTGATTGATGCTAAAAAACTTTATCTAAAAGAAAACAACACGTTTTCAATTGGTATTCCATGAAATGATTCATAAAAATATTCCAATATATTTAATCCTTTGATTGGAACAACTCAATTAAGCAAATGATACATAATCTCCACAACACTTTCAAAACATAATATTCGGAGTAGATGAAGTAGTTAACTTCTTCACACATTATCATACAAACATTTATCTTCAATAGTCTTTAAACATTTTCATAGCATAATCCTGATAGTGCAAAATGAATTGTTATTTTCTTGATGCATCACCATATAAACACGTCAAAAGTTTTATATGTCAACTTTTTGCAATATTATTTCTTGTATATGAAATGGACTCAGGAGAAAGAAAGTTATAATTTATAATACAAATAAGAAATGGACTCAACGTTGTCCTAGACCCCTAAATAGGTCTATTTAACAAAGCAACATGCTCTCAATCACTCCAATTGGTAAACACCATTGGGAAACATTTATCAAATTATGTTGCCCCTTGACTTTACCCACTTTTACTCCCTCAAACCTCTATTTTTCATTCAGAACCCCTCTATTCCCAATTAGGGCATCATGTCATAACATACTTTTGACCTCCCTTGTCCTTGCAGACCATTTGAACACATCAAACTCTACAACCTCACCCTATTTCCAACCTATTCTAACTTATTCTCAAGAAATTTCTTCTTTTCACCTCGTCTAGCCTTGCTTTTAAGGCCTAAATTCTAAATTTTGAATAGGGGAAGTGTTAGTAATCTCTTCCAATTCCTTTACCAATGCTATTTTTTTATTCATACTTACATAATTGACTCAAATGACCCCACATTAACTCAAAACTAAAAGCAAGATTACAAAATGGCCTATCATGGCCTTATTTGACATTATGATGACTAAAACCACTTAACTAGACCTTCTTCATCAAATGAAGGAACAAGATGCTCTGTACCAATGATCATACGCTTTTTGTGTGGAATACTTGGACTTCTCAACTTTCGTGTGTATGTTTCTCTTTTTCATTGTTTTGCATGCCATCATAAGGGATCAAGCTAGTTGAACGTAGCTCAAATCAAGTCAGCGTGTCTGGGTGTGAAAGAGGAACATGCCTAGAATAAACCTACCTATCGTGACACGTTGGAGCAGTTAGTTTGGTCACAAAAATTGCAAAACTGAAGTTTCACCACTTTGCAACTTTACTCTGCTTCAATTTGACACTTTTTCCATTAAGTGAAAACTAGACACCACAAGAAAATGACTCTGAGATAACAAAAATTGAGAGAGTTTATTGTAGAGGGGCCCCCAACATGATCTTGTAGGCTTAGATGGAGAGTTCGTAAGCATCACAGTTTCTGATTAATAGCCCATAAAAGTTTGCTTCCCTTTTGCACTTTGGACCCTTAAGGGATGGTCCAGTTGAATGTAGGTCAGAGTGATTCTGCATGTTTGGGTGTAAAAGAGGACCATTCCTAGCATAAACATACCTATTCAGACATGTTGAAACAATCTATTTGTTCACATGAGTTGCAAAATGAAAGTTGCACCACTTTACAACTTTGCACTGCTTGCATTTGACACTTTTTCTATAAAGTGAAAATTTGTCGCCACGGGAAAACCACTCTGAGATAGCAAAAAATGAGAGAGGTTTTTGTATAGGGGCCCAACACAATCCTGTAGAATTAGATGAGAAGTTTCTAAGTGTCATGGTATCTGAGTAACAACATGTTGAAGTTTGCTTCCCTTTTGCACTTTGGACCCTTAAGGGGTCGGTCTAGTTGAACATAGCTCAAAGCGATTCCGCATGTTTGGGTGCAAAAGAGGACTATTCCTAGTGTAAACATACCTATTTAGCTATGTTGGAACAATCCATTTGGTCACATGAGTTGCAGAACAAAAGTTGCACCACTTTGCAACTTTGCAGTGCTTGCATTTGACACTTTTTCCATCAAGTGAAAAGTCACCACCATGGGAAAACAACTCCAAGATAGTCAAAAATAAGAGAGGTTTTTGTATAGGTTCTCAACACAATATTATAGGATTAGACGAGAAGTTTCTAAGCATCATGATATCTGAGTAACAACATACTGAAGTTTGCAGCCATTTTGCACTTTGGACCCTTAAGGGATCGATTTGGTTGAACATAGCTCAGAGCGATTCTATCTGTTTGGGTGAAAAATAGGACCATTCCTACCATAAAAATACCTATTCAGACATGTTGGAACAATCTATTTAGTCACATGAGTTGCAGAATGAAAGTTGCACCACTTTGCAACTTTTCACTCCTTGCATTTGACATTTTTTCCATCAAATGAAAATTCACCGCCACAGGAAAACCACTCTGAGATAGCCAAAACCAAGAGATATTTTTGTAGAGAGGCCCAACACAATCCGGTAGGATCAGACAATAAGTTTCTAAGTGTCACAGTATCCAAGTAACAACATGCTGAAGTTTGCAGCCATTTTGCACTTTGGACTTTTAAGGGATCAATTTGGTTGGACATAGCTCAAAGCGATTTCGCGTGTTTGGGTGTGAAAAAGGACTATGAATAGCATAAAAATACCTATTTAGATGCATTGGAATATTTTTTTTGGTCACATGAGTTGTAGAACGAAATTTGCACCACTTTGCAACTTTGTACTACTTGCATTTGACATTTTTTCCATCAAGTGAAAATCCACCACCACGGGAAAACCACTCCGAGATAACCAAAACTGAGTGAGGTTTTTGTAGAGGGGCCCAACATGATCCTATAGGATTAGATGATAATTTTCTAAGCATCATGGTAACCGAGTAACAACATGTTGAACTTTGCAGCCATTTTGCACTTTGGACTCTTAAGGAATCGATTTGGTTAAACGTAGCTCAGAGTGATTCTACGTGTTTGGATATGATAGAGGACCATTCCTAGCATTAAAATACCTATTCAGATGCATTGGAATAGTCCATTTGGTCACACAAGTTGTAAAATGAAAGTTTCACCACTTTGCAACTTTCCACTACTTGCATTTGACACTTTTTGCATCAAGTGAAAATTTGTTGCCACGGGAAAACCACTCTGAGATAGCTAAAACCAAGAGAAGTTTTTATAGATATTCTGAATGTGATCCTTTATGATTAGATGAGAGGTTTCTAAACATCACGGTATCTGAGTAACAACATGCTGAAGTTTGCAGCCATTTTGCACTTTGGACTCTTAAGGAATCGATCCAGTTGAACGTAGCTCGAATTGATTTTGTGTGTTTGGGTGCAAAAGTGGACCATGCCTAGTGTAAACATACCTATTTGGATGTGTTGGAATAGTCTATTTGGTCACACAAGTTGTAGAATGAAAGTTGCACCACTTTGCAATTTTGCACTGATTGTATTTGACACTTTTTCCATCAAGTGAAAATCCACTGCCACAGGAAAACTACTCTAAGATAGCCAAAACCAAGAGAGGTTTTTATAGAGGCACCCAACGCGTAGGATTAGATGAGAAGTTTCTAATAGTTATGGTATCTGAGTAACAACATGCTAAAGTTTGCAGCCATTTTTCACTTTGGACTCTTGAGGGATCAAACAGTTAAGGAGTTCAAATGGTAGTTAGATCCATTGGGAAAGTTTAGTTTGAAGTAGAAATATTATAAATATATTGTAAAGACTTGATGAGAGGGGGATCTTGAGGATTTGAAGCAATAAAAGTTGATTAGCATTGCTTTTTATCATATTTTCTATATTTTTCCATTCTTTGCAGACTTGTACGATCTCGTATAGGGGTGTTTGGACTTGCAAACTTTGGAAATCTCTTATAGCATGTGTTAACTTGTATTTTCAGAAGTTTTGAGTCTTATTTTAAATTTGTGGAGTTTTATCTCAAATTTTCTTAATCTGCCCTATTAACCTTGTTTTTGGGGTGTTCAAAGTCACATAAATGTAAATTTTTCCCATTCCTCACCTTGTGACTACTCTGATTGGTGGAATGGGATTGTTTTAGTTGGGAATAGGTGGTTTCAAGCTTGTTTGTGAAGAGGTTTGATATTGCATTGGCTGTGATGCCCTAATGTGAAAATATGAGTTTTCCTCATGAAAAGTAAAGGTTTTGGTGGGCCAAAGTGAGTTTTGTGAGAAGGAAACATTATTCCATGTTTGATTAAGCTTGTGCAAACAAATTCAAACTTGTTTGAAGAGGTTTTGTGTTTTGGGTAGATTGGGAAGTGACTTTTTCAATAAACCCCTAGGGTTTTATGTATTACTCTTTGCACAATGGTATGTCAAAGGTCTGATTGTGATTTTTGAGGTTTTGACACATTTAAATTGTTGCTCCAAGGTTTTTTAGGGTTTGGATAAGTTTCAAGTATAGGTGCTTTGGAAAAAGAGGCTAATTAGAAGCCTAAAACGGTGAAAAGGTAAAATTTGAGTGCTCTGGTATGAAGTGATCATAGGTGGATTTTGAGTATGTCAAATTTTGTTCAAATGGGTCCCTAAAGAAGTTCATGTCATGGATTGATGAGGTGTCATTGAGATAAGTTACCCGATTAAGTTGATTCCTAGTGCTACAAGGGAAAAGAGTGATTTTGAAGAAATGATGAAATTGTGACGAGTTTATGGCCTGAAAATTGTGTTTGCAGATTGGAATTGTGACTTTGTGTGTTGTAAGCCTCCCCCTACTGCATCAATCCATAAACCGTCATATTGAATGTATCACATGACCTTTTACATACATTTTACATTTCAAAATTCATTTTTTACATTTGAAAACTAATCAACAATCAAAGTATAAGGTGCTATACAATCCACGCAATCTTGAAACAAAAAAGGAAAAGTGTTACAAATACAGAAAACATCATCCTTTATTTACTAATTTTGCAATTGTGCAACTAATGCAAGTTTTGCATTTTTACACCAAATGACATATTTTGTGCAATATCACTTCTCTAATCACCTAATGACCTCTTTGAGACTTTGAATACATTACATATACCTTCACATGACCTTTTTCACATTGTTTACATTTAAAAATTCAAATTTTGAAATTTTTCCTATTGAAGGCATTTACAGAACAAGGTTCTATTGCACCAAACATGAACTCCAAAATTACAATATTTGAGTAAATCTCATTACAATGCTTTAGGAACTTCGTTCTCACAGATATTTTACAATGTCACTCATACATTCGAGATTATCTTTAAATTTCTACATCATAGGTGCTCATTATGAGGTTAAATTCAATTGAGTAATTTGAGATTCCCTCACTAAGCTTTACACGATCTTTTATAATGGCTTCAAATCAGAATTGAGATTTCTCAAGATAATCAAAATAAGGATGTTGCGTTGCTTTTTTGGCTGAGATTCTCTTTGATCACTCATAAATCAACATTTTGTACAATGAGAGACCAATCAATTTTTAGTAGTTCACTTACAAGTACACAAAGCAAAAGAGAAAAAGAAAGAGCATCCAAAATGGAAATGAAATGAAAATAGATCCAGAAGGCACTTATAGATAAGCATGCCAGTCTCTCAACTTAGTCAATCCTGGTCATATATCTTCACTATGAGTTCCAAGATACCTATTCCACACAACACCTCTCATGAATAGAGTAAGTTGAAATTTCGGATGCTCTTATAATGTCTACATCATAGCTGCTCATGATAAGGTTAACTTCAAATGAATAACTTGAAATTCCTCACCAAGCTTTGCACACATTTTTGTAATGGCTTAAAATTATGATTGAGATTTGTCAAGATCATCAAAATAAGGATGTTGCATTTCTTTTCTAGATAAAATTCTCTTGGATGTCTCATAAATCTGCATTTTCTACAAGGGGAAACCAATCAATTTGTATTAGGTTACTTACAAATAGGCATTTGAATTAAAAGAAGATGATAGCATTGCCATCAAAAAAATTAATGCGCATACAAGTATAAATTAATAAGAACCGATGTGCATACTTACAACTTAATCCAATGAACCATCTAGGTCTACTCTACTCTTTATTGTGTCTCGTATTGCTTTGTAGTCAGACTCACAAACCTTCCACAAGGCCTTGTTCAAACATCTACCCACTTATTTGGTCAAATGAACATTGGATGCCACAAGAAGGTTCGAGTAATGAATAATCTTATGATGCATGTCAAAGTCCTGAAACAACCAATGTTTAACACTCTTATGTGGGTACCTTCTAAGCCACGTTCCAGTAACAACAACCAAGCCTATAGGGTATTCAATGTTTTCTCCATCTATAACTGGGGTCTCAAATTTCCTAGGTACATACATCTCAACATTAGGAATTTCATCAATATTTAATTGAGGTGGGCTATATTATGTACCTTTGATCGATGGTGGAGTAGAAAACATACCTTGAGGTTCTCGTGGGGATGATGGCATACCTTCTTTGTCAAATTTGACTGATGATGTACTCTCAACTTGAGATGTGTTGGATGGTGTCCAACCATATTCACTTGTGATAGATGGTGTCCCTCCATATTCACTTGTGGTAGTTGGTGTCCCTCCATATTCACTTGTTCTTAATGGTGTCCCTTCTTATTCACTTTCCATAGAGGATGTGTCTCCAACTATAGTATCTGAATCTATCTTAGCACGATGCTTTTGCATTCATGCCCTTTGTGCTTCCAAATCTTGTTCTCTTTTTGAAAGTTGAGGTTCCTCTTCAGTTGGCTAGTTTTCATCAATAGTACCTAATTTCTTCTTTTCACGATATGTCGCCACCCATTCTCTCTCCTTTGCTTTGAAGGTTTCATACTCTTCATCTATTAGTTTATTCCTTCTTTGTTTCTTCAGAATGGCGGATAATTTTATGTGTAGCATGGTAATGAGAAAAATATTAGTTCCTAAAGTATTTGTCTATTCAAATAAATGAAATATATGTCTTCAAGGCTTCATAAAAAATACTTATAATCATCTTGTACAAGACTATTTCTAGCATAGAAAAAGGTGGTGCATGGGCTAGTTTGTTGTTTTAGTCTAATCATTTTGAGTTGGTTTGGGTCTTCACCACCTAGGTTGCTACCACGCTGCCCCTACCTTCTCAACCCTACCCTATTGGCAAGCTAGTGGAGTGTTGGCAAGCTAGCCCACTCACTAGCTTGCCAATGCGGTAGGGTTGAGACAGTAGAGGCATCATATGCCTCATAGAAATGGGGTGTACATCACCATGACACCCATTTCTATGAGGCATATGTTGTCCCTACCTTCTCAACCATACCACATTGGCAAGCTAGTAGAGTGTTGGCAAGCTAGCTCACTCAATAGCTTGTCAATGCGGTAGGGTTGAGAAGGTAGGGGCAGCGTATGCCTCATAGAAATGGGGTTTCATGGTGATACACTACCCCTACCTTCTCAACCCTACCACATTGGCAAGCTATTGGATTGTTGGCAAGCTAGCTCACTCACTAGATTTCCAATGCATTAGGGTTGAGAAGGTAGGGGTAGTGTATGCCTCATAGAAATGGGGTTCCATGGTGATGTATAGGGGTAGTGTATGCCTCATAGAAATGGGGTTCCATAGTGGGGCAGTGTATGCATCATAGAAATGGGGTTCCACGGTGATATACATCACTATGGAACCCCATTTTTATGAACGCCCTCTTCTCAACCCTACCGCATGGCCTGTGGCACCTGAGGCATCGCTAGCCAGAAGGTGGGGCAGCATATGCCTCATAAAATGGGGTGCCCGCTGTGGTGAGCATGCTCCCCACCTTCTCACCTACATCACCATGGAACCCCATTTCTATGAGTCATATGCTGCCCCTACCTTCTCAACCCTACCACATTGGCAAGCTAGTGGAGTGTTGGCAAGCTAGCTCACTCACTAGCTTGCCAATGCAGTAGGGTTGAGAAGGTAGGGGTAGTGTATGCCTCATAGAAATGGGGTGTCACAGTGATTAAATCACTGTGACACCCCATTTCTATGAGGCATACGCTGCCCCTACCATGTCAACCATTTCTGAACACAATTTTAAGGTTTGAAAGTCATTTAAAATGGTGTTTTGACCCATTCCTCTCACTGTTGTAACTCTAACTTGATGAATGGGTTTGCAACATCACTAAAAAGGTGTGGAATGTTGAGTGTGTGCAAGGAAGGTCAAGAGTTGAGTTGGGCATGAAGCCCTAGAGTGAAATTTGGTGTTTTCCATGTGAATTTGAGAGGTTTTGACATGCTAAAGTGAGTATTATGTTAGGGTAGAATTATTTCTTGTTGAATTGAGTTTTTGTAGGCCATTTTAGACCTATTTGAGGTGGTGGCATGTTTTGATAAGGTTGGGAAGTATGTTTTCCAATAAGCCCTAGGTTATTTGGCTTAAAAAGAGGGTTTTTGGTTTTCACATCTTGGTGGATGAATTTCTAAGAACTAATTGTGAATTATTTGGTTTGAATACATATAAATTTCTTCCCACATGTGTTTGGAAGTTTTGGTCAAGTTTCAAGATAATTTTTTTTGCTAAAGTGTCCTAATTTTAGGCCTAGTTGGCATAGAAAGCCTGATTTGAGAAAGTTGTTACAAAGTAACCAATAGTGGTTTGTTGGCATGTGATTGTGTACCTTGAAGGGTCATTGAAATGGTTCAATTCTTGGTTTGAAAGAATATTATTGAGAAGAAATACCTGATTGAATGAGTTGGAAATGCTACAAGGAAGAGTGTTGATTTGGTGAAAAGTGAAGAGTTTTGAGAATTGTGACTTGTGAATTGTTGTTGTTGGTTGATTTTTTGTGTTCACTTGTGTTGCAGTACCTCCCCTAGTTGCATCACAATTCAAATGATTTTTCCATGCTTCCATTTTGATCAATGATTGCAAGATATGTTGCACTTTTCCCCATGTTGCTAACTTAGCCTTCAATAAAGAGTCTTCTAATAGTGGAGAGAAGGGTTAGAATCCCTTGTAGGTACAATTATCAAGGAAACATTTAAAATATATCACAAATAAAATTGATGAGGTAGGTTTGGTGATGAGGTAAATTTAGATATAGAGATGAAAACCAAAATATTTTCTAAGATCTATCAATATGGGAGTATATTCCAATTTTTTAAAGAGATATATGGAAAATTTGGTAGCATACACAAGGAAATGAGCTTCTTAGTATAATTTTTTGACAAAAAACTCAATGAAATCTTTAGAGAGTGGTATGCACTTCCATAATAAAGGATTGAGAAATGATGTTTTATTTTACTTCCTTAAAACGTATGTCATAAATAAGTGTATACAAAATGTGGAAGCATACACAAGATAAGTCAATTTTTAAATAATAAAATGCCTCAAAGAGATGTGGTTTAAAAATGTAATTGGAAAGTGTATAGAATTGTGTAATTTAAAATGTGCATTGACAACCTAAGGTTATAATGACAAACAAACAATGATCAACATGGAATATTCAAGATAACAAAAATGAAAGGAAGCCATAATAGAATGAAAGAAAATGTGTAGAGACTTCACATACCTAAAAAAATAGAGTTTCAAATGGAGGAGTTCAATCCAATTATGTAGCCTTAGCTTCTTCTTTCTTCAAACTCCTCAAAAATTTGGATTTTTCAAAAGCGTGTTCCCCTCCAAACTTCAATTATATATCAGTTTTCAATGGAATTCAAAGTTGAATTGATATTATGTCTTTCAACGTTAAAACTCTACTATTTCATGCAAAGGTGGTAGAAAGATCATGAAAAAGGTGGTGGAATGTGAAAAAAATGCATCCACACTTCACAACATCATCAAAAAGCTATTTTTTGTCAGAGCACATGTAGAACTAGGAGAATATGCAGAATGTGGGCCTTGAGATCACAAGTATATTGAGTTTTTTTTACCATTTATAGCGCAAAACAAAACACACTTGCACGTTATTTCTTCCTAAAATGGCCATATCTCTACTTCTTCAAAACATGCTCACATTATGTGAAAGTTTGTTTTTTAATGGATTTCTTTTCTCTCTCTTTTTTTATACCCTATATACCCTGATTCTATCTATCTTCCCTCTACCCTTATACCCTAATTCTATATATCTCCCCTCTACCCTCTATGTCTCTCCCACTCCCTCCCTCTCTCTCTGTCAAGTCTCTCCCTCATCTCTCAACCCCTACCCACTCTCCCTCTCTCAACTCCATCTCTCTCTCATTCACTCCTCTCTCACTCACTTACTCTCTTTCTCACTCACTCACTCAATCCCTCTCCCTCCCTCTCTCTCACTCACTCACTCTCTCCCACTTCCTCCCTGTCTCTCTCTTGAGCCTATCCCTCATCTCTCCACCCCTATACCCTCTCCCTCTCTCCCACCCTCTCCCACCCTCTCTCCCACCCTCTCCCACACTCTCTCCCACTCTCTTCAACCTTCTCTCCCAATCTCCATCTCTTTCCCACCCCACCCTCTCTCCCACTCTCTCCCACCCTCTCTTGCACCCTCTCCCACCACCTATCACACTCTCCAACTCTCTCCCACCCTCTCCCACTCTCTC
>VDFB02000017.1:363385081-363441467 GCA_007258455.2 Sequoia sempervirens
TACCCTAAACCCTCTACCCTCAACCCTAAACCCTTTACCATAAACCCTTTTACCCTAAACCCTTAAACCTTCTACCCTATACCCTCAACCCAATACTCTCTACCATCGACCCTAATTACTCAACCCTCAACCCTTAAACCCTAATACCCTAGAAACCATCAACCCTATAGGTCCTCCACCCTAATCCCTCAACCCCTATTACTTTCTCTCTATCTATATATCTCACCTCTCCCTCCCTCCCTCTCTCCTACCCTCTCTAGTTGTCTCTATCTGCCCTCTCCATCTTTCTATGTACCTCTCTTTCAATTAATCCCTACCACCCTCTATTGCTCCCTCTATCTATCTCTATCTATCTCCCTCCCACTCTCTCCCACTCCCTCTCTCTCATGTCTCTCCCTACCACCCCCTCTCTCTCTCTCCGGTCTCTCCCTCTGGCAACCTACCTAGGTAACTCTCTGTCTCCCATCTCTCTATCTATCCCTCCCACCCTACCTAGATAAGTTCATCTCACTCCACCCCACTCTTTCTCACCCTTTATTAGGCCACTCCCTCCCACAACCTCTGCCTCTCTCAGGTCTCTCACTCACACTCCCTCTCTCTCCCACTCTATCAATCTCGCACTCCCTCTCACTACCTATCTCTCAAGTCTCTCCCTCTCACCCCTTTCACACTCTCAAGTCTCTCCCTTTGGCATCCTACCTACATAACTCTCTCTTTCTCCCTATCTCTCTCTCTCCTGCTCATTTGTTCTGCTCTCCCACCCCCCTCTATCCCACCTCCCTTTATCCCTCCACCCTACCTAGATAAGTCCCTCACTCCAACCCCTTCTCTCCCCTCCCACACCCACAAACTCTCACTCTATCCGTTTATCCATTCCCACTCTCCACACTCCCAAGCCTCCTTTGGTGCTCCACCACATACCTCTCCCTTCCTCTCTTCTCTCCTCATCCCCTATCTCTCTCCCCCTCCAATTCTCCCTCCTCCTTTATCCCTCCCACCCTACCTAGCTAATCCCTCTCCTTCACCCTTCTCTCAGTCCCTCTTAAACTCTCACTTCCACACCTTCTCCCTCCTCCAGACTCTCTCTCTCTCCTTCCCCGTCCTCTCCCTCTCCTACCCTACTTAGACAACTCTAGATCTCTCTCTCTCTCTTAAAATTCTCCCTCCCTCTAAATACATACATAAATACATACATACAAGCATAATACATATGTACATACAATCCTACATACATACAAGCATACATGTACATGCACGTATATACAATATTACATACAAGTAGGCATACATACAATATACATGTATTGATACGTACAGGCATACATACATACATGACATACAAGCATACATGTGCATACAAACATATAAATATATAAACATATATTCAATATGCATTTAACAGGTTTTTGTTTGATAAGTAGGAGGTGTTTTTCCACAGCGTGTCAAATTATGATATTGCTATCAGGATTCAACCGTGTGGTTTCGAGTCAAACTCATTGACCCATGTTTCATGAGTAGTGGTTCAACAAGAACCCATCTCTCATGATATCAAATGGTCCACTTAGCACTCATTGCATCTAGGTGATGCTCACAGAAGTGAAGCACTGGTCCGTCCTGGGAGGTTTTTGTTTGTGGGGAGCATGTCTAGCAAGACATAACGCAAGCGCGTTATACCGTGCTCGTATTATGTCTTGCTAGACATGCTCCCCGCAAACAAAAACCATGTAAAAACTGACCTATAACTCGAGCACGTTATAACACGCTCTTGTTATATCTTTCTTTGGGAATCCCTGAGCCTTAGGATTGGTATTTGCCTTGGAATACCAACCCAAAGGATTGGAGGGCATTCCCAACGACCAGAGACATGTTTTTACAATTTCTACAATATTTCAGATAATCGGGTTCGTGCTCACCATCAAGATTGTATGTGGTTCAATATCAAACAAATTGAACATCTAGGTAATGTTAGGTTCTCTCTTAGCTATCCAAAGATCTAATTTTTTTCACTTTCTAACAATATTAAGTTGTTCATCCATAATTTCTTTTGTTTGTATGTCTCTTTTTTGGCAAAAAGCAGTGTTTGTTTTTTTTTTCATTATAAATTAACCCTTCATCGAAATTTCAAATAAATTACATTTTTAGAAACTAGACTCCATTCTACAATTTTAATTTTTTTAAAAATCAATTAGTTTCCAAAATTTGTAGGGGTAGCACAGCCAAAAATTTTCTTTTTAGGAAGTGTCCACTTCAAAAATTAGTAAAAATTAAAATATTCATTAAAAAATTACAAGAAAAATCATGCATCAACTACATACTATTACCTAACTTTTAACCATGATGATTTTAAAAATACTAAAAAAAGGTTCACCGTATGAGGGTCGTACAAGAGTTGCTATGTTACATTTTTCTCACAAAAACAACACCAATTTGTTTACATCCCTCATTTGAACTCCTTAATCTCAACCATTTTCAAAATAAACTAGTAGTTTAGAAAATAGACTCAGAGCATTTGAATCCTTCTTTTTGTTCCATCTCAAAATTTTGAGTGTAAGTATCCTCAATTTTACGTCCAAGGTCAATATTTCTTGATTTAAAAAAAAAAGTGGCCACTTAAGCCCCCTTTTTGGGAACCATCTTGGTGCACTTACCCAAGCATGACATAAGATGGATAAAATTACTTCTCATTTTTAGCACACAATATTAGTATCTTACATTCCTAAGCATGTTAAGAAAAACTTCAACCCTCCTACTTGTGAGAATACTTTAGTGAAAGAGGATGCAAGCATAGACAATCATGACAACCATAATTGTTCTTCTCCTAATACCTCTCCTATTAGTGACGAAGGTATCTTGGTGAAAAAAGATACAATCATTTAGAATCATGAAAGTCTTGTTTGTCCCTCTCCTACTCCCCCTTGGATAGATATTATGAGACAAGAAGATGAGATCATTAACACATTTCTTAACATCACTTTACCTAGTGAGAATGCTTTAGTGAAAGAGGATATGTAGATCCAATGACTGAGAGTTATAACATTATTTCTCTTCTTCCTAATGTCCCTAAAATTTGGAAAGATCTATTTGAACAAAAGGATCCAATCATTGGTAAGCTTGAAACTCATAGTTATTCTTCTCTTGATGCCTCCTCCTTTTGTGATGAAGTCACTTTACAAAATCTAACCATGGAATGTGATGAGACCTTAAAGTAAAAGGATGAAATGATGGACAATCATAATGATCAAATTTTTCCTTCTCCTAATATCTCTCCTATTTGTGATGAAGATATTTTGGTGTTAGAAGATCAAACCAATGAGAGTTATGAGAGTCCTATTTGTCTCACTCCTAGGAAAAACATTATTCAACAAGAGAATGTCATCATTGATAAACAAGAAAATCCAACCATTGATGATTCCCCTACTTGTGATGAAGTTATTTTAGAAGAACCAACCTTTGAATGTCATGAACATCTAGTTTGTATCTCTCCTAAAAACTCACTTACTAGGGAAGATATCAAGGTAGAAGAAAATGAGAACATTGACACCCATCTTTCAAATAATATTGATGATGCTTCCTTAGATGAAGATGATGAAGAGACATTAGACTCCACTTCACTATGAGATCATGAAAGTAAGGATAACTCTTTTGAGGTTATGAACATTAGGACTCCCCTGAGTCCTCTAATTATTAGACATCCTACAAATTCTTTAATCATTAGACCACCTAAGCCTCAACTCATCATTTATGCACCCTCACAACAACCACAAGTTCAAAATAAACTCGTGCTTATCGTAGAACCACCTAAAAGGAAATTTCATAATGATGATTTTTTGCAGCAATCGAGTTACACTACTGTTGCTCACACATATAACATAGGAACAAACCACAACTGAGACAAACAACTCAAACACCCCTCCCATTGCCTAACCCTATCTTGCCTGGTCCTCCTCGTTTTCCTTTAAAAAGCGGAAAGGAGTATGATCTTTTTCAACAACTTAAAAATACTTCTACTAAGATATCCTTATGGGACCTTAATCAAGCTTCATCTATTTACCATAACACGCTTCAAAGTGCTATAAATTAAGTTCCTACCCATCCTAATGTGCAATCAAATGATGTGGCAGCCTAGATTCAAGCTATAACTCCATTCAACTTAGACATTACCTTTTGTCAAGATGAGTTACCCGCGTTAGAAGAGAAAAAAAAATGAATCTTTCATGATAATAGTTCACATTAATCGAATAGTGATAAAGAGAACTCTCGTTGAAAGTGGCTCATCCCTTAACATGTATAACATAAACCTTCTTGATAAGACTGACATAGAAAAAAACCAAATTCAACTTGATTCTTTATTTGTTCATGGGTTTGATAATGTAGGAAAACAACCACTTGGAGTCATCACATTATGGTATTAAAGCTGGAAAAGTTACCTTACAAACTCTAGTCCATGTTATGCCTCATGATCTTTCTTACAATATCCTCTTAGGGAGACCTTCGATTCATGAGATGAATGGAGTGCCCTCTATGCTTCACCGTGTAATGAAGTATTTCTATAACAACAAAGTTTACACACTTAAGGCTGATCCTCAACCTGAAAGTTTAGTGATTGTTGAAAAAGAAGGACAAGATCCTTTGGAAGTATTGATACAAGAAGCAAAAGTGAAAATCAAAAAGGAAGAGGAACACAAGAAGAGCATTGACGAAGTCACTAAATTGTTAAAAGATGATTGGGGTTCCTTAGATTTCACACCAACATTCATGGGAGAATACAAGATTATAAACAAAGAGTCTAAAAAGGGAAAAGAAAAAGCGGTAATGTCAACACAAAATTCGAAAGCATCCACTTCCACTACTTTAGGAGAAAAAGAAAATTGTACAACAAACTTTGATGAAGTTGATTATGACTAACCACCAAATTCAAAAGAAATGAAAAATATTTATGGAAGAGGTTATGAACTTATGAAACAACTTGGGTATAGTAGAAAAGGATGTGGTGCTAGAGAACAAGGTATTTGTGTCCCTATAGAGCCTAACACACAAGAAACAACTTGTAGTCTTGGTTATTGTCCTTTGATAAAAACAAAACCATCAAACAAGCTTTGACTCAATAGCAACACTATTAAAAAATATTTTTCCAAGACAAGTTTAACTTTGGTGCATCATGAACTGATAGATACTACATGTGGGAATATCTCATTAGATACACACTTGTCTGTACACATTATAATCAATAACAATGGTTGTTACTCCTTGCCATGTAATAGTTGTAGGGTCATAACATACTCACTATTGCATGTTTTACATTAATTGCAAATTATTTCCTTTTCACAAGGAGTGGAATATAATCAACAATCACCTCGGCTCACCCTTGTCCCCCATTCAGTGGGGGCAAGGGGTTAGATAGCTTTGTCCTCATATGTCACTTGTCATTGTCTCTTTTAGCTAGTTGACCACCTTCCATGTATATATAAGAGCATGCCTAGGATGTGGATGACATGCCTTAAGTTGGCTCGAGGGTGACATACTTTTCTTTCTAGTCCTCCTTTTGGATACATGGACCTAGTGTACTTTTTTGAGACACCCAATGACCACTTTTATGGGACAGCCTATTCCACTTTTTGGGGTTCCCTATCCCATTTTTGGGACAACAAAGTCCACTTTTGAGTCCAACCTAGTTCTTCTTTTAGAGTGCCCCTAGCACTCTTTTTGGGATGCCTTGGTCCACTTTTGGGGCCAACTTGCACCACTTTTAGAGCCGACCCACTTTTCACTTGGAGCACCCTCCTTGAGAGAAACTAGTCCCTTATATACTCCCCACTTTAAATAGGTAATGTCCTCAATGCAAGAACATTCAAATGAAGGTGCATCATTGTTCCTTGATGAATACTTGTTAGAGGGATCTCTAGATACATGCTTTGCATATGGAACAAATTCCACCACCTCTACACCATTTCTAACCCTATCATACTTGATGTTGCTACATGCCCCATACTAACCTCCACTACAAGAATCATATTCTCTACTTCTCAAAATTTGTTGACTCCCAAGTGTAACCTCTATCCTTTGATATTGGAAGTCTTACCCTTGAATTCCTCCTTGACAACCTAAGTCCTACTCAATGCCATTGCTTCTATGAGAACATTTCTTTTATCCTTAACTTAACTCCACGTTGCTAATTCTCTAACTCAACAACTCTCTACAAGAATCATGTCTTGACTTCACCTCTAAGTTGTCCATCCTTGATATAACTTTGACTACTACACCCATGAACACCTTGGTAAGATGCATCATTCCACTTTCAACTTTGGGCACCTATTCCTAATTTCGAACAAGAAAATTATGAACGGGTACCCATTCTTTAAAGCTAGAATCCCCAAGCCAATTTCTACTTGGGTTTTTGGCTCAGGAAAGATTTGGTAACCCAACCCTTAGCCTTTGACCTACAACTAAAAAAGCTAAGGCAATATCAAGAGAAATGTCTAACTTTGGCAAGATAGTTGATGAGATTTTTTTTAGAATTAACTTATAAAATTAAAATCCATTATAGACCATAGAGTCTAGTTTTCAAATATGTAATTTTTTTATGATTAGATTAATTTTTCTATTTCCTAATTAATTTCTAAAAATATTGGTCCATAAACTTGAAATATCAGGCTTCTTTTATTTTTAAATAACTTTTAATCTATTATTTTATTTTGTAAAAAAAATTATGATATCAATCTTCAGACAATTCTCTACATGCATTGAAAAAAACTTAAAAAATGATTAGTTTAGGTCAAATTATGGTGTCCGTAAACATTTTTTTGTAAAACAACAATTAGGGCCAACTAAAATTAATAAAAATAAATAAATAAATAAATAAAAAGAAAAAATCCTCATCAATCTTCAGCTTGTTGCACATCTTTCCCCAAAAAGAATTAGAAAAATACTTTTATTTAGGTCAAATTGTGGTGTTCGTACATGTGTATGGTTATATGGTTAAAAAAAATGGCTTTTAAAAAGTGGTTTTTATACATGCCTATTAAAAATAAATTTGTATCATTTGGGTATTAGAATAAATTACATATTTTGGAAACTAGACTCAAAATACTAAATTTTATGATATTTTTAAAGATTCAATCTATAAGTGCTTCAAATTTTCAGTCCAATTGTGACAAATTCTAAAAATAAAGGAAATCACTTCTACTTTTTAAATTTTTGTGGACCCAACTTCTTGCATCAACTCTTTTCTTTAAGCTACCTTGGCATGAACCTTGCTCCATAGAACACCCAACTCAACAACACAAGATCTCTACTCTTCCACATCACCATGACTCCAAGCCTAGTTCTGACACAAGTCACACCACAACCACATTAACACCACTCCAACTCTTCACTCCTAATATCCACACTTGAGATATCCTACAATGTCCTTTCTCCATGGTGAATCCACTATCCTTGATAGCCACCAACTCCTACTACTTCTGTGTACCTTGGAATTTTACCCTACTCTAATGTGCAAAATAACTAAAAATGCGAATGATAAAAGACTAAGGACACTTCAAGATTAGCCTAAAGAGTGATAAAACAAGAAGGAAAATAGATAAAATGAGATGCAAATGATTATACCTTTCTTGTTGTTGAAGACTCCTTGGTTGACCCTTGATTTTGATGGATTTGTGTGCTCCTTGGATGGCTTGTGATACAACTAGATGCAAGATTGAATGTGCAAAATGATCAAAGTGGATGGCTAAATGATAACAAGTGCTTGAGAATGCAAATTGGCAGCATAAGGTTACTCAAATCAAAAGTGTTCTAAAAATTCCCTTAAGGAGGGAGTATTTATAGGAGAATTTGAATTCTCTAGAGAATTCAACGGTCAAGATTCATCCAACAAGGTCAAAATGAAGGGCTATGGTGAGTTGAGAACTCACTAGCCCTCACATCTTGACATGTAGATGGTGAAGTGGCTAAGGGGAGATGAGGTGTAAGTGAGGTGGCCAAAAGGTACATGATGTGGAGGAAGGACAAGTACCTTGCAAGTACATTGGGAGATGGGAAGAATCTTGGGTGAATAAAAGTGAATTTTAAATTCACAATAATTGGAAGAATCTAGTGGATAAGACAATGTTCCCAAAAGGTGGGAGTTTGTCACATGTGACTTGATGTGACAAGTCAAAGGTTCTAGAAGATGCATGGGAAAAGGGGATTCTTGGAAGAATAAAAAGGAATTAAAAATTCCTTGGGGGATGGAGAGAGTTGACTAAGGTACTGATTAAGATTAATTAATCAGTAATTAGAAGATAAATGAGGATTAGAAGCCAACTTGCAAAAGTTGGAGGATGTGACACATCCTAATCAAGGATTAGGCATGTGCACATCCCTAATGAAGAAATTAGGAGATGGATTAGGATTAGATGAAAATGACATGTGAGGAATTAAATAAATGTAATATTAATTTAATTCATTTGATGAAAAGGGGATTAAGGAGAGTAAAGTATTTAAATATTAATTAAATACCTTAGGGATTTGGCAGAATTAAGGATATTAATTAAATAATAGCAGTATTACTTAATTAACGAAAATAAGATGAAAGGGGATGAATTTGGATAAATTAAGTGTCCAAACTTAGATGTCTACATTTTTCCCATCTTTGAGATGGTGTTACGAAGTAGCATCATTTCAAAGATCATTAAAAAATAGAACTTAGAAGAAGATGGTTAGATTGGAAAAGATGCCCCAGTCATCAAAGGGATGACTAGGAAGAAAGATGATGGGGGTGAAGATGAAGAGTAGGGATTGAGGATGCCCCCTCGAGAGGACATGCGGGTTGAAGAGAACACGTGTGTACTCTCGAAATAGATGATGGGATGCAAGGGGAGATGAGGAAGATGATGCAAGGTGATGGGTAAGAAAGTAAGTGATATGGAGATGGATGAAGCACAAATGGATTTTAGGACAACAGGTGATGTTGCCCCAGTAAAGGTACAAGCCAAAATGGGTTGATGATGGATGGAGTGTTGTCAATGAGGGAATGAAGGATCCCAAAACAACATGAGGATAGGGAAGGATACATCCCACTATGTGGTATTGATGAGGGAATGATACATCCCAAAACATCACTAAAGGATAGGGAAGACTACCTCCTGATGATGATGATGAAAGTGTTGCTGATGAGGGAAGGATACATCCCAAAACAACACCAAAGGGATAGGGAAGGATACTAATGGATGATGATGATGATGGGTCAAGGCTGGTAACGAGACTGGGGACAAGATCAAGGATTTGATTAGGTGATTTATATGAGATTGAATAGATGAGGAGAAGATTAATATGTGAGATGGAGAGAAGGATCTTAAGATTTAGTTCGATATCCAAAGATTTGGACTGCAGATGGACTAAAGGACAGATTAGGGGTCTGGTTAAACTCAGATTGGGATAAGATTAAAGCTCAGATGAGGATTGGATTGAAGACTAGAATGATTGAAGGATATGATTGGATTGATTTTACATCGAGTTCTGGGGTTTAAAGGATGTAAAGTGTTGACAATCAAATTTTTCCCGATTTGGCAATTTTCAAAAAATTGTCAAATTTTGTCGTTTTAGGAAACTTCATGGATATAATTTTGGAAATCCAAATTTTTTCCAAGAAATACCCAATATTGAGATAAGATGAATTTCCAACATCCCAAATTTGAGATATGCATTTTGAGTTATGAGTGAAAACAAGTTTTCAAAATGCTGGAAAAAAACACTAAATTGAGATTTTGAGGGTCAAGATGAAAGTTTGAGGCCTCGAAAATGTGGCAAAATGGATTCCAGCTCAAATGGACACCCAACTCAAAAGTTATGGCCTCTAGAAGTTTCGGTGTAAAAACCAAAAATCAATTTTGAAAATTTCAACACGGGTTTTGATGGCGTGGGGAAATTAAAAAATGGGTTGGGATTAGTTTTTTGAAAAAGATAGTAAAAATGTGAATTTTTTTGGGGGGGGGAAAGGACGGCGGGATAAGGGCATTGCCACGCCGACGGTGGGCGGAGCCACCCTGGAGAAGGGTGGAGCCGCCCTGAACGGGGGCAGAGACGCCCTTGGGCGGAGCCGCCCCAGACAAGGGTGGAGCCGCCCCGGGGTGGAGACGCCCTGGACAAGGGCGGAGCCACCTTGGAGAAGGGCGGAGACGCCCTGGGGCGGAGCCACCCTGGCCGAGGGCGAAGCCGCCTCGGACAAGGGCGGAGCCGCCCCGGATAAGGGCGAAGACACCCCGGCCGGGGGCAGAGATGCCCCGGGGCGGAGCCACCCTGAAGAAGGGCGCAGCCACCCCGGACAAGGGCGGAGACGCCTTGGGGCGGAGCTGCCCTGGCCGACGGCGGAGATGCCCCAGGGCGGAGTTGCCCAGGAGAAGGTTGGAGCCACCCCGGCCAAGGGCGAAGATGCTCGGCCAATGGAAAAGCTGCCCCGAGGGCAGATCCAGGCAGAGGAAGAAGGGGAAAAGAAGGATGAGGGATGGGAGATACATGCAAGATGATGAAATAGAAAATGAAATGCAATCCTAATGCAATTTTCCATCTTTGGAGCATTGATTTTTGCTATAGCATAAGACACCAAGTGCTAGGGTATGTGGAACCAAGGTGTGTTAGTGTCTAATACATGAAATAAACACAATAGACAAGAAGGCTATCCCAACACCCCAAAGTCACAAAGACCTTGGTCGGGCCAGGTATTGAGATAACCACAAGCACAAAAGGATGCCCCAACATAAGACAAGACCTCAGGGATCTTGGTGGGTACTACGTGGGACAACCAAGAAGACATGATCAAACAAAAGATCAATATATGCCCCTATGTGGACTAATCAAAACATGCCATAATATGATGGATCATGGCAGCCTTGATAGGTGATGATAGGGAGCTCAAATGATAAACAAAATCCAAAAGTATCAAAATATCACAATCAATGTCAAATGTCCTTTGCCATAGGATCAAGGGGATGGATGGGATTGGATGGGGTCTGTTAGGAAGGATGCATCCTGTTGAGATCAAAGATGATGGATACTAAACTAAAAGATTGTTATGATGCGGGATGTTCAAAATTGATTGGATCTCATGATACAAGTGGGTCTCATTTGTGGAGAACTAGCTAGATAAGGGCATAGCTTGATGACATGACACAAGGAAGACAAGACATGATACTGACACACCCTAAAGACCTAGGGGCTTGGGGGCCAATCAAAGATTAGCCTTGCCTACGTGAAAGCACGGAGCCCTCGTAGTTCAATAAAAGGCTGTCGACTGACCATGGATAAAATTAGAAAGAGGATGGTGAATGATGATGACAGATGACAAGGAACAGAGAAACAAAAGCTAAGACTAATGATAGACGATATAGGAGTGGACAGAGAAAGTAGAAAGACTGACGCTAGATGATAGAGGAGCAGATGGACAAAGTAGAATGACTAATGATAGACGATAGAAGAGAAAAGTGGACAATGAAAATCGATGATAGAACCCCGGGGGCAGATCAAATGATTGACCTTGCCTACATGAAATCACAGGGGCAGCGTAGTTCGACAAGACCAAAGACAAACAATGGATAAAGGATGATAAGATGATAGGATAAGTGGATAAAAATATGGGACCGATACAACAAGATAGGATAGACCTGTTGGATTGGATAGGATGATGATGATCACATAAAGCTTAGGGATGGGATAGTTATTCAAAGCAGTAAAATGACTTGGGAGGATGATATGATAGATAGATGAGTGATGAAAAGTGATAGGGGATTGGAAAGATGTGCAAGAGAAGTAGGGGTGATGATGACGAGATAAATGACATTGGGTTGCATGGGGGGAGGCCTATAGCCAGATACCAATGACAAGGGATTGTGAGATGGGATGAGGATAAAGAATGGATAGAGATATAGGGATGGGAGATGGGAGGGATTGTTTGAATGGATATGAATATAAGGATTAGGAGATAAAAGGGATGCTAGGATAGCTGGATACAAAGATAAGGATGGGGAGATGGAAGGGATGATGTGATAGATGGATAGGGATAGAAAGATTGGGAGATGAAAGGGATGCTAGGATAGATGGATACAAAGATAAGGATGGGGAGATTGAAGGGATGCTATGATAGATGGATAGGGAGATGAAGGGATGTTATGATAGATGATGTCGCCGAATATGTCACAAAGGAAGCAGATGCCCCCACTCTAGATATGTAATATATGATGAGGCATGAGGGATGGAAGACGAGTGGATGGGAAAATAAAAGAGATAACTAGATGAGGATAGGATGGGTGACTAAGGAATATGATAGAGCATAGATGAAGGGAATGTATACCAAGAGGTGTCCAAAGCATGCATAGATAGGTGCCCCTATTTTGATCAAGATCACAAGAAGGATGGAGGGATGGGAGATAAATAGGATATGATGGTAGGATGCGGAAGATAGGTGGGATGGGGGGATTTATGAAGAGGACGGATAACAAGAATATGGGTGCATAGTTGGAAGCATAGTGGATGTAGGGAATGCATATCAAGAAGTTACCCCCAAGTGCAGATGGGGATTTACGCATGACGTGTGTTTGCTAGATTTTCATCATGGTATCTATCCAAGGCACTTTTTTGCCAAGTTTTCACCATTAGACGAATTATTTCTCTTTCCTATTTTATTTTTTTGATTTTTGATTTTTGGACTTTTTGACTTTTTTTTGAAGACATGCGATAAGGATATGGATAAAGGACTTAAGCATCAAGTTCTATATGAGGTATTAAGAGCCCATGTTCGAACCGACTATTGGATGTTGGTACAACCTTATGAGGATAAATGGATTATGCAAGAGGATGAATTAGAGGGATTTGAGAGGGGAGATACATGGGATAATGGATGGGACGCTGCAAAGGGTATGAATGGAATGATGGGGTGGATATGTGATGGGGAGATGTGTTTAAGACCAACATTGGCACATGTGGTGGTGGATGTGAAAAGATAATAGGATTAAGGGATGGAGAATGTGGGGATAATGGAGGAGATGGAATGGTGAATTTCAGGACATAGGGACACAAAACGGACGTAGGAGATGAAAGGGGTGTATGATTAGCTTTTGGATTAGCGGCTTTGGATGTTTTTACAGATTTTTCATGTGATGGCATTGCATCTTTTTTCTTTGGGATCCACATGGTTTTGATCTTTGCTTTGGTGGGCCTTTGTGGCCTATGGATTTGATGTATATTTAGATTTTTCTTCTCTTCACCATGTCTTTTGGAGGGGACATGAGGAGCCTTAGATTCATGTGGATGTTTGGATTTATGCATTTTTTCTTTAACAACCAAAGTGCTTTTAGTAGCAATGGGATGGGTGTGAAGATGGATGATGTGGAGTGATGGAGGTAGGATTACAAGGATTATGTGTAGATGGAGAATGTGTAGGTATGTGCCTTTGTTGATCCTGATTAGGATGTTTATGATGGATGAGATGGATAGGTGATGAATGGATGAAAGGATGGATAGGACGAGATGGAGGAGGTGATTTTGGGATATAGGGGCCCAAAATAGACGTAGGATCTGGAAGGAACATGGGAACGGTAGATGGAGGATTGGAGATGGTAGATGGAGGGATGTAAGGACCCAAAATGGATGGAGCAGATGAAGGAGGAATATGGACGGTGGTTTTGAGGCAATACGATTGAGGAGGAGGGATGGCAACATATGATTTGGTGGAGTGATGGAAAGAGCCTATATTTATTTTGGAAAAGGCTTGTTGAGGACGTCTAGAGGTTGTACCAACATTTTTAGATTGCGATTCATGAGTAGTACATCCAAGACCTTGCAAATACAAATATTCTTTAGCTTGGATGGGCTTTATAATACCTTGCTCATGAAGGCCTAAACCTTTTCCTTGATAGTTCATTCTCTTGAGCATTCGATCTAGGACAGGATTTTGGCTATTCTGGAAGAATGATGTGAGTTCATTATTAGGTGGAAGAGGAGGGTTGGTGTATATACTTTGTTTTTCTTCTATGAGGAGACCACCATGGAGGAATGTGAGAGGACCAAGGGGATATGTAAGTGGTGTGGGGATAGCATTTTTAGGTGATGATGGGCGATCATGAGAAGGAGATGATGGGATAGCAACATCAGGAGAGGGAGTAGGGGCCATGATAGGATTTGGATTTGTGGTAGTAGGCTCATGTGATGGATATGCAGATGGAGCAGTGGAAGCTTGAATGACAAGGGGATCATGGGATGGAATGGATTGGGGACTGTGATTTTGAGGTGGACTAGATGGGATGGTAGGATCTTGATCTGGAGAAGGAGATATGTTGGCATGCTTTGGATTAGACTCTTGGCGTGACTCATTATGTGCGGGAGGCATGGTAATGGAGTCTTGTTGGGACTCTTCAAGTGGGGAAGATGGAGGGATGGAAGATTCATGAAGTTCATTGGAATGGATTTTGGTGCTACTAGGAGTGGGAGGAGTGGATTGGATTTGGGTGGATCTAGGAGTAGAGGGAGTGGATTGGAATTGGGTATCTCTGATGGATTCGGTGGTTCTTGGAGTAGGAGATGGGAGTTCAATGGATTTAGTGGGTTCAATGGTTTCAATGGTTTGAGCAGTACTAGGGGTGGTAACATCAATAATAGGTGTGGTATGGAGAAGGGTCTCATCACTAGTGACTGTGGATGATGGATCTAGATGGCATGGTTCCATGACTTCAAGATGTGGAGTTGGGGATGGTTTCTTTGTCATGAGTCCTTGGAGAACTTCTGAAATGTGAGACTTGCATATGGTTGGCTTGGCTGGGGTGGTAGAAATGGATGAGGGATTATGGATTGGTGGACTAGGGTTAGATGGAGGAATGGGATTGAATGTAGGACTATGAGTAGATGGGGGATTAGGATTGGATGGAGGACTAGGAGTAGATGGATGAATGGGATTGGATGGAGGACTAGGAGTAGATGGAGGACTAGGATTGGATGGAGGGTTAAGGTAAGGATATTGGAGTGGTGAATTAAGATAGGGGGACATGGATTGTGGATTAGGAAAAGAGGATATAGGTGGTGTAGTGGGACAAGAGGATGTGGGGGATGGATTATAATAAGGGTATTGGGATGGTGGATTAGGATGAGGATATGTGGATGTAGGATTAAGGTAAAAGGGTGTGGATGTAGGATTAGTATGGGAAGATTGGGAAAGAGGATTATGATAGGGGCACATGGATGGGGAATTGTAATAGGAGTATTGGGATGGAAGATTAGGATAAGAGGATGTAGATGAATGACATGACAAATATGGGGATGAAGAAGATACTGGATATCCATTATCAAAGGTGGCATAAGGAGCATGATTAGGCATGGATGAAGACATAACGAGATAGCTCATAGGAGTAATTGGATTTTGGAAAGTGGGTGGAGAAAGCTTACTAGATATGATAGTGTTAAGGGGGTCTATGTCGTATACCTCTTGATCGACAAGACTTTCGTTATTGTTGTCAACGTAATTAGGGTTTCCCTTGACTAGTATTGATGGAGGGTGAGGATTCATGATGATGATAGGATAAAGAGGATGGATAAAATATTTTGGATGGGAATGGATTAAAGTTCAAATCGAGATTTTGGTCAAGCTCATATAAGGATTGGACAAAAGCTCAGATTAGGATGATTGGATGATGCGATGGGATTGATTTTGATTTTGATGGGATTCGGTAGATGGAGGATTGGATTGGGTAGATGATTTTATGATTTTGATTAAAGTACTAGATCAGTTTGATTGGATAGGATCAAATGATTAGATGATGTTGATTGGATAATTGTGATTGGATGAACTTGATAGGATTGGTGTGCTTGGATTGATTAGATGATTGTATGTATTTGATTAGAGGAATGGATTGGTTTGATTATATAGGAAGAAACAAAAGGTACCACTAGATAGAGCTCAAAAAATTTAGCAATTTTAGTTTTTGAATGAAGTTGATCTGATGCACGGTTTGTAAATGACAGCCTCAGGAAGTTAGGGGCGTGTCCACCCCGCAATGCGGGGCATGGCCACCCCAAGATGGTAAAATTTTTGATAGGAGGAAATGGAAGGTACCAATGGATAGAGTTTAAAAAACTAAGCAACTTTGGTTTTTGGACGAAGTTGATCTGATGCACGGTTTGTAAATGATGGCCCCAGGAAGTTAGGCGTGTCCACCTCGCAATGCAGGGCATGGTTGCCTCGAGATGGTCAAAGTCTTAATAGGAGGAAATGGAAGGTACCACTAGATAGAGCTTAAAAAATTAAGCAACTTTGGTTTTTGGATGAAGTTGATCTGATGCACAGTTTGTAAATGATGGCCTCGGGAAGTTAAAGGGGCGTAGTTAGCTTTCTGCAGTAAATCAGGGGCGTAGTTAGCTTTCTGCAGTAAATCAGGGGCGTTGACAGCAAAATTAGGGGCTTTGACAGAAAAATCAGGAGCATCGACAACTTTCTGCAATAAATCAGGGGCGTTGATAGCTTTCTGCAGCAAAACAGGGGCACTTCTGCTTTTCTGCAGCAAAACAGGGGCACTTCCGCTTTTCTGCAGCAAAACAGGGGCACTTCCACCTTTTTGTAGCAAAATCAGGGGCACTTCCACCTTTCTGCAGCAAAACAAAGGGCGCTTCCACCTTTCTGCAGCAAAAACAGGGGCACTTCCACCTTTCTGCAACAAAACAAAGGGTGATTCCGCCTTTCTGCAGTAAAGCAGAGGGCACTTCCGCCTTTCTGCGCTGATTATGAATGGTGTTTGGTGATGTAAATAGTAAAAATTATGATGTTCGCTAGGTGAGGGTATGGAATTTTGAATGGAATATGGAGAAATTAGAATGAACGGGTAGATTGAAGATGATTGTGGAGAATGAGTGGGGATTTAGAATGGTTAAGCAAAGATTTGGAATGATAAGATGGAGATTTAAACTGATCCAATGAAGGTTTTGGGAGGCTTAGAGTGACAAAATGGAGGCTTAGGATGATGAGATAATGGTTGGGAATGATTAAATGATAGTTTAAAGGCTAAACAGATCCAAATGGGGTAATTTCAGGTGTTCAAGAGGGCAAATCCGCCCCTCTGTAGCAAAAATTAGGGGTGTTGACAACTTTTTGCAGTAAATTAGGGGCGTAGTCAGCAAAATCAGAGGCATTGACAGCAAAATCAGGGGCGTTGACAGCTTTCTACAGTAAATCAGGGGCGTAGTCAGCACAATTAGGGGTGTTGACAGCTTTTTGTAATAAATCAGGGGCGCTTCCGCCTTTCTGTAGCAAAACAAGGGCGCTTCCACCTTTCTGCAGCAAAACAGGGGCGCTTTCGCCGTTCTGTAGCAAAACAGAGGGTGCTTCCGCCTTTCTACAGCAAAAACAGGGGCGCTTCCGCCTTTCTACAGTAAAACAGAGGGTGCTTCTTCCTTTCTATAGTAAGACAGAGCTTGGTTTTGATGGTAATGGCTATGGCAAGGACTCAAAATGATAAAGTAAGGCCAAAGTATCAAAGATTTCATAGGTTTTTTCACAAGAAAACACTTCAAGCAAGCACAATCATATGATTAATGTTAAGGGTATGGCCAAGAAAGGTCTTAATCTAGGATGCACAAGGCTTCTAGGGAGTCCTCGATATACTCTCAGTACGTGAGGCACAACCGTGAACACCAGCCCATCACAAGCGTGATTCGGGAACCCCAGCGAGATACTGAAACGCTCAGACCAACTCTTCACGTCTATCTAGGTATCACCTAGCTTTGACGCTCCAATTACTATGTGACTGGATTGGGGTACAACTTTCGTTCTCCACCCTTTATATTCCTCGTCGGTACACGTGGTTGGAATCGTCCCTTGGGGTGATGAAATCTCCAAGTAGGTCCCACTAAAAAGAAGACACTAACCATTTCCAACTACTCTCCAGGCTCACATGAAGTGCAAGAGGAAAGTGAAAACAAATTAATGCCCCCTTGGGTAACACAAGAATAAACAATCACAACAAGCAATGAAGTTTACTCCCCCTAATTAGACTATGTTCCAAAACAACAAGGATAATCTTCAAAAATATGATTAAATAGATGGTCCTGCAAATAAATGTTAGTTGTCTTATCCTTCATTCTTGGCCAATTGTGCCATAATATGCTACAAAACGTTAGAAAAAAACCCCAATATCCTTGCCAAAACAATGTTAGAGGGTTGTTACTTGAAAATAGTTAAAAATGAGAACAAAAATGATGCTAAAATGACTGTTTTACCTTCCAAACTATGTTGTTTTGGGGCGCTTCCGCCTTTCTGTAGTAAAACAGGGGCATTTCTGCCTTTCTGCAACAAAAACAGGGGTGCTTCCACCTTGCTATAGTAAAATGGGGGCACTTCTGCATTTCTACAGCAAAAATAGGGGCGCTTCCGCCTTTTTGCAGTAAAATAGAGGCGCTTCTGCCTTTCTGCAACAAAAGGTTAGAGGAAAAGAGCTTTTCAAAATGAAAGGGTGTATCCGCCCCTCTGCAAGAAACTTTATCAGATTTTTAAAAAGGAAAGTTGTATGCCCCACTGCAAGAAAGTGTTAGAAAAAAAAAATCTTCTAAGTATACACCTAACTGCAGCAAACTGTTAGAAGAAGATGAAATTGTTAGATATAGGGTGTTGCCGCCTTTCTGTAGCAGACAAGAGGGCGCTTTCGCCTTTCTACAGTAAAGCAGAGGGTGCTTCCGCCTTTTTGCGGTGAAGTAGAGGGCACTTCCTCCTTTCTGCGGTGAAGTAGAGGGCGCTTCCACCTTTCTACGGTAAAACAAAGGGCGCTTCCGCCTTTCTGTTGTAAAATAGAGGGCGCTTCTATCTTTCTGCGACCTTTTCCTACAAAATTCTTAGTGAAAACAAAGGTTAAATGCAAGAACCCATTTGTGGGTCTCACCAGGCGTGCCAAAAATATGTACCTTAGAATTTTACCCTACTCTAATGTGCAAAATAACTAAAAATGCGAATGATAAAAGACTAAGGACACTTCAAGATTAGCTAAAGAGTGATAAAACAAGGAAAATAGATAAAACGAGATGCAAATGATTATACCTTTCTTGTTGTTGAAGACTCCTTAGTTGGCCCTTGATTTTGATGAATTTGTGTGCTCCTTGGATGGCTTGTGATACAACTAGATGCAAGATTGAATGCGCAAAATGATTAAAGTGGATGGGTATGTGTAGGATCATCATGCAAAAAATAGGCCCTTAAGTGGCAAAAAATTTAGAAAAATCAATGTTAGGCAATTTGACGTAAATATTTGAATAAGTTATCTATATTATTTCAAAAATATGTAAGAATAGAATTTGTAGAAAATTGAATGTAGTTTCTAAAATACTAGGTTTATTTAGAAATAAATAAAATCTATTTGGTGAAAATTTGAAATTTCAATGCAGTAGTACTTAAATTTGGAAAAAATAAGAAGTAGGTGTCGTTCTGACCACCCTAACCATAATAAAATAATAATATTTTTTTAAGATTTTATATATAAGTAGAGGACTCATGTCCAGATGTGATGCATATCTTTTGTAATTTTTTTCCAAGTAAATAATTAATTATGAATTTTTTATTACAACTTTTAGAAAATATAAAAACTCATCTCAACCACCTTAACTTGGTCAAAACTTCATGAAATTTAATTTTTCTTTTTTAATCCTATAGTATGTGAAGCATAGAATGTGACGCATGTTTTGGATTCAAAAATATGATACTGTTTGAAAGCTATAGATGTTTTTCAATCACCTATCGATTAGGACTTTAGTCATAATTCTAATAGAAAATGAATAATAATTATTTATTAAATTCAAATTAAATCATAATTTATATTTTTGGAAAGCTGAGAATCTCCTCTAAAAACCCTTTTTGTTTCATTAATTTTGGGTGAAAAAAAAGTCGTCAGCCACATACCCTACAAATATTGCCACTTTTTGGCGCACCATGATCCTGCACATACCCGGATGGCTAAATGATAACAAGTGCTTGAGAATGCAAATTGGCAGCATAAGGTTACTCAAATCAAAAGTGTTCTAAAAATGCCCTTGAGGAGGGGGTATTTATAGGAGAATTTGAATTTTTTAGAGAATTCAACGGTCAAGATTCATCCAACAAGGTCAAGATGAAGGGCTATGGTGAGTTGAGAACTCACTAGCCCTCACATCTTGACATGTGGATGGTGAAGTGGTTAAGGAGAGATGAGGTGTAAGTGAGGTGGCCAAAAGGTACATGATGTGGAGGAAGGACAAGTACCTTGCAAGTACATTGGGAGATGGGAAGAATCTTGGGTGAATAAAAGTGAATTTTAAATTCACGATGATTGGAAGAATCTAGTGGATAAGACAATGTTCCCAAAAGGTGGGAGTTTGTCACATGTGACTTGATGTGACAAGTCAAAGGTTTTAGAAGATGCATGAGAAAAGGGGATTCTTGGAAGAATAAAAAGGAATTAAAAATTCCTTAGGGGATGGAGAGAGTTGACTAAGGTACTGATTAAGATTAATTAATCAATAATTAGAAGATAAATGAAGATTAGAAGCCAACTTGCAAAATTTGGAGGATGTGACACATCCTAATCAAGGATTAGGTATGTGCACATCCCTAATGAAGAAATTAGGAGATGGATTAGGATTAGATGAAAATGACATGTGAGGAATTAAACATTTATTTAATTCATTTGATGAAAAGGGGATTAAGGAGAGTAAAGTATTTAATTATTAATTAAATACCTTAGAAATTTGGCAGAATTAAGGATATTAATTAAATAATAGCAGTATTACTTAATTAACGAAAATAAGATGAAAGGGGATGAATTTGGATAAATTAAGTGTCCAAATTTAGATGTCTACAACTTCCAACATAACCTTTCATAATGTTACTAGCTCAAGTCCAACTATTTAGGAACTGGCCTACAAGAGTCCCACTCTCAACTTCCCTCTAACATCCTCAAACCACTTTTTTGATTCTCCATCCTTCAAGAGTCTTGCCCTTGGCACAATTTATCAAATTCATCCATCCTAGATGGACTTGTTCTATTGGTCCTATGTCCATGAGAACCATGGAAATTACATCTTTGCCTTTCCTTCAAGTCCAAGTTATCCTAGTAGAATCATTTCTTAACCACCTTAGCACTAACCTAGCATCCAAACTCTCTTCCTTTCAATGCCTAGATACAATACACATCGAACCACATTTCCATGAACAACACACCAAGTTTCTCTCCACTTGGAGTATCCTCATCAATCTCACCTCTATCTTCCAACTTCTTCTACACAAGGATCTAACTCTAATATCTTTCTCCTAATATGCCCTGGATCAACTCAACTTGAAACCAATGAAGCCTTCCTTCGCAGCCCATTTCAACCACTTGATAACCCTGTGATCACACTGGCTCTCTTCTAGCCATCTAGCCATCCTACACCCCTATTGCTTCTCTTCAACTTAAATGACCCTACAATTTATCTTATCTAAACCCAACTCGTGGGGTCAAAAACTTACATTTTTGTGCTGTGATACCAACTCATATGAAAATGAAGGTGATAAGAATATATATACGATTGTATTTAATAAACCTTTATTTCTCATTTTGTATCCCAAAAAACTTGGATATTGTTATAATCCTTCATAATAATTACTATTTGTTGGGATATGAATGTGTAAATAAGGAGATCTACTTATAGTTTCTAGGTAGAATATATATGCATACATTCGGGAAAATTTGTGTTCCATGAAGTTCTTTAGCAATGGAACATAGATATAGTTAGAAATATTTATGCTTGCTTATATAAACTCATAATAATAGAAGACAAGCATCTCTACCAAAATTTATCCCTCTAAAAATCTCTTTTCGATCACACCAAATTCCTTTCACAACACTTTTTCCATTTGTATCATTCATTGTAATATTCTATTGACTGTGTGGTGGGACTTCACCTCCTCTTCAAAATCACACGTTTCTCTACTTCACAAGAACAACTCATAATCAGTATCTAGTGCATTTTGTCTTCAAACACTCTGGTTAATATGCTTGCATTTATATGCTACTTTATGTACAGTTGATGTATTTGCTAGGTGTTATTGGATAAAATATGCTTTAGGGATGGCCGTCCTTGTCAGCCAGCCATTACTCATTTTCTGATGCTTTAGCATGGCATGGATTCTTAGAGTCTTTATTGAGTCAGAAAACTTGTTTTTCCTGTATAATTATGGTACTGAATACCTGCTATCAGAATCCTTGTTTCTTCCACGTCTTTTTTGAGATCCCAAAACCCCCTTCTTTCACTCCTATCTTCTTATATGGACAACTAAAACACTTCATATGTCTAGGGTTTCCATGTTTGAAAACAAAAAAAACTTAAAAAATTACTATTTTTGTACTTTCATCCATTGAAGTGATGTCTCATTGTCTGAACAAAAAGATTATTGGGGTTCCTTAGATTTCACACCAACATTCATGGGAGAATACAAGATTATAAACAAAGAGTCTGAAAAGGGAAAAGAAAAAGTGGTAATGTCGACACAAAATTTAAAACCATCCACTTCCACTACTTTAGGAGAAGCAAATTGTACAACAAACTTTGATGAAGTTGATTATGACCGGCCACCAAACTCAAAATAAATGAAAAATATTTATGGAAGAGGTTATGAACTTATGAAACAACTTGGGTATAGTAGAAAAGGATGTGGTGCTAGAGAACAAGGTATTTGTGTCCCTATAGAGCCTAACACACAAGAAACAACTTGTAGTCTTGGTTATTGTCCTTTGATAGAAACAAAACCATCAAACAAGCCTTCACTCAATAGCAACACTATTACAAAAGATTCTTCCAAGAAAAGTTTAACTTTGTTGCATCCTGAACTGATAGATACTACGTGTGGGAATATCTCATTAGATACACACTTTTCTACACATTATAATCAATAACAATAGTTGTTGCTCCTTAACATGTAATAGTTGTAGGGTCATAACATACTCACTATTGCATGTTTTACATTAATTGCAAATTATTTCCTTTTCACAAGGAGTGGCATATAATCAACAATCACCTCAGCTCACCCTTGTCCCCCACTCAGTGGGGGAAAGGGGTTAGATAGCTTTCTCCTTGTATGTCACTTGTCATTCTCTTTTGGCTAGTTGAAAACCTTCCATGTATATATAAGAGCATGCCTAGGACGTGGATGAAATGCCTTAAGTTGGCTCGAGGGTGACATACTTTTCTTTCTAGTCCTCCTTTTGGATCCAAGGACCTAGTGCACTTTTTTGGGACACCCAAGGACCACTTTTATGGAACAACCTATTCCACTTTTTGGGGTGCCCTATCCCATTTTTGGGACAACAAAGTCCACTTTTGAGTCCAACCTAGTTCCTCTTTTAGAGTTCCCCTAGCACTCTTTTTGGGATGCCTTGGTCCACTTTTGGGGCCAACTTGTACCACTTTTAGAGCCAACCCACTTTTCACTTGGAGTACCCTCCTTGAGAGAAACTAGACCCTTATATACTCCCCACTTTAAATAGGTAATGTCCTCAATGTTAGAACTTTCAAATCAAGGTGCATCATTGTTCCTTGATGAATACTTATTAGAGGGATATCTAGATACATGCTTTGCATATAGAACAAATTCTACCACCTCTACACCATTTCTAACCCTATCATACTTGATGTTGCTACATGCCCCATACTAACCTCCACTACAAGAATCATATTCTCGACTTCTCAAAATTTGTTGACTCCCAAGTGTAACCTCTATCCTTTGATTTTGGAAGAGTCTTACCCTTGAATTCCTCCTTGAAAACCTAAGTCCTACTCAATGCTATTAATTCTATGAGAACATTCCTTTTATCCTTGACTTATCTCCACACTGCTAATTCTCTAACTCAACAAGTCTCTACAAGAATCATGTCTTGACTTCACCTTTGAGTTTTACATCCTTGATATAACTTTGACTACTACACCCATGAACACCTTGGTAAGATGCATCATTCCACTTTCAACTTTGGGCACCCGTTCCTAATTTCAAACAAGAAAATTATGAATGGGCACCTGTTCTTTAAAGCTAGAATCCCCAAGCCAATTTCTACTTGGTTTTTAGGCTTAGGAAATATTTGGTATCCTGACCCTTAGCCTTTGACTTGCAACTAAAAAAACTAAGGCAATATCAAGAGAAATGTCTAACTTTGGCAATATAGTTGATGAGATTTTTTTTAGAATTAGCTTATAAAATTAAAACCCATTATAGACCATAGAGTCTAGTTTTCAAATATGTAATTTTTTTCATGATTAAATTATTTTTTCTATTTTCTAATTAATTTATAAAAAAATTGGTCCATAAACTTGAAATATTAGGTTTTTTTTTGTTTTTTAATAACTTTTAATCTATTATTTTATTTTGTAAAAAAATTATGATATCAATCTTCAGACAATTCTCTATGTGCAATGAAAAGACTTAAAAAATGATTAGTTTAGGTCAAATTATGGTGTCCATAGACATTGGTTTTGTAAAACAACAATTAGGGCCAACAAAAATTAATAAAAAATATTCAAAAAAAAAAAAATCCTCATCAATCTTCAGCTTGTTGCACATCTTTCCCCAAAAAGAATTAGAAAAATACTTTTATTTAGGTCAAATTATGGTGTTCGTACATGTGTATGGTATGGTTAAAACAAATGGTTTTTATACATGCCTATTAAAAATAAATTTGTATCATCTGGGTATTAGAATAAATTACATATTTGGAAACTAAACTCAAAATACTAAATTTTATGACTTTTTTAAAGATTCAATGTGTAAGTGCTTCAAATTTTTAGTCCAACTGTGGCAAATTCTGAAAATCAAGAAAAACACTTCTACTTTTTGAGTTTTTTGTGGACCCAACTTCTTGCATCAACTCCTTTCTCTAAGCTACCTTGGCATGAGCCTTGCTCCACCAAACACCCAACTCAACAACACAAGATCTCTACTCTTCCACATCACCATGACTCCAAGCCTAGTTTTGACACAACTCACACCACAACCACATTAACACCACTCCAACTCTTCACTCGACACCATCAATCTCCTAACATCCACACTTGAGATATCCTACAATGTACTTTCTCCATGGTGAATCCACTATCCTTGATAGCCACGAACTCCTACTGCTTCCAACATAACCTTTCATAATGTTACTAGCTCGAGTCCAACTCCTTAGGAACTAGCCTACAAGAGTCCCACTCTCAACTTGCCTCTAACATCCTCAAACCACTTTTTTGATTCTCCATCCTTCAAGAGTCTTGCCCTTGGCACAATTTATCAAATTCATCCATCCTAGATGGACTTGTTCTATTGGTCCTATGTCCATGAGAACCATGAAAATTACATCTTCACCTTTCCTTTGAGTCCAAGTTATCCTAGTAGAAACATTTCTTAACCACCATAGTACTAACCTAGCATCCAAACTCTCTGCCTTTCAATGCCTAGATACAATACGCATCGAACCACATTGCCATGAACAACACACCAAGTTTCTCTCCACTTGGAGTATCCTCATCAATCTCACCTCTATCTTCCAACTTCTTCTACACAAGGATCTAACTCTAATATCTTTCTCCTAATATGCCTTAGATCAACTCAACTTGACACCAATGAAGCCTTCCTTCGCAGCCCACTTCAACCACTTGATAACCCTGTGATCACACTGGCTCTCTTCTAGCCATCTAGCCATCCTACACCCTTGTTGCTTCTCTTCAACTTAAATGACCCTACAATTTATCTTATCTAAACCCAACACGTGGGGTCAAAAACTTACATTTTTGTGCTGTGATACCAACTCATATGAAAATTAAGGTGATAAGAATATATATACGATTGTATTTAATAAACCTTTATTTCTCATTTTGTATCCCAAAAAACTTGGATATTGTTGTAATCCTTCATAACAATTATTGATTGTAGGGATCCGAACATGTAAATAAGGAGATCTACTTATAGTTTCTAGGTAGAATATATATGCATACATTCGGGAGAATTTGTGTTCCATGAAGTTCTTTAGCAATGGAACATAGATATAGTCGGAAATATATATGCCTGCTATAAACTCATACTAATAGAAGACAAGCATCTCTACCAAATTTTATCCCTCTAAAAATCTCTTTTCGATCACACTAAATTCCTTTCACAGCACTTTTGCCATTTGTATCATTCATTGTAATATTCTATTGACTGTGTGGCGGGACTTCACCTCTTCTTCAAAATCACACGTTTCTCTACTTCACAAGAACTACTCATAATCAGTATCTAATGCATTTTGTCTTCAAACACTCTGGTTAATATGCTTGCATTTATATGCTACTTTATGTACAGTTGATGTACTTGCTGGGTGTTATTGGATAAAATATGCTTTAGGGATGGCCGTCCTTGTCAGTCAGCCATTGCTCATTTTCTGATGCTTTAGCATGGCACGGATTCTTAGAGTCTTTATTGAGTCAGAAAACTTGTTTTTCCTGTATAATTATGGTACTGAATACCCACTATCAGAATCCTTGTTTCTTGCACGTCTTTTTTGAGATCCCAAAACCCCCTTCTTTCACTCCTATCTTCTTATATGGACAGCTGAAACACTTCATATGTCTAGGGTTTCCATGTTTGAAACTTAAAAAATTACTGTTTTTGTACTTTCGTCCATTGAAGTGATGTCTCATTGTCTGAAAAAACAAAGGAGAAAACAAAAAAGAAATGATATCTCATCTTAAATATGCTCCCATGTCGACCTGTCTAATATACCGTATGAGCATATGTGTACATTTTCACTGTCAAAATATAGTCATTTTTTGAAAGGGGATATTTTGGATGGATGAACAAAATTTATTAATTATTTTTTAATATGAATTAAGTGATTGTAAGTTTTTTTTTATAGGTGTGATTTATCATTTATACAAAATAATATTATACATATTAAAAAAAAAAGGTTGGATATAAAATTATATTTCTAGACTCTACATGAAACCAACATTCAAATCATAAAACATATAAAAACATGCTAACACCAACAACAATATCAAAGTGGGGAGGAGGTGGGTCTTGGTCTCTCAATTTACCCCATAATTTAGTGGGGTTTGGGGTATCAACAAGAGGGACCCAACCCTCATCATCTTTATCTTGATCTTATTTTTCATTAGCATTGCCTACTAAAAATGCAAGAGTCGATTGAAGAAGTTTGTTGAAAGCTTCACCAGTGGGCCATTAGGAGGTTTCGTCTATGGGTGGCAAAGAGGTGAAGTGTCAACAAGTAGGCCACAACCAACCTCGTTGTCCACAGTCCCTTTTGGCAACTGATGGAGAAGCCTAGGAGCAATCCTCTCAGTTACCAGTACTACAAGGAAAAAAAAATGTATCCTCATCACTACTCGTGAAGAGGCCAACAACCTCGAGAGAAAGGAGATGAGGGAACTTTTGCAACAACACAAGGGGCATTACCTCAGTGGTCGAGGAGCACCTTAAGGTGATAAAGTTCCAAGATAACTTTGTTAGCTTGCACCTAAATCTATAATAAAATATTAGAACAAATATAATAGCTTTAAAATAAAGCAAAATATGTTGATCAACAAAGAAATTAACAAAAAATATAGAATTTTTATCTTTCCAAATGTTGAAGAGAATCTTTACTTTAAAAGTATGCTAAATCTAGTTGAATTTGTGAGGGATACAAGGCTAATCCCCTAGAGTAACAATATGCTAAAGGAAAGGCTCTGGTATGAAAGGTTTGAAAAAATTATGAAGCGAGGTCGAAAGCTTCTAGGCTTTTGGCTAGAACTAGAAGAGATACTCAAAAGACTTTGACTACCCAAAGAAAGGGAAACAAGGATCCCATATGTCTAAATGGGAAAAGCTTGGAACCCACAGGAAGGCCTTGGAAAATAATACATTAGACATAGTGGGCTAATTTTAGTTCCAAAACAACTGACCAAATTCTATGAAATCTATGTCAAGCCAAACAAAAAATGATAGTTGCAAGTTTATTTTTGATAAATAGGGTTGACACTCAATTTTACATCTAATTTTTCATTAAAAAATTATTGCTAATTTTATTACATTAATTTTTTTGTAAGCAAATCTATCTTTCAATAAACATCATACGTTTTTAAAAGAAAATATCCTCATTTTTAGAACAAAATTTATAAGAATGACTCATTTGATTTTGGCTTGGTTGTGGGAAGAAATATTTTACACTATAGATTTATAACTTCTATTTTATAAGGATGGCAATTTATAGTGGTTTTTGAGATATGTAGAAGTAAGCTTTGAACATATGAAAATATATTTAAATTATTGATAGTCAATTTTGTCTTGCAACAACTTGCACCACAAAGGGGGCTCTAAAGTTTGGACTTAATCTAGAAAGCCTTATGTCTATGTAGGATTTATCTATGAGTTAATCTTTGGGATGGAAAGGATAACCTATTATCTTTGGCTAAGTCTAAAATTGTTTAAGGGAAAAGGAAAGAAGTGTAAAAAGTAAACTAAAGACATTGGGGTTAGAATATACATCCTTTAGTTAATCTCTCATATAATATTATAATCACCACATAATATTAAATAGAGTTTGAATCCAAACATGATCATAAATGCATAAGATAATTTTACCATAAATAATGACAAATAATATTACAACAATTACTTCTTATATTGAATATTTCAAGATGTACTTATGCAACTAGATACAATGAAAAGTCAAATGCCTTTGGACATATATACAAAGGTTCCTCTACAGCTTGTTAACTTGACCAAGAAATCAAATTACATATAAGGCTTATATAGTTCATGTACATGTAAAATCAAAATATCTTTACATTTGAGCACATGACCCTTTATTTATAGATAACCAAAAAACTACAAACTTTCCCATAAAAATATAGAATTCAAAATTCAAAATTCAAACATGGTAGAGAATATAATTATGATGAAAAAGTGGTAGGCCATCCCACAATGATGGGTCTCAAACTTGGGATGCCCTGATTTTTTCTGAAATCACATATTTTTAGAAAAACTAATGATTTAAGCTAGGGATTATATCTAAAGAGTTTTAATTGAAGAGGATTAGATAAGACCCCTTTAGATCAAACCCCCTTGGATAAAATCCCTCTACTCTTAAAACATACACACAATGAAGTCTCCTTCGCACCTATCAAAATGCTGGCAAAAAAACACTTTTTCTTTTCCTTTGAGGGATTAAATAAAGTAATTTAGAAATTATGTTTTGTAAGTATGTGGCTCTTATTATAATATTTCCAAAAAGTATAATTTAAATATTTTTAATTTCATTATATTTATATTTTATTTCTTGTGAATGCTTTTTTTTCACTAAACATCAAGGTATTTGTTTCACACACATGAAAAAATAGAAAAATAGAGAAAAAATTCTAAAAATTATGTGTGCACTAGGTATTGATGTTCTTGTTTCATAAAAAATAAATTAAATACATGTAAAACAAGTTATGTGTGAAGACATACATGCACCTATGTTTTGAGTATAATTACTTTGACTTCAAAAATTAATTTACAAAAAAAAAAACTATGCAATAAAACATTATGAAAAAATGTCCATGCACTAGATATTGATGTTAAAAATCTATATTTTAAAATTATAATTTTATCCTTTCAATTAAAAAAGTTATGTGTGATGACATAAACATCACTTTTTAAAAATATTGTTTACTATAAAAAATAAGTTATTAAAAGTTACGTATTTAAAAAATCACAATTTGTTTCTAATTTTTTTTTTTTTAAATATTTATAATCTACACAAATCCTCACAAGTAGCTAGTTCACATCATCTCCAAATTATTAATGGCTTAGTTGTTATAGGTTTCATAAACTATTTTTTTATAGAAAAATGTTGATATTAATGTCCATCTTGGCCAAAAAGTGAGACATAGTATTATGGGATGACCTTAGCAAAAGGTCAAGACTAAGAAATTAAATATCCATAAGCTTTGTAAGATATTGGAGTACTTTGCCTAAAGGAAATACTCCCACTTCAAGCGGGTAAGTGCACAAAGATGGGAGACCAAAAAGTGGCCACTCCACTTTTTGGTCTCAAAATAGAGAAAACACAAGTGCGTTATAATGAAATGCACTCACATTATGGGTTGGTAGTGACCAAGCCTAGGCTTGGCAATTACCAAGCAATAACACAAGCGTGTTATAATATTCTCACATTATGGTTTAGCTTTCACAAAATGTGAGTGCATTATAATGCACTCACCTTTTGTCTTGCATTGAAATTTTTTTCTCTTTTTTTTTATTTCTCTTATTTATTTCTCTTTCTTCTCCTTATCTTTCATGGATATAGATTCAAGATGTTTGAGAGTGGTTTCAGATAGATCTAGGAGTTATAATTCAAAATCTAGTTTTTAGAAGATCTTATATATAGTTTTTAAGACAGTCAAATTTCAATAATCAGCATGTTGAATTTTAATAATCAACAAATTGTATCATCTTTCTCCCTCTCTATCTCACTCATTGTTTATCCCTTATGCTCTAGAATCCTCTCCTTCTCTCTCTCTCTACTTTTCTATATCTCCCCCCTCTCTCTCTCCCTCCCTCTATACTTCTCTCTATCTCACCCCTCTCTCGACTTATCTCTCCTCTCTCTCTACTTATCTCCCCCCTCTCTCTCTCTCCCATATTTCTCTCTCACTCTCCCCTTCCCTCTTTACTCTCTATCTCACCATTCTCTCTCTCTCTACTCTCCTCTCTATCTCTCTCTCTCTCTCCATCTCTAGCTCTCCCTCCCTCCTCAATCTCTCCCTCTCTCTCAATCTCCCCACCTTCCTCCTTCCCTCTCTACTTCTCTCTCTTCCACCCTCACCCATCTTTCTTTTTCACTCTCTCCTTATCTCTTTACTTCTATCTATCTCACCTCTCTCTCCCTCCGTACCTCTCCTTCCCTCTCTACTTCTATTTATCTCACCTCTCTCTCCCTCCCTAATTTTCCCTCCCTCCCCCTCTCTCCATCTCTCTTCCTATCTACTAGAGAGAGAGAGAGGGGTAGGTAGAGGGAGGGATAGGTAGGGATGGAGACAAAGGTGATATAGAGAGCAACAAAGAGAGAGAGAGGGAGAGGTAGGGTGGGAGACAGAGGTGAGATTGAGAGCTTTACAGAGAGAGTGGTAGGGAGTGATAGAGGAGAGGGGAGATAGAGAGAGCAGAGGGAAGGAGATATGGAGGGAGAGGTAGGGAGGGAGAGAGAGGAGAGGGAGAGAAATAGAGAGAGGGATTGTGGTAATGAGTGATGGAGGGAGGAGGTAGGGAGATAGGGAGAGAGGAGGAGAGGAGGGAGAGAGGGAGGGAGGGAGAGGAGAGATGGAGAGAGAGAGATGGAGAGGTGGGAGAGGAGGGAAGGAGAGAATGAGAAAGAGAGAGAGATAGTAGGGAGGGAGGGAGAGGTAGAGAGGGAAAGGTGAGATAGAGAGAAGTAGAGAGAAAGGGAAGGAATAAGGGGGGATGGGAGAGAGAGAGAGGGGAGGGAGGGAGTGGTAAAGAGGGATAGGTGAGAGAGAGAGGGAAGGAGGGAGGGTGGGAGAGAGAGGGGAGGGAGGGAGAGGTAAGAGGGATATAGGTGAGATAGTGATAATTAGAGAGAGAGGAGGAGGAAGTGATAAAGAGAGGCAAAGAGAAGTAGATATGGAAGGAGAGAGTGAGAGAGAGGTGAGGGATGAGAGAGAGAGAGAGAGAGAGAGAGAGAGAGAGAGAGAGAGAGAGAGAGAGAGAGAGAGAGAGAGAGAGAGAGAGAGAGAGAGAGAGAGAGAGTCATGGAGGGAGAGGTAGGTAGAGAGGGAGAGGTGAGATAAATATAAGTAGAGAGAGCAGAAAGATAGGGAGAAGTAGAGAGGAAATGAGGGAGGGAGGAGAGGTAGGTAGGGAGATAAAGGTGTGTGTGTGTATGAGAGAGAGAGGGGTGGTGGTAAGGAGGGAGAGAGATATGAGATAGAGAGGTGTGGAGAGATAGTGGTAGGGAGTGATGGATGGAGAGGTAGGTAGAGAGAGGGATTGGGGAGATAGAGAGGAGGGAGAGGTATGAAGGGAGAGAGTGGGAGGAGAGAGAGGTGAGATAAAGAGAAGAGAAGGGAGAGAGGGAGGGGTAGGTAGAGAGAAGAAGGAGATAGAGAGAAGAGAGAGGGAAGGAGAGAAGGAGGAGAGAGGTAGAGAGAATCAAAGAGATGATGGAGGGAGAGGTAGGTAGAGAGGGATAGAGGAGATAAAGATAAGTAGAGAGGGAACACGAGGTAGAGAAAGGAGAGATAAAGAGAAGTAGAGATGGAATGAGGGAGGGAGTGAGAGGTAGGAATGGAGAGAGAGGTGAGATAAATAGGTGCAGAGGTAGGTAGAGAGAGGGATTGGGAGATAGAGAGTAGATAGGGAAGGATAGAGAGGGAGAGGTTTGGAGAGAGAGAGAGGAGGCTGAGAGAGGTGAGATAGAGAGCAATAGAGAGAGAGTTATATGGAGTTATAGAGGGAGAGGTAGGTAGAGAGAGGGAGGGAGAGAGAGGGAGGGAGGGAGAGTTAGAGAGAGAGAGAGTTGATATAGAGAAATATAGAGAGGGATGGAGGGAGTGAGAGGTAAGGGGAGAGAGAGGTGAGATAGAATTAGAGAGGGAAGGAGAGAGTGAGCAAGAGAGAGAGGTGGCAAAGGGAGAGAGGAGATAGAGTGAGGTAGAGAGGGAGGGAGGGAGAGAGAGAGAGGGAGAGAGAGAGAAGTGAGATAGAGAGAATTAGAGAGGGAAGGGGAGAGAGAGGGAGATAGAGAGAGAGGGGGGGCATGTTAGAAACTAGTTGCATGTAAAGAAATGAATTGCATGTCAATGATTATTTTACTACTATTAGGCATTACAAGTTGAAATAATGAAAGATGTATAATTGAACATTTGTATAAAAGAAAAGGAAATATTTTATTTTATGAGTATTATGCATGTTATTGTTTTTATTGTGTATTGGGTTTACCTTTCGGGATAGGGTGCTAGATATGGGCTAATAGAGAAGGATGATCATCTTTTCGATATTTTCCATGTATTTCTAGTGCTTTGGCCAAAGCCACATGTTCATTGAAATAGATAAAATTTACTTGGAAAATTTATTTATATGTTTCTCTACCATATCCTAATAGTAGGCCATTGCATATTCATGATAGAAATGCATGTAGATATATTAGGCTTGCATCAAGATTCCCTCTTTCCCTTTTTTTCAAGGTTGCTAGGTACTCCATGTAACGTTAAGTATTCTCCATGTTAGGAAAAATTTCAGAGAAGCGCAAGCTTCGTGGTTGGGTAGAAAAGTTTCTGAACCGTGTTCTCATCTCTTGACTTGTGGATGATTGTGAGGGTCGGTGGCAGTCAGAGACTATATTGTATATTCCTCACATTATTCTTGTATCATTATTTGTTTTGTACTTCCAAATTGTATATTTAGATGAGTATGGGGCATGAGAGCCTGAGTTATATTAAATTGTATAATGTACATTATGTACTTTTTCCTGGAAAATGCACTAAACTTATGATGATGTGTTATGATATTTATTTACTTAATGAAGTTGCTTTATTTTTGTGTCCATGTTATGAGATAGTGAGTTATATTTTATTTTCATTAGATTGAAAATTTTAGGCCACAATCCTTACAACCATGGCTATAACCTAGGCCAACTTAGATAATTATAACCCATATGATGATCTAACTACCTATATAAGACTATGATAATGATTATATAAATTAATTAGGATTTAATGTGATTACAAGACAACTACTCATAACCCTAAGAACATAGATTATTAAAGGCATAACATAGAAGGCATTCAATAAAGATATTAGTTTATAATTGAATATCAATGTAGGATCAACAATGGAAGTAATATTTCCTTGGTTTATAAGTACATGAAAGTAAAAATTAAAGAGATTTAAATATATATATTTATATTTTCCTACATAACTTCCTATCCCTTAAATCAAATTCCCAACCCCTTTCACTCTCATACCTATAATATGAGGAAAATATTTAGGATAATTCTTGTGTAAATGATAGCCAATATTGTCTTGTAGAATTTTTTAGAATTTACAAGGAATCCATCGCAATTAGATGACTTGTCATTATCCATGCTAGCAACAAAAAAATGAGATCATCTTGGGAAATTATTTTATCGTAAATAATTTAATTTAATTGGAAGAAACACATGAAGGGACTATATCCAAGCATTTCTTGAGACTTTCCTCATGAACCTATGAAGGGTATTAGACTTTGAAAACATGTTTGTAGTGATAAATAAAGGCCTTTAAAATATCAAGATCTAAAATGTGCATATTTTCCTCCATTTGGGGTATCATTGAATGGGTGATATCATAGCATGTTAGCTCATAATGAGGTATGTAATATTAGAAAAAATAGATAGATATATCACTATTTAATAGGGGTGAATAGGCACATATATTAATGGTTTTCTTAAGGATTGCAGGTAAGAGTGTGAAAATTATTGGGCATTGGATTTAAGGGATAGGAATTTAGGCAAGACAATATAAATTTTAATTTTAATCCCTCTACTTTTCACTTTCATATACTCAAAAATAGGAATTGGTTATGTTATTTATGTAGGAATATGAGCTATATTATTTATGATTATATTCTAGTTCTTTGTAGTTTATCCTCTACATGAGTATTAATTTCATTTTTTTATCCAAACATGTAAAGGAAGTCAAGAATGACTATATATTTACATAAAATAGCTACTCTTAACACTTCTTAAGAATATATTATTTTTTGGATCAATGTTAAATTACTATAGTATAAAAGTATTTTAATTTGTTTTGTTTTCATAATCTTCTATCAAGATTCACTCAAGAATTTTCATTTGGAGTTTGGTGAGATAGAGATAGAAATAAATATTTAGTTGAATTTATGAGGGGTGTAAATAAATTGGAGCATAAACATATCATTAAAAATTAAGTAGATAAGATATATGATGAAAATAGAGGATCATATCAGACAATAGAAAATTTATATTAGGAGGGGGTACAAAAATTCAAGATGTAAGGGTTGAAATAAAAATTAAGGGTATTACTTAAGATTGTATTATTGAAGATAATACAAGATAATTTTACTAGGTGAATCCCCTAAGATGATTCCTTAATTTCTTTGATATTTTTTCCCAATTGTGTAATAATTCTTGGGAATGTTCCATAGAAACTCAATCACTAACCTTAGACTATTAATTTTTTTCTTTTATATGAGATCTTATGGATGTTTACACATCCACAACATATCACTTGATGGAAGAGTTTGGCCACTTAAACTTGTAAGATTTTATGCGAGGACATATATTCAATTTAAGTGAAAACTTGATTGAGCTCCAAAGACATGGTCATGTAGGAATTCTAGTAGATCGTATTTGGCTAGTAGCCAAAGATCCTCAAAATATGGGTTGCAATTTTTGACATTAGACCATCAAGTGATACAAATAATGTCACCTTCCAGACATGGAACAAGGTTCTAAACACATCATATATGAGAAATAATGGGTCTATGAAAAATCAATGATGTGTATATATGATGTGCTCTAGAAAAATATATTCTTAATTTTAGGATTTTAAAGTCACCACTCCACCTAAAAATAGATCAAAAAGTGGCTAGAAACATCACATATAGAAATGATTTAACTAAAAGAGAATAAAAATGTGAATTGAGGAATATGGTTTCTGGAAAACACTACGTAGTAACCTTGCTTTATTACTCTTTCCACTCCATTGTGGAAGTTGGACTAGAGGTGGACTATATTAAAGATATAGTTAGTAGCCAAGATTGAGATTATTAGTTTTGAATGTATTATGCGTATAGAACCACACCTCTTTTTTTCTATATTTCCATATCATCAAGAGGTGGCTTGGCATATTAGATGTTACCTAAACCATATTAAAAAGCAATTGTTAGACATACACTAAGCCTCATGTAGCTCATTTGCAAGCCATCAACATAGAAGGGTATACTTAATTATATCATTTATTGCATAGATATTGAGAATCCCAAAGACATTATTGTCAGTGTTGAACGAGGCCCAAACGTTACTATTAGATAGGTCACAACCATATGTAGCATAATGGAGCTTCTATTTAGCCACCAAATTGTCACATCACTTCTCATGATTATTACTAAAACAAAATATTTTTATGATAATGACATGACACATATTTGAGAGCAAAAAACCAACTATCTTGATCTCTTGAAGACAAATAATGTATACAAAAGAAATTATTTATCAAAAATCTTGCATAATACACTTTCAATGTGAGTACATGTTAGATCATTTTCATTCCATGAGAAACAATTTATGAAAAATTTGAGTCTAAGGACACATCCTTGGATTCTAACCCTTGTAAACATAGTAAATTTTATGTAGAGACTAATTTTATTTCTACGGAAAGAACTCTCCAAACTGTGTTTTTTTAAGGAACAAACCCCCCTTCTTCTCCTAATAAAGGAAGACTATGGGAACACCTATTAGACTTAGGAGGAGAGGAGGTTTGAATAAATGAGGCTTTATTTAAATTTGAAGAAGAATAGTCATTTACAAGGTGTGGCTTTCTTGAATTATGAGGCTTACTATTATCTTGAAGGAGGACTTTATGGAAAGGTAGGCAAGTTCTAATAGAGTCGGTCCCACTTCTTTTGCTCTAATATTGGGTTGAGAATGTGAAAATATTTTTCCAAGAATTTGTATTAAATGAATTATGTGTGGATACAAAAAATACACATAGTTGATTTCAAAAGCATTCTTACAAATGTAACATGGACTATGGAAAACTTATGCCAACTATAAGCAAATCTTGTTGAGACTTTAGTAGTCCTATTGCTGTTTTGTCCCATATTATGGATCGTGGTTAGACATCCTTTGTTGGGACCATCAAGCCCACCTTTATAATTGCCAACCTTAGTCCATCCTTCCTCACTCTTGGCTTGGGGAGTTTTACTCACTAGTTTAGATGCTAGGTAGGTCTCGTGGGTGGCTAGGGGATAATCTCTAGTATTATTCTTAGAGGATTGACAATGAAAATAGTATTTGGTAAATTGATATACTACATTTTATAAACATAATGCATCATTAGTCTATATGTCAATGGTTCCTTAAGGTCTTTGAAAAGTTCTATTTCTATGTAGACTTGTAGTATGATTTGGTTGAATAAAATTTGTTCACTTCAACACAAATCATCATCCCAAGAAAAAAGAGAAATAGAAAAAAGAGAAATAGAAAAAAGATAGAATAGACAATCCAACTTAAATTCACATCTAGAACTGAAAGAGTTTAAAACCCATACCAAATAAATTATTTTCTCAAAAAACTTTGAAGTTTCTTCATACATGATAGTGACTTACTCTAATACCAACTACTTCAATTGATTTTTTTTTTAAAAGTTAACTTCCAAAGAATGAGAATGAGAAAGCTTAAAAGCTTTCGTAATAAATATAAAATATATAATCAAGTCTCAGTGCACCACCAGAAGAAAGTATGACAAACAAAATCCCAGGAAGAAATATGCATCAAAGGTAAACCAACCTCTTTCTTCCAACTCCCCCTCGTGAGTCATTTCATTTTTAAATAGTGAAAAAAATTCATCATCATAGAAAAGAAGCAAGCAATGCTTGTTCATGAGAACAACTACTAGAAAAAATAAAGTTCGACGTACTCAAGTTTCAAATCATTCTCTCTACCTGGTATGGAAGTGGCTGAAATGTTTCAATAAGGTACTTAAGTGTATGACCTTATCTCAGCTGGTCAATCTCTTACAAGCTACTTATCACTTGTGTAGCAAAGAGTTCTCAAAAGAACAAAAGTGGTACGTTCTTCTGCTCATCAAAATCAATTCTATAACCTATATCCAACTAATCTCTAATGGTGGGAAAGATCATAGAATCTAAAAACAACCCATCTGTTAAAGCAAAATTCGCAGGGAAAAGAATGTTTCAAGCAAAATTACTAGCCTATATCATCCTAACTTATCTAATCTCCAAAAGCCTTTATGAAAACTATAACATCTTTTCTGTAATTGAAACATCAAAAGTTATTTACCTTTTCTTTTCGTCTTAATTTATTTTTGAAGGATACTCATTAAGTTACATAATTTAATGAAACAAACGAGTTATTTCAATCCAGATTATTGTGAACTTTGGGAGTTGGACTATTTCTACATACCTTTTTTTAATATATATAACATTATTTTCTAAATGACAATATAGACTATTCATAAAACAAATCGATGAACTCAATAAATATCAATAAATTATGTCAATCATCATCAGGCAAGTTGAGAACTAAAAATCTTGTAGGAACAATTTTTCCACGGTCTATGAATAATAGTAGTAAATATTTCTGGATTTAACTGTGTATGCTAGCTTGAATCGATGTTTCGAACCACACTCAGTGTTTCATCATTAAGAACAGGATAAACAAAAAAAATGATGAACCACTGATTGTGGTTGTGATTTAAAATAGCATACACAGTTAAATTCAAAAATATTTGCTACAACTAAAAACTTATAATTTGATGGTATAAAAGAAATTTGACCACTAAATGAAAAACTCTATTTGATCTTTAAGTTTAGAAGAGTGCAGCTGAGCATAAGAAGCAGATGCTTTCTAGTTGTAAGGAAATGAATTTTTTATCATAGCTTGAACCTGAAACCTCTTGCACTGAATGTACCACAAATGCCCAATACAGCTGGATTGATTGCTTATGATCTGGTTGAATGAATTCACCCCTGAATCTTCTGACAGTTGCATTTATTTTATGTCGTCTGTCAAATCAAAGCAATTACATGCATATCATGGAGAAAGCTCATCATTGAAAAGCATTCCAGGTACATTTCTGATAGTCTCATGCGCCCAATGCATCCAGCCAGCCAGAGAACAGCGGTGAAACGAAAGGAAATCCTATCGTCTGTGATAATCTAACATAGTTCTGACTTTTGTGCATTCATATGTAACTTTCGTGCGCGAAATTTGAGAGTTTTTCAATTCATTTTTAGGTGGGTGATGGCTACGTGAGCCGTCTCTGTCAGCCATGGTCTGAGATTCTTCATATTGTCAGAAACCATTGCCTTTTCCCCTTTTTTTTCCAACGTGCTCATAGGTACTGAATATACACGTTTAGTACCTTCAGTGCTCTTTCCAGGGATAAATTAGGGTTTCTCAAACAGCCATAAATGGGCGTTTAAGCTCTTCCTGTCAAGTTCCAAGCCCAGACTCAGCATGCATAATTCATGGGCCTAGGCAACGAACATTCGGATATGTCCCCAGTTTATATGCTATCAGCGATGTTGACTGATCAAAGATTTTTCTCCCCTCTTTCCATTCCAAGCACTACTTTCCTCCTTTGGCTTAGGTTACGAATAATGAGACTCCTGCATTGGCATCGAATGAAAAGAATGCAGACAATAAATCATTATTAGAGATGGTAGGGATATTTAAAATATCTATTTGTAAGGGAATAAAATGTATAACGAAAATGTGGGCAGTTGGGTGGGCACCACTCCACAATTACATGTGCACAGAGTGGCAATGCTGAGGGTGATGTGGCGTAGTGGGGTGGGTGAGTTGGCATTTATGTGGTATGATTGTTGGCATTCACAATCATGATTTAATGTGATGCAATCTAAAGGGTCTTTTCACTGTGCTAATCGCATACTCCATGTCTAATGGCATGCGACGATGGTTGGCACATCCCACATAGTACTCATAGTTGGATGGTGCGGCCGTTTAATCAAGGATTATGTGAGTTGGCGTTCTAACAACTCATTGGTTTTCTCGTCGTAATGCTTGGATTAAATCTGGTAATCATTATCATTTTTGTTATGGCAAGGTTCATTTTGCAAGTTTGGGCGAAGGGTTTGGAAACTGGCGGTATGGACACATTGGTCCAGCTCCTTGGTAGTAAGTGACAAATGGCCTTTCTTAGTCCAGTGACATCACTCCAGCTAAGTCAGATCATTCACCATCCCGGCTATCTCACGTTTGCAACGATAAAATGTATCACAGGGAAGCGTTTCATGGTGAGAGCAGAAGGTTACAGGTTGGATACTAATATCTCCTCGAGGTTCTTGGTAGGTTTGCTAGATTTAAAAGTTCTTAAGGTGGAGGCAAAGGTGATAATGCAACAGTTGTTTAGGAAGGATTTGTTGGTTGGGTTGGAGGAGACTTTGGCTATGGCTTCCCTAGAAATTGGTATCCCTCATCTGTGTTAGCGCTAGTTTCTAATTTTACTTGTTATTTTCATAATCAACGAACATGCAATGGACAGCGTTTTAAGCTAACCTAAGTAAACAGTCTGATTCTTTTTCATGCAATATGTAACTAAAGCAAACTATTGTTAGGATGGCTTTCACCGCCATGCGATATGTAACTAAAGCAAACTGCTGTTAAGTTTTCTTTCCACCGCAATCTGTTTGCTGCGGTTCTTATATGTAGCTATTCTCAATGCATTGTAATATGTTCGGTTAATAGAATCCTTATTTTTTGTTCTCGCTTTGTTTTCTTCTCTGTTATTTTTACTGCAATCTTTCCTTTCTTTTCTAGCCAGATCTACGCTATATTGCAGGGTTAGCTTGAATTTTACATGGTATCAGAGCTTAAGGGAGCTAGGAAGAAGGAAAATATACATTTTTTGCAGTAACTAAAGATTAAAACTGTTGACAAGAATGGAATTTCCAGCCTCTGCACATCTGTCACCGTATAATTATTACAAATGGAAGCCAAAGATTCTACTTCAACTCAGAAGTAGAGGCTTATTCCGAATAGTCATGGCAACAGAGGTTGAACCGAATGCTGCAATTGAAAAATCCAAATATTTCAATTGTATGGATCAGGCCTTCGGTCTCCTATGCTTCTCAATGTCTCCAGAATTGTTGTTTCATGTTGAAGCATGCAAAACTCCAAATGAAGTTTGGACTATGCTAGAGACTCTTTTTGGGAAGCAAGATGAGATGCGGGGTCACATCCTTGAAAATGAGCTCAACTTACTAGATCCGAGTAAATTTGAAAATATTCAAGATTTTTTCACAAAGTTCAAGGCCTTATTACTCCAATTGAAAGGATGTGGAATTGACAAATCTCAAGAAGAAAGCAAATTAGTTCTTGCTATTTTGTCAAAATTGGGTCCAGAATATGTTGTATTTGTCTCAACTTTTCACACAGTCAGGCTCACAATAGAAGCAAATTGGAAGATGCCCACACTCGATAAATTTATTGAGTCCTTGATACATGAGCAAGATAAGCTAATAAAGATGGGTACATTAAAATATTCCAAAGCTCATGCTCTTACTGTGCAAACAAGTGGGAAGAACAGTTCAAAACCCAATCAGCAATCCAAAGGAAAAGGGAAAAAGGAACCAAATCCAAGAAAGGGAGACAATCTCAAACCTCCAGATGAATCTTCTAGCTCGAGGGAAAAGGACAAAAGGAAGAAATCTACATGGAGCAACCGCAAGGGTATGTACATAATTCATCTTTAGTATGCAAACTCAAGAAGTCACTCTATGGCCTCAAGTAGGCACCTAGAGCTTGGTATGCTAAAATGGACTCTTATCTCCTGTCTCAAAACTTCATCCGATGTAAATATGATCCAAATGTTTATATGATGAGAACATCTGACTCTCTGTTGATCACAGTGCTTTATGTAGATGATCTACTAATAACAGGTAGTTCAGCCACAACCATTGCTGAAATTAAGTCTGCTTTGCATGCTAGATTTTCTATGATAGACATGGGTCTCCTACACTTTTACCTTGGACTTGAAATCAGCTAGAATGAATCAGGAATCAATGTTTCTCAATCCAAGTATGCTAGAGATCTTCTAGTTCGATTTCGCATGACTGATTGCAAGCCAACAACCACACCTTTCTTATCGGGGGTCAAGCTTGAGGATGGCAAAGATACACCATTGGTTGATTGCACACAGTTTCATCAACTTGTGGGGAGTCTTCTTTATCTCAGTCACTCTCGTCCAGATCTCTCATATGCAGTGGGGGTTGTTTCCAGATACATGCAGGAGCCACATGAGCTACATTGGAAGGCTGCCAAGTGTATACTTCAATATGTTTAGGGAACCATTTGCTATGGGATTCATTATTCAGCAGGTTGTATTTTGGATCTCATTGGCTACACTGATTCAGACTGGGCTGGTGATAACATTGATCACAAGTCCACTTCTAGATATGTACTTAGTTTGGGATCAGGACCTATTTGTTGGTCAAGCAAAAAGCAATCTGCCATTGCTTTATCATCAATAGAAGCCGAATATAGAGGTGCAGTCAACATTACCATTCAAGCCATTTTCCTGCAAAACTTCCTAACTGAACTTGGTATCCTCTTCCATCGTCCGACTATCATTTGGTGTGACAATCAAAGTACACTGAAGCTTTGCAGAGATCCCATATAGCGACAGTGGACTAAACACATCGAGATCCACATGCACTTCATTCATGAATTGATAAATGATGGAGTCATCGACTTGCAGTACTGTGCCACTTTAGAACAAATTGCCGACATCTTCACGAAGACATTCCTTGAGCAGAAGTTTCACATTCTGCGAGATCTTCTTGGGGTGACAAACACTGCAACACAGTAGTTTCCATGCACATTTAGTGTATATTTTTTTGAGGGGGGGTTTTTGTTCCCATAGGTTTTTCCCTCTTTCCTCTTCACTGTCTCCTTAGTTACACTTAAGGGGGGTGTTAGCGCTAGTTTCCAATTCTAGTTGTTATTTCCATAATCAACGAACATGCAATGGACAACGTTTTAAGCTAACCTAAGTAAACAATCTGATTCTTTTTCATGCGATATGTAACTAAAGCAAACTATTGTTAGGATTGCTTTCACTGCCATGTGATATGTAACTAAAGAAAACTGTTGTTAAGTTTGCTTTCCACTGTAATCTCTTTGTTGCGGTTCTTATATGTAGCTATTCTCAATGCATTGTAATCTGTTCAGTTAATAGAATCTTTATTTTCTGTTCTCGCTCTTTTTTCTTCTCTGTTATTTTTACTGCAATCTTTCCTTTCTTTTCTAGCCAGATCTACGTTATATTGTAGGGTTAGCTCAAATTTTACAATCTGCACGACCTAGGGCTTGTGGCAGACCCAGACGAAACAGTTAAATTCTACCCTTTCCTACTAGATATTCATGGCTTGGAGTTGATAGAGCATCACATATTGGTGACTGCGGGGGTGGAATTCCTGAGGAAGAAATATTGACTGGTGGCGGTCCAGAATACTTCCTGGAAATATGACTTTAGGGTCTTTGCACAGAACAATGTCTGGCAATTTTTCTATCTGAATATGAATTAGTGTTTTAGTCAGGTGGGGTGGTCCGGTTTCTCAGTTGGTAGTTCAGTCTAGAATGGCTTCAACCATAGTTTAGTTTCTCTTATGCTATGTTCGTTAGTACACAATGGTTCGGGTTTAGTAGTTTTTGGATCATGCAAATATTGACCCTGTGATCAATTTTGGGTGGTAGTTAGTTCTGGTTAGCAATGGTGGTCATCCTTTGCCCCACAACCACTAGACATGAAATGTAAAATCTTTTTGATAAATCAATATAAACTTTATCATACCTATCAAAAAAAAAATGTATAGCGAAAACAAAACATAGTATTGCAATGAGTTTTGTTAATTACTTATTGGTTTTGAACTAATTAAAAATTTAAATTTTTATCATCTTTAAATAAAATTTTATTTTTTAAAAGTAAACATTAAAATATTTAATTTTATAAATTTTAAAAATTATTTCTTTTGAACATGATTGGCTAAAAAATTTAGGGTGTTATGGGCGGATTTTTAGGAAACACAAGGTGAACTATTATTTTGGTATTTTTTAAGGATTGTAAAGTCATCTCATTAAATCTTGGTAAAAATAAATAAATGTTAGCTTCTTCTTTTTTTTAATAAAAAAGGGATAAAAATTTTAAATCAAGGAAAGTCCAAGAATACAAAGAGCAAGATCAAAAGCCACCAAAGCCCCAAAATGCAACCAAACAACCCAAAGAAAAATTCCTCCCAATGAGGAGAACAAGAACCCAATCAATGACCATGAATATTAGCTTGAATCAACACCTTCAACTTCTGAGCACAATCACCAGGAAGATGCTCCCAATCCTCAACCCTCCAATCACCCCTAAACTTAGAAGCCCATTTCGCAAGACAGTTAGCAACATTGTTCCACTCTCTCAGGATATGAACAAAGGAAACCACCTCTAGCGAGAGACATAGCTGATAAATTTGTTGCACCATCGATGCCAATTTCCAATTCACCCCATCAAAACTATGCTTGTTCAACAAATTAATCAAATTCTGATAGTTATATTCACAAATAACCTTTCACCATCTAAGAGCACACGCCTTTTCCAAAGCAATAAGAATAGCAAGAGCCTCCATAAGATTATTAGTCTGGAGGCCTTGGTACCTGGAGAAGAAGAAGAGGATAGACCCAAAGCTATCCCTCCCCACACCTTCCACGCTAGCAAAACCCAGATTACTTTTGGACAAGCCATCAGTAATAATTTTCAAGATCCCATCAGGAAGAGGAGACCACAATCCATCATGTTGGATTTTCCTACTAAGATTTCTTCTCCCCTTAGAACAAGTCCTTCTTGAGCTCAACCCATTCAAATCCACCTCCTACAACACCATAGCCTCCTCAACATTTAGAGGAGCCCCAACCTCACATTTAGCTGAAATAGTCTTCTGAAGCATACCAAGGATGTGTTGCAAAACTTGCAACTTTTTCAACCTCTTATCCAAAAGATCTGACGATTCCTCTCCAACCAAATCTACTAGAAGATGCAAGGACCAACTGTCCATGCCACCTCAAGAGGGAATAAGAGAGCAAGAGGTCTTCCCAAGGATCTCCAAAACTCAATGAGGGATAGAGGATGCACATAAGAGTGTCTCACACATCTCACCAGAGATGCCAAATAGATCTAGCAAAGGAACATTGAAAGAAAAGATCTGAAGAGGACTCTTTGCTAGTACCACAAAGAAAGAAAATAGAGGGACCATGAAATCCATGCTTTAGAAGATTATCCCAAGTAAGGAACCTATTACAAGCAACTAACCATAAGAAGAAGTTGCACTTAGGCCAAGAAAACTTATTCCAAACATGTTTCCACCAAGGAACATCATCCTCCCCATATTTTTGTCTATCTAGTTCTTGATAACCAACCACCACTGAGTAAGCCCCTTTATTATTAGGAGCCCAAGCCAAAATCCCTCTCCTTTGTAAGGTACTACAAACCCTACCAGCTAAAATCTAAAACAACTCTACACGATTTGCTTCAGAGCCCCCCGAAGGCCATAAGTGGGGTTCTTTCCATTCAAGAACCTCCCCCTGACCCAAATGCTTCATAACCTTGAAATCACTCACCTTCATTCAACCAACTTCCTGGAACATCAAGTTATGATCTTGAAGATGAGGAAAAGTGGTCACAATAGGGGGATGGCCATCCCAAGAATTGAGCCAAAAAAGAGCATCGCCACCCTTGTGAAAAATCCATAATAGGCTCTGCTTGGTTAGACAAGCACCTCTTTTAAGTGTGTCCCATATCATAGACCCCTTACCATCTAGGGGGAATCTAAGAACATCTTCCTTAGCAACCCCCTCAAGTATTTGACTATGAGGATTGTGGCCCAATGTTGGTTTTGATTAGTACACCATCTCCAATATAGCTTAGCAGCCAAAGCCTAACTAGTCCCCAAACCACCCTACTAGAAAGGCCTACAAATGGATTCCCACTTAACTAGACTATATTTCCTCAAATCCAATCTACCTGCCCATAAAAATTGCTTAGAGAGGGCATCAAGCTCCCTAATAAAGCTTGCAAGCGCAGTTTGAACCATACACCTATAGAGAGGAAGAGCTCGAACCACAACTTTCAAAAGCATGATTCTCCTAGTAGAAGATAGTCATCTGCAAGTCTAGTGATTAACATGCCCTCTGAATTTTTCCAAAACACTCTACTAGGTTCCTCTTGGTAGAGGGGCCATTGAGAGAGGAACACCTAAATACACAAAAGGGAGATTACCAATCTAAAATATCAAAATACGAGCAATCCTTCTGGCTAGAAGCAATCAAATAAATATCAAGATCCCGCATGAAGTTGTTCTCCTCCCTGATTTTGGCAACACCCAAGAGTGCAGTATCATCCACAAATTGTAAGTGAGACTAAGGAGGAAAGTCAACACCCCAACACCACCCTTGAATAATTCCTTGGCTCAAATGGGCTTTGATAAGTCTTCCCAAACCTTCAACCATAATAATGAAAAGATAAGGCGACAAGGGGTCACCCTAATGAAGATCCCTAGATGCACTAAACAAAGCGGTAGGTACACCATTAACCAACACAGATTAAGATGTCATCGTGACACAACTTATCACTGAGTTGATCCATCCCTCATCAAACCCAAAATCACAAAGAACCTTACGAAGAAATAACCATTTGACCTGGTCATAAGCCTTAGCCATGTCCAATTTTAAAAACATGGCCTTCTCTTTGGATACCTCCTTGGAATGGATAGCCTCCACAACAACAATAATGTTATCTTGGATATGTTTGCTAGACACAAAATTCCCCTACTTCGAGATAACTTTGACTAACCAAGGCTTCAATCTCTAAGTAATTAGCTTAGAGATGGCCTTATAAAGGACATTACAAAGGGAAATAGGCCTAGAAAGATCAAAAGAGTTTTCACCTTCTCTCTTGGGAATAAGAGCTAGAAAAGTAGAATTCATGGCTTTCAACATTTGTTTTCTTGCACAACCTCCAGAAGATCCCATTTATTAATTTCCCAAAATTCCTAAAAAAAATCAATAGGGAACCCATCTGGACCAAGGACCTTACCTTTTTTCATATTGAACAATCTCCTCCAACTCATCTAGAGAAATAGGTTGATTGAGAGCCACATTTACTTTAGGGGGACGATAGAAGGAACATAAGCCAAAACTTGGTTCACATCCCCAACTCCTCAGGAGTGTCTTTAGTGTATAGAAAAGAGAAATATCGAGCAGATTCCTGAGAGATTTCCTAGAAAGAGGATAAATGATCACCTTGGGAAGAAAAAAATGAAGAAATTAAATTGCTATGTCCTTTGGATTTGACAGAGTTAAAGAAGAAGGAATTATTCTTGTCTCTCTCATGGAGCCAGACTATCCTTTACTTCTATTTATAGAATAACTCCTCTCACAGTTCCCACTCTGAAAACACATTTAATGCATTTGCTTTAGCTTTGAGGGACTCTTGGGTAATCCCATATTCTTTGTTCTACCTAGTGATGCTATCTAGATGAACCTGAGCAACTTTATTTTCCCTAAATACATTCCCAAAGTAATCTTTATTCCATATTTAAAGCTAAAATTTCACATGTTGGAGTCTCTTGACAAAAGTATACATGGTTGTCCCATGTGAAGGAAAGCCCCTGACCCACTAGTCTTGCATAAAGTCCTGTAAAGATGGCTCTCCCAACCACATAAGCTAAAATTTAAGTGAAGGATTCTTGGCATAATCCCTTCCATGTGCAACAAATTTGATAGGCCAATGATCTGAGCCCCTCTTGTCCAAAATTTTTGAGCTAGAGATCCATTGATTTCCAATCCAAAAATTGGAAACCAAAAACCTATCCAACCTCTTAGAAATAGAATTCTCCCCACACCTCCTATTACTCCAAGTGTAACTACTGTTGATGCCAAAAATTGGCAAGGTAATAGCCTTTATGGAAAACTCAGTTAATGGGGGACCAATTGCACTCAACTGGGTGACCTCCGGATTTTTAAAGAAATCGACTTCTTATGTAATTGGGGTTTTGGAATGGGAAACAAAAGCAGATATAAAAAAAAAAAAGATCTAACTAAGGTGATGCACCAAGGGGTAGATATAGGCACAATAAATCTATCTTTGTGGATTCGATTTAAGGGCCTGATTGGTAAATTGCTATGTTCCAAAATTAATAGAAATCAAAGATAAAGATCTGAACAATTGATCTAATGACATAAAATGATTATCGCATACATTCACTAAAAAGAGGAGTCAAAGACATGATCTAAACCAACAATTTGTATTTTAAATCATAAAAGTTCTTGCAAATGAACAATTTAGACAATAATGACACAGTATTAATGTCTTATCAAATAACATAAGAAAAACAGAAAGGCCAAACAATGGCATAGTCTAAAAGTTTCATATAATAATTTAAAACAATATTAAAGGCTTGGCATCTCTCACTAATTTTTTTGCATCTTCTAAACTCATTTTTTGAAGCAAGAAGCAGTATTTATAGCCAACAATCCACCACCTGGTGATCTTGTAACAGAAAAGATTATGTATCTTGAGTAATGATGGCTGCAACAATGATTCCCCTTGATTGTTGTAATAGAAAATATTTGTGCCATAACATGTAGTCATTCCCCAGCCAGATGCATCCCCTGCAAATGATGGTAGTGGTTCAAAAGAATCCCATGCAGACAAGTGTCGCTTCCCAATGGAAGCAGTTAGAACACGTGGCAGCATGTCGCATATCGTTGCTCACTCTATCCATCCTTTTGGTAGCACTCTCGCTGAAGGGACGCATGGCGGTAGTTCATAGCCTATGGTTCATTCTCCCTTCCTTTTTTTGAAAGCTTGTGTTGGGAAGACACATAGTGACATTTTTTAGGTATGTGTAGGATCATGGTGGGCCAAAAAGTGGCAATATGATGGGTATGTGGCTGACAACCTTTTTTTAACCCAAAATTGATGAAATGAAAAGGGTTTTTAAAGAAGATTCTCAGATTTCCACCAATATAAATTATGCTTTACTTTGAATTTAATAAGTAATTATTATTCATTTTATATTCAAATTAAGACTAAAGTCCTGATTAATAAACTGATTGAAAAACATCTATAGCTTTCAAATGGTATCACATTTTTTGAATCCAAAACATGTGTCACATTCTATGCTTCACGTACTATAGGATGAAAACAAGAAAATTTGAATTTAATGAAGTTTTGACCAAGTTAAGGTGGTTAGACATACGAGTTTTTTTATATTTTTTAAAAATTGTAATAAAAAATTCATAATTAATTATTTACTTGGAGAAAAATTACAAAAAGTTATGCATCACATCGAGACATGAGTCCTCTACTTATATCTAAAATCTTATAAAAAAATATTATCATTTTATTGTGGTTAGGGTGGTCAGACAAACACCCACTTCTTATTTTTTCCCTGAAATTTAAGTACTACTGCATTGAAATTTCAAATTTTCACCAAATAGATTTCTTATTTTTTAAACAAATCTAGTAGTTTAGAAAATACATTCAATTTTCTACAGATTCTATTCTTACATATTTTTGAAATAATATAGATAACTTATTCAAATTTTTACGTCAACTTTCCTAACTCTGATTTTTCTAATTTTTTTGCCACTTAAGGGCCTATTTTTTCCATGATGATCCTGTACATACCCTTTTACTATCAGCACTGACAGTGGGGTCCTCCAAAATTTTATGCAAATGGAAGCTACGTGGCACACAAATGGGGCCCAATGAAAAAGTGAAGGGAAGCATCTCTAAATAGCCTGCAATGTAGACATGTGGCAGCATGGTGGGAGTTGGTAGTAGAGTGAAGGAAGGAATTGTTGTGAGGAGTGCCCAATGGACATGTGGAAGTAGCTGACAAAGTATAGAAAAAGGAAGCTTGATGAAAAGTTAACGAAAATATGTTGAACATATGAGGTGGGGGTCGGTACTTAGCAAAATAAAAACACTCAAAGGGAGCTTGAGGAATTTTATATTCACAACTTTTGGCGACTACCAGGGGAATTTCACCTACGAAAGGAGGAACCCAAAATTTTCTTTGACTTGCAGACCAAAGCCCCCATCCATTGGGTGACAGAGTCAGAGCTTAGAAAGAGCTTCCTGTAGAGGCAACGAGTTGGCCTCAGATGGTCTCGATATGTCACGCAGATTCTTGTGCACTCCGCTTAGGTCAAGCATTTCTTTAAAAGGCAACACTGCAGGTAAACTGGCCCCAAACTCAAATTGGAAGAGTAGCCACACAATCAGATGAATGATACCTTCAATATTTGCTATAGTAGGAGGTTGGCTGAAACTTTGAAAAGCAGTTATGTCTTGCTCCTCTTTGATCTTCACTGTAATTTTTTCTATTGTGGTAATCGACTCATCTTTAAGAAACAAGGAAGGTAGGCCTGATCTGTATAGGATCTAGACTAAATTGCTGAAATGAATGCTTAATTTTTACAATGATTATTCCAAGTTAATTAAATCAAAATTAACTTAAGGAAATAACAAAATGAAGGAATTAACCAACTGAGAGAAGGTGAGAGAGAAGAGAAGTGCAAATAGTGTTTGATTACAGCGTTCGTCACAAATGTGACTACGTCTCCGGGTCCACTCCAATAGAGAGACTGATCCGATTAACTCCAAAATCAATTACAAAAGCACCACAATCATTCTCCAAGCACTTCGGCAGCATAACAGCGCTCTGACGTGCAAGAATGACTCAAAGAATCTCCACAAGACCTCTCTTTCGTGTCACCACAGCTTCAAGACTTCGTCACCTGAAAAAAACTTCTTTCTCAACTCTCACCTCACACCCCTTTAAATACATACAATTTCCTCAAATTGGTTACTAACCAATTGATTTACAAAATATTCCTTATCTCTCCAAAATACATAATAATCTTTAATAATCTCCCATTTTTACATAAAAGATCTTAATAATCTCTCTTATTTTTATATTAGGATTATTAGGTAATCCTAATTAATCTTTTCAAACTAATTGAGCCCTTCCTTTTATCTTTTCGGGCTTTTGTTGTTTTATCAGATCCTAAAGAAAGATTATTGTTTGTTAGATATGGAGAGATTTTTTTGATTTTTAAGGCAGTCGGTATTTGGACTGTTGAGAAAATACACCGATGCCAATAATATTCTAACCACGCTCGCTGGCTTAGTGGTGTTTATGAATTTTGCGGCCCGGTCGGTTCGGGGTTCCAAACCCCGGCCGTCCATTTTACAAACCATATTCGACAAACTATCAACAAAACCCAACGGTCTCCGTAGAGAGTTAAGCGCAAATCTCGCGCCCCAACGGTAAAAGCAATGGCTTGTTCACAGGAGGTGCATGGATCGAGCCCCAAGCGGGCCGATCCATCCATTTTACTAACAAACACAACCAACTTAGAAAATACAAAACCGTCGATGGAGCAGATCTGGGCCATGTGGCATTTCATAAGGTGCCACGTGGCAGAATATAATTTGCTGAAAATCTGACTAGGACACTGATGTGGATGCCAACGAGAATGCTGACTCATGTGATGATGTGGATGATGACTCGGATGCTGACTGTGTCGGTGGCGTACGGAAGGGACACGTGTCAAATTCTGATTAGTTCTATACAATGCCGATGTGGATGCCATGTGGCGGATACTGACTGGTCCATTTTCACTGTCCGTATAGTACGGAATGCTGACATCATCATCCACCTCAAAAGTCAACTACAAACTTTGACCGCTGATAACTCTCGCATACGATGTTAGATTTTGACGAAACGAATGCCGTCAGAATCATCTTGATGAGCTCTTCGTGATGATGCCAAATTTGACAACTTTTGACGACATTATTTTTTTGCTACCTGTATGCCCCTTGATCCCAGTTGACCTAAGGTTTGACTGGCCATAACTTGCACAAACAGACTCCTTTTCGCTCCGTTTGAGTTGCGTTGGAATCAGGACGCCGAGATCTTTCTAATGGTGTTGATTCTAGAGAAAAATGAGACACTTCAATTTTCACTGAAAATATCCACCGGATCAGGCCTCCCCACTGAAGACCTTTTGGACCTCCAAAAGTGGCATTTACTCTGACAATAAGTGAGGACTTGGCCTCCCCACTTGTCCTGTATCTTCTGTACATCTGAAAATCTGACTCACAAGCACAATGAAGACTGCAATAAAATTGTTGAACATAAACATTATTCTATCACTTCCATAAACTTCTACATCAATTGTCGTAGCCACTATCCAACAAAAATTGACTAGCATCAAGCTGAAAATCAATGCAGAAATGAAAGAGAATAAGTCAACAACACATCAATCCTTTACAACATGAACATTTTTACCCAAGGATTCATCAATGCTTTCAATCATCTTTTTCTCATGCTGTACTGCAAGTGTATCCTGCAACATCTGACCCTGGTTAGCTACTCCAAGTTCAAGTTTAGAACCACCTATACTGACAGACATAAGAGTTAACTCTTTACTTGCATTAATTACCCTCTTTAACTGCCCTGTGTTTGCAAAAGAACGATCAGTCTTAATCCTGTGAGAATGTACAATATACTGAATGCCATCTTTAAATAAGTGATAATGATTCTTTTCCCTGTAGAAAATAGCTTTCCTGTCATAAAGATAAGGGCTACCAAGCACTATCCCACAGATATCCAGTGGAACTACATCAAATTGTACTTCATCCACAAACTTACTAGTGATTGTGAACCTTAAGGTGCATTGTCTTGTTACTTGCAACTTATCATTTTCACAAATCCAGCCTAGTGGATAAGGTTTCTTATGTAATGTAGTTTTTAATCCCAAGTTCTTTACAACACTTTCAGAAATTAAATTCACTTGAGAACCACTATCTATGAGTGCATCAATTTTACTGCTCTTAGCAACAACCCTTAAATGAAACAGCTCATTCCTTTTTACATCTTCAGAGAAATCATTAACTGTAGAAGTAGAATCACAACTACCAACAGAAACACAAGAAATAGGAGCTTTACCTTTTAGACCCATCGCTATTATCTTAGTCTCATCATCTGAATCTAAACCAAGATCCATAACAACATTCATGGCTTTCTCCTTACCCTTCTGTTTTTGATTACGTCTTTGAGCCCACTTAGGCTTCAATTCTGGATGCAATTGCCAACAATGTTCTTCATCATGACCTTTCTTGTCACAATGAGAGCAAGAAAGCTTATCATTCTTCTTGACTGTAGCTGCCTTCTTTCCTTTTCCTATCTCTGCAACCTTAGAAGATTTCTTTACATCATTATCAAACTTATCAATAAAAGATCCTTTACCCCTTGACTCTAAGTGTGTAGCTTGAATAGACACTTCATCCAAATTACAAGGGTTCAAAACCAAAATGGAATGCCTAAGGTAGGAATGTAGACCTCCTATGTACTTCAACAAAGTGTCCTGAGTGTACAAAGGAACATTCAAAGGAATAGCCCTTTTCCTAAATTCATGGGTGTACTCTTGGACAGTTTGACCTTTCCCTTGCCTAAACATTTGCCAGTCCATCATTAACTGCTGCATATGTCCTAGGGGATAAAACTGCTTCTTAAGAGCATTAACAAACTCTGCCCAAGTTAAACTAACTCTACCATGTTGTGAAACTTCTGCCTTAGACTTACTCTCCCACCAAGTTAAGGCTATACCTCCTAAATGAAGAGCAGCTAATTGGATCCTATCAGCATCATCTAATAGGTTCTGGACTCTACAGTAGACTTCTATTTGCTGAATCCAATCATCCAATTTTTCAACATTAAGTTCACCACAATATTTAGGCAAGTCAAATTTTACATCCAATTTAATTTTAGGCTTATACCCACTCTTGAAAGGATTAGAAGAAATAGAATGAGGAGAAGATGGAGAAGAAGGAAAAGGAGAAGAGGGAGGAGAAGAAGAAAAGGGGTGATTTGGTTGCTTGCCACCATCTCCATGTTGTTTCCCTTTCTTGTCTTCACGAGCATCTTTCTTCGACGAACCTTCTTCACGTTCTTTCCTCTCTTGTCTCTCCTGAAAAAGAATGTTCACCTTAGCCTTCATCTCAAGGAATGCTCTTTGAAATTCCTGCTCACTGATTTCTTTAGGAACCTCCATTCTAGAAACAGACATCTTCGAAAATGTTCTACGCTTTCCGATCTCAGGATCAAAGTCTTAGAGCTTTCCTTCACCCTTCTGAATCTTGGATCTCGTTAGCATTCAAAAACAAATAACTGCAATAAAAGTCAACTGTGCTCTAATACCAACTTGATCTGTATAGGATCTAGACTAAATTGCTGAAATGAATGCTTAATTTTTACAATGATTATTCCAAGTTAATTAAATCAAAATTAACTTAAGGAAATAACAAAATGAAGGAATTAACCAACTAAGAGAAGGTGAGAGAGAAGAAGAGAAGTGCAAACAGTGTTTGATTACAGAGTTCGTCACAAATGTGACTACGTCTCCGGGTCCACTCCAATAGAGAGACCAATCCGATTAACTCCAAAATAAATTACAAAAGCACCACAATCATTCTCCAAGCACTTCGGCAGCATAACAGCGCTCTGACGTGCAAGAATGACTCAACGAATCTCCACAAGACCTCTCTTTCGTGTCACCACAGCATCAAGACTTCGTCACTTGAAAAAAACTTCTTTCTCAACTCTCACCTCACACCCCTTTAAATACATACAATTTCCTCAAATTGGTTACTAACCAATTGATTTACAAAATATTCCTTATCTCTCCAAAATACATAATAATCTTTAATAATCTCCCATTTTTACATAAAAGATCTTAATAATCTCTCTTATTTTTATATTAGGATTATTAGGTAATCCTAATTAATCTTTTCAAACTAATTGAGCCCTTCCTTTTATCTTTTCGGGCTTTTGTTGTTTTATCAGATCCTAAAGAAAGATTATTGTTTGTTAGATATGGATAGATTTGTTTGATTTTTAAGGCAGTCGGTATTTGGACTGTTGAGAAAATACACCGATGCCAATAATATTCTAACCACACTCGCTGGCTTAGTGGTGTTTATGGATTTTGCGGCTTGGCCGGTTCGGGGTTCCAAACCCCGGCCGTCCATTTTACAAACCATATTCGACAAACTATCAACAAAATCCAACGGTCTCTGTAGAGAGTTAAGCGCAAATCTCGCGCCCCAACGGTAAAAGCAATGGCTTGTTCACAGGAGGTGCATGGATCGAGCCCCAAGCGGGCCGATCCATCCATTTTACTAACAAACACAACCAACTTAGAAAATACAAAACCGTCGATGGAGCAGATCTGGGCCATGTGGCATTCCGTAAGGTGCCACGTGGCAGAATATAATTCGCTGAAAATGCTGACTAGGACGCTGATGTGGATGCCAACGAGAATGCTGACTCATGTGATGACATGGATGATGACTCAGATGCTGACTGTGTCGGTGGCATACGGAAGGGACACGTGTCAAATTCTGATTAGTTTCGTACAATGCCGATGTGGATGCCACGTGGCGGATATTGACTGGCCCATTTTCACTGTCCATACAGTACGGAATGCTGACGTCATCATCCACCTCAAAAGTCAACTGCAAACTTTGACCGCTGATAACTCTCGCATACGATGTCAGATTTTGACGAAACGAACGCCATCAGAATCGTCTTGACGAGCTCTTCGTGATGATGCCAACTTTGACAACTTTTGATGACATTATTTTTTTTGCTACTTGGACGCCTCTTGATCCCAGTTGACCCAAGGTTTGACTGGCCATAACTTGCACAAACAGACTCCTTTTCACTCTGTTCAAGTTGCGTTGGAATCAAGACGCCGAGATATTTCTAATGGTATTGATTCTAGAGAAAAATGAGACACTTCAATTTTCACTAAAAATATCCACCAGATCAGGCCTCCCCACTGAAGACCTTTTGGACCTCCAAAAGTGGCATTTACTCTGACAATAAGTGAGGACTTGGCCTCCCCACTTGTCCTGTATCTTCTGACATCTAAAAATTTGACTCACAAGCACAATGAAGATTGCAATAACATTGTTGAACATAAACATTATTCTATCACTTCCATAAACTTCTACATCAATTGTCGTAGCCACTATCCAACAAAAATTGACTAGCATCAAGCTGAAAATCAATGCAGAAATGAAAGAGAATAAGTCAACAACACATCGATCCTTTACAACATGAACATTTTTACCCAAGGATTCATCAATGCTTTCAATCATCTTTTTCTCATGCTGTACTGCAAGTGTATCCTGCAACATCTGACCCTGGTTAGCTACTCCAAGTTCAAGTTTAGAACCACCTGTACTGATAGACATAAGAGTTAACTCTTTACTTGCATTAATTACCCTCTTTAACTGCCCTGTGTTTACAAAAGAACGATCAGTCTTAATCCTGTGAGAATGTACAATATACTGAATGCCATCTTTAAATAAGTGATAATGATTCTTTTCCCTGTAGAAAATAGCTTTCCTATCATAAAGATAAGGGCTACCAAGCACTATCCCACAGATATCTAGTGGAACTACATCAAATTGTACTTCATCCACAAACTTACTAGTGATTGTGAACCTTAAGGTGCATTG
>VDFB02000017.1:363441567-363582416 GCA_007258455.2 Sequoia sempervirens
AAACAAATGCACATCATGGCATTCCATCACCATAAGACTACATTTCTTTCAGGCATTTTTTCAGAAAGTTCATTGCCTTCTTTATGGTATTATTGCTTACTATTATACTTTGATAGATATTTTTCCAAGCATCCACAGTTTGTTGGAAAGCACCTATTTTAGGCTTTTAGCCATAGTTGCAAGGAAGTGAGTAGTTTGATAAAATGCTTTAGTACACATATATGGAAAATGTGGTATCATAGAAAAGGTGGTTAGTTTGAAAAAATGCCTCGAAGAAATGTGGTCTCATGGTGAAGTAATTGCATCACTGCTTATGTTGACTTTCTAAACAACTATATTGTAGTTGAAATTTTGTCATCTATCAACATCTAGTTATTAGTTATGGAATGTGAAGTAATTCCTTGAGTTTGAATGATGTGCAATGCAATGTAATCAATGATATGAATATAAACTACACAAATCTATTAAGTACAATTCATTAGTTAAACTCTTTATTCTATTACCTGCATGTAGGTTTGAGTAAATCCTCTGGCACTGGGAGGTTTTCCCTAGAAACCTCCAATATTAGCCTATTCAACATCAAAAATCACATATTAAAATACCATTCATTAAACAATGCTATTAACATGTAATAAATTTATAATTGTTTCCTAGTTACATACCCCACTGATAGGTGTACTTCAGAAATAAGTAGGTGGAGGGCCAGTGTATCCAGTCTCAACACTGCGACCCTACAATTTTATTAAAATCATAAAACTAAATTAGTTAATCTTGCATTTCAAAATCAAAATTTAATAAATTAAACTCAATGAACATGCTAACTTTTACCTGACTATCAATGCCATACGCCTCAAGCAAAATGTCAGCTTCCCTCTCCATCTCCATAGTTGCAGATGGATCCTACGTATCAACTTCCTGAGTGTCGGTGGGATCACATGAACAAGTCGCCCTGCAAGATTGACACACATGGGTTTGAAGGCCACCAATTGAAGACTCCTTTGGATGGAGCTGTAGAATAGGGCTAGTATGGTGGATGGCACTCTAGGTCAAAGGGTTGATCGCCTGCAATGTCTCTGCGTTTGCACTCTCCTTCACGATGGAAAGCATAACAATGTGCTAACGAGGTGGCCTAGCAAGAGCTCATCTCCCTTTCCACGTAGGATTTAGCTGTGCACTAGGTCTATCTTGAGTTGACCCCCCACCTCTCCCCTGGAAGTCTCTCATATCAAAATAATTTGGTATTTTGTTCAATATGAACTCACTATATAGTTTCCTAAGGAAATACTGTAGGACTTCACAATTGTTGCACAACGGGTAATCAAAGACCATGTACCACCTATCATAAAAATAGTTCCTAATCTATTGGTGGTGGCGCCAATGAATAGGAAAACTCTTCACATTGAGAGTAAGATTTTGATTTGTGCGTGGGTTAGTGAATAATGAGAAAAAATCACCTTTTGTAATTTTTAAATCCTTTACATCTTTATATGATAGTTTATCCACATAGTAAGCCCTAGCCGCCTACCTCCTATCTTGCCATCCAATTATTTGTTTGCTAATTGAATCTAATTTTTTTAACATATCTTTCAATGAACTTGCTAGGGTCATTCTTTTTATGGTTGAACCATTTGGATCACTCAACCTAATAATTAAATCCTCAATTTTTTTTATTTATTTTTAGATAGGTAAATATATTTTATTGATTTTCAGAAAGACTCATGTTTAGCCCAATACTAGAAAAAACCATTTGGAGCACCAAGACATCAAACTGGAAAACACCTTGGCATTGGACCAACAGAAACACCATGACATCGACCTCAAAAGCAAAAAACATTTATCACCATGCATCCCAACCACTGCTTGACAAAACAAACCAAACCGAACCTCCAGTTGCAGCGTTAATCATTGGATTCAACACCCTCAGCCATAAGCAGCTAGCCAAAACACCAAATATGATGTCACCCACCATATAGCCACATTAGCCATTGTCACCATCTTCTCCATAGAGTTTTGTTACTGTCACCCCATCTGCCCCTACATTCGCCAGCCTATCCACCATACCATTGGCTTCCCTATATATATGTCTTACTGTGTACTCGCCTATCCCTCTTACTACTTCCCTAGTAGCCTCCAACAAAGATTGTAGCTTCCTGTTGGGTGAAAATTATGTAATCAGCTTTTCGATAGATTACACAACTTGGACTTTAGCCACAGCTATGTGAGATGTGAATCTCTCCTCTCGGAAAGGGGATTACATAATTGTCACCCAACAATTTTTTGGTGACTCCGCTGGGGACACGATACGCATTCTAAAGCCTCATGCTTTCGTTTGAAGTATACCTGTGTCCTTTTTTATTGTAATTTAATTTCTTGTACGTTTTTCAAGCTTTCACCAAGGACATGTAAATGGTTGTTCAAGGTCCTTGGGGAAATGATTTTGGTCCGTTGAGCCTAGTTCTACCCCTACATGCTCTTCCTGAAGGATCATGAAAGAACTTTCCCAAGTTTTTTGGTGATGGACAACAACATCTTGATGAGCACATTTTTGCTTTCTACATTGCTTGTGGAGTTTATGGTGTTGAATACAAAGATGTATCTGTAAGGTTGTTTGTGGAGACTCTCCAAGGTGTTGCTACATATTGGTTTTATCATTTGGCGTCAAGTACCATCACAAACTGGGCAACTCTCATAGCCAAGTTTGAAGGAAGGTTCAAGCCTCCTGAAGATGCTCATGCTTTGTTGGCTCAGCTCACCCAATTGAAGAAGGAATCTCACGTGCCCATGCGTGAGTTCATTTCTCACTTCAACAAGTTGACACGAAAAATTCCAACTATTGCTCAACCTACAGCTGAGAATTTGAAATGTTTTTTTGTAAATGCTCAAGTGCCCGAGGTTGGTTTCCTATTGAGAAGAGTGGCCCCAGCTACTCTTGCAGTTGTGCAGACCTTGGCAACAAAAATTGAAGATGATCTCATTCTTGCTGGGCAAATAAAAATTGACTCGGATGAATCTAAAGAAAGCTCTTCTTTGGAGTTATTTTCTTCCATCACAAGGAGGGATCCTATGGTGCAAAGGTTGGCGAATGAGCTATTTGACCTCAAAAAGCAGTTAGCTCAAGGCATGTTTTCTGTGCCTTGCCAGGACGTACCAAGGAGGTCAATTTCAAATGTTGCTCATAATTTTGCTGTTGGTAATCAACACAAGTTATCTTCACCTCCAAAGAGGCTTGCTCTCGAGGTACCATTAGTAAAAGGAGCAGTGAAGCATCCTGACTCCGATCCAAGTGATCTCGCTATTCTCTTCCAGGAAAAGGAAGCATACATAGCTGGCGACTCCCATTTCTGGTTTATGCAGTCTCAGAAAGCCATTGATGAAAAGCAGGACGATGAAAGTTATTTTGCTGAAATTCAAGTAAATGAAGACGATCTTGTCTTGAGATCTCAAAAAATGGACATGCACAAAGGTCTCAGTCAATTTGAAAAGAATGCATATGTGTTTCGAGATCATGAACTTGAACACATGTTGCATAAGAGAACTTCCCCAAGGCATGATGAGGACCTTCTTATAAATTATTCAGATTTTTCCAAGTTTGAAGATGGTGAACATCATTTTGAGGTATGCAGTGCAGTCATATCTTCATCTGAATCACATGAAGGAGATCATTCCAAGCAGCATGAGGTTACCATGGTTGATGAATCAGTTGTTCAAGTAGCAACTAGTAAGAAGCTTTCAGTCTTTGACCAATCAAGGGAATGTCCCAAAAGACATCTTGCTTGGTTGGAGGCTGATGGAAAGACAAAGGTTTTAGTTGCACCTGAGCATGAAGATAAACTTGAGGATGCGGCTAAAAATGTATTTGTAGAAGTCGCTAAACCTATTCATCTCTTTCCAGAAGCAATGCCTCAACTTCATCTACATGTAGCTGCTAATGATCATTGAAGGCCTTGCAAGCTGTTGAAGAAAGGCAACTATTTTGTTGAACCTGTGAATGGTTTCATTTGAGAAGATTTCATTGATGGCTAGTTTTAATTAGGTAGGTTTTTCCCTTTTCAATAAGTGCATTTGCATAAGTTTGCGTCTTTTTTTCGTAAATTTGTTTTTCGTCATTGTCACCTGACTCCAAGCCCAATGGATAAAGGCACTTGAATTCTAGAGTTCTTCTCCCTTCATTCATTTCAAAGAATGGTTGAAGGAAGATCCCCAACAGGAGCCTGCTGTTATCACGAAATCTAGTAGCGCTCGTTCCACGGATAACCCTCCTACAAAACTTGCCCGTTTCCTAGGATTCGTGAAGTTCAAGTATGCATAATGAAGTGATTTTCAAGCCACCTCAAAATGCGTTCCAAAGTCTCGAATAGTCAATTTGAGCATTCCCCCATGTTCGCCTCGTGAAGACCTTCGAAACGAGCTCCTTCACGAAGTCTCACTGTTCGTACTTAGCGAATTGCAAAAAATGCAGTGGCACTGAAAAAGTGAGCTCCTGCTCTGAAAGCCAAAATTTGGCTAAGTCTGAAAAGTGCAAGGGCGCTAAAATTTAGCGCCCCTGCATGAAAGTGAAATTTCTAAAAATGTATTAGCTCTAAATTTTAGCACCATTACACTTTTTCTTGACACTTAACCTTTTTTTTGGCCCTGGTACGTTTCGTCATGATTTTCGCATTTTTCGTCAATCGTGCCACTTTTCGTGCCTAAATTTATTGCTCGACTTGAGTTAGGTTTTCGATTTTCTCTTTTGCTTAAAGGTGTTTTAATTCGCCATTTTCATTGTTATGATTTTTGTTCTTCCTCTCTTCATGCTGGGCGAGTTTTCTTCAAACAAATATGTTTTTGAGTTTTTCTCATCCTCTCTAGCTGCTGGTGTTTCCATCTTTGTAAGTTGTTACCCTTGCTTTCTCTTTATTCTCCAATTTCAATGGCAACTCCATGCAGACAAACACTTTGCAAACCTCAAGCGCCGTTTTCATTCACCATTACATCCATTTTCCAAAATCATGTCTCAGATGCAGAAGCACTAAAATTTAGCGCCCTGACATGTTGAACATGTTGAAATAAATTCTAACTCTGAGAAATGCAGGAGCGCCATTTTTTAGCGCCCCTGCATCAAAGACTGAAATCTCCAAAAATGTAAGGGTGCTGAATTTTAACGCCCTTACACTTTTCAAAATCTTTTTCTAGACTTAGTCATTTTTGTGCAAAGGAGCTGAATTTTAGCACCTCTGCACTTTTCTTCCAGACTTAGTTATTTTTTGTGCAATGGAGCTGAATTTTAGCACCTTTACACTTTTGGCAGTTTTTATCTTAGTCTCTTCAAACTCGCTCTATTTCCATTCCGAACCCCATTTCTTCACTCCTGCATCATTTTTTGTGCCTAGTTGCTTGTTTCACGCTTGCTCAACATCGTTTCTTGCTTCACGCTTCCCAATGCTACTTTTTCTGCTAATGCCTATTGATTCACCATCCTTGCAGTTTCTCTCCAGATCTCGTCAAGTGATTCTGAAGGTGATGTCCTTTGATCGTGGTTCTTCCAAATAAAAAGTTCATGCAGGAGACCAAGAAGAAGTATGAAGACTCCGCGCCCAAGCAAAGAAACATGAAGAAGCTTCCTGTTCTCCAGTGTTAGAAATTTCCGATGCATCCCATTATGCATCTTGTAAATATTTCTCGACATTTTCGAATGTCTTTTTGTAAATTGTAATTACACCAAGATCAAAGATGTAATATTTTGAAAATAAATTACACTTAGACTTTGGTCAAAGTTAGGTGAGATCTCCTAAAATCGCTCACCTAACTTTCCTTAATTTTCTCAATCTCTTTCCTAATTTTGCTCATCCCTCTTTCTATATAATGTGAGGGATTTTCATTGTAAATTATCCTTTAGTGTTTTGCAACAAAGTGTTGCCCTTTTTGAAACAAATTTGTGAAACTTTGTGTTCATACTTTGTGAATGAAATCTGGTCAATAAAGAAGAGGATTGCAAGCCAAACTTTGCGTTGGATTCAATACTTTTGTGAGTTGATCTTATTTGGTAGTGATTAGTTTGAAGAATCTGAAGGACTCTAAGTAGTTGATGTAAACTTTGTGTTACATTTATTATTTAGATTGCATTTGTATTTTTATTTATCATTTGGTTGAATGATCTACAAGACTTTTTGCTTGTAATCATTCATGCTCTTGCATGTTCTGGTTGAGTGATCTACAAGACTTTGTGCTTGTAATTATTCATACTCTTGGATACTTTTGTCGAAAGATCTACAAGACTTTGTGCTTGTAATCGTTCATGCTATTGGATACCTTTTTCAAAGGATCTACAAGACTTTGTGCTTGTAATCGTTCATGATGTTCGAAGAATTGTTGCATCTAAGAAGACTTTGTGCTTCTAACGTAGCAAACGGTACATCTACAACAGATCCAACATTGAAAAAGCTACAGAACGACTTTGTGCCTTCATGAGCTTTCCCTTTTTACTTTATTTGTTTATTATTAATCACTTCTGGTAGCTCTATGCTTCGCTTTGACAAGATAGAGGTATTGGTATTACTGCTAGTTGTTAGTTTAAGGTTATCAAGAATTGTAAACTTTCAATGGTGAGCACAAACATCTTCCAAAAAAGAGAGAAGGATGAATAATACCTTTTCGATTGCGGTACATTTTCCTGTAATTATTTCGTTTGATTTTACTATCGCTTCGTTAGCGTAGCGAAGGGCCTCCCCTTTTCCGGTATGGAGATTCACATCTCTCACATAGTTGTGGTCAAGTCCAAGTTGTGCAATCTATCGAAAAAGTTGATTACATAATTTTCACCCAAATGCTTTTTAAGGTACTCAGTTTTTATGATCGCTAATAACTTGGACTTCAGCCACAACTATGTGAGATGTGAATCTCCTCCTGAAAGGGAGTAAAGTTCTTATCGCTAATAGAATCATAGTAAATCAAAACAAAATAAATTACAAAATGTACACTAAAAACTACGGAGGTGTGTTATGAGCCTCCATATTTTTCTTTTTCAGAGAAAGATATTATTGCCACCGCTGAAAGTTCAAAATTTTGGATAATTTGAACGAAATATCTGGCGTTAATAATAATAGTCTTTAGGTTCATAATAAAGCGAAAGCAGAGATATTGGCGATTATTAACAACAAGTCAGTAAGTTCATTAGCAGACAAAGTCGTTCCATAGCTTTTTCAATGTTGGATCTGTGTAGATGTACCGTTTGTCACATTAGAAGCACAAAGTCTTCTTAGATGCAACAATTCTTCAAACAACATGAACGATTACAAGCACAAAGTCTTGTAGATCATCCAACAAAAGTGTCAAATAGCACGAATGATTACAAGCACAAAGTCTTGTAGATCCTTCGACAAAGTATCCAAGAGTATGAATAATTACAAGCACAAAGTCTTGTAGATCACTCAACCAAAACATGCAAGAGCATGAATGATTACAAGCACAAAGTCTTGTAGATCACTCAACCGAATGATAAATAGAAATAAAAATGCAATCTAAGTAGTTTATGTAAACTTTGTGACTTTGTGCTTGTAATCATTCATGCTCTTGCATGTTCTGGTTTAGTGATCTACAAGACTTTGTGCTTGTAATTATTCATACTCTTGGATACTTTTGTCGAAAGATCTACAAGACTTTGTGCTTGTAATCGTTCGTGCTATTGGATACCTTTGTCGAAGGATCTACAAGACTTTGTGCTTGTAATCGTTCATGCTATTCAAAGAATTGTTGCATCTAAGAAGACTTTGTGCTTCTAACGTAGCAAACGGTACGTCTACAACAGATCCAACACTGAAAAAGCTACGAAACGACTTTGTGCCTTCGTGAGCTTTCCCTTTTTACTTTATTTGTTTATTATTAATCACTTCTGGTATCTCTACGCTTCGCTTTGACAAGATAGAGGTATTGGTATTACTGCTAGTTGTTAGTTTAAGGTTATCAAGAATTGTAAACTTCCAACGGTGAAGCATTGTAAACATCTTCTCTGAAAAAAGAGAGAAGGATGAATGTAACACACAGTTTACATCAACTACTTAGAGTCCTTCAGATTCTTCAAACTAATCACTACCAAATAAGATCAACTCACAAAAGTATCGAATCCAATGCAAAGTTTGGCTTGCAATCCTCTTCTTTATTGACCAGATTTCATTCACAAAGTATGAACGCAAAGTTTCACAAATTTGTTTCAAAAAGGGCAGCACTTCGTTGCAAAACACTAAAGGATAATTTACAATGAAAATCCCTCACATTATATAGAAAGAGGGATGAGCAAAATTAGGAAAGAGATTGAGAAAATTAAGGAAAGTTAGGTGAGCGATTTTAGGAGATCTCACCTAACTTTGACCAAAGTCAAAGTGTAATTTGTTTTCAAAATATTACATCTTTGATCTTGGTGTAATTACAATTTACAAAAAGACATTCAAAATGTCGAGAAATATTTACAAGATGCATAATGGGATGCACCGAAATTCTAACACTGGAGAACGGAAGCTTCATGTTTCTTTTGCTTGCTGAGTCTTCATACTTCTTCCTCGGTCTCCTGCATGAACTTTTATTTGAAGAACCACGATCAAAGCTGACATCACCTTCGAATCACTTGACGCAGATCCGGAGAGAAACCGCAAGGATGGTGAATCAATAGGCGCTACGTAAAAAGTAGCATTGGGAAGCGTGAAACGAGAAACGATGTTGAGCGTGAAACGAGCAACTAGGCACGAAAATGATGCAGGAGCGAAGAAATGGGGTTCGGAATGGAAATAGAGCGAGTTTGAAGAGACTAAGATAAAAACTGCCAAAAGTGTAAAGGTGCTAAAATTCAGCTCCATTGCACAAAAAATGACTAAGTCTGGAAGAAAAGTGCAAAGGTGCTAAAATTCAGCTCCTTTGCACAAAAATGACTAAGTCTGGAAAAAGATTGTGAAAAGTGTAAGGGCGCTAAAATTCAGCGCCCTTACATTTTTGGAGATTTCAGTCTTTGATGCAGGGGCGCTAAAAAATGGCGCTCCTGCATTTCTCAGAGTTAGAATTTATTTCAACATGTTCAACATATCAGGGCGCTAAATTTTAGCGCTTCTGCATCTGGGACATGATTTTGGAAAATGGATGTAATGGTGAATGAAAACGGCGCTCGAGGTTTGCAAAGTGTTTGTCTGCATGGAGTTGCCATTGAAATTGGAGAATAAGGAGAAAGCAAGGGTAACAACTTACAAAGATGAAACACAAAAAATGCTAGAGAGGGATGTCGAAAAACTCAAAAAATGTATTTGCAGTTTGAAGAAAACTCGCCTAGCATGAAGAGAGGAAGAACAAAAATCATAACAATGAAAATGGAGAATTGAAACACCTTTAAGAAAAAGAGAAAATCGAAAACCTAACTCAAGTCGAGCAATAAATTTAGGCACGAAAAGTGGCACGATTGACGAAAAATGCGAAAATCATGAAGAAACGTGCCAGGGCAAAAAAAAAGTTAAGTGTCAGGAAAAAGTGTAATGGCGCTAAAATTTAGAGCTATTACATTTTTATAAATTTCAATTTCATGCAAGGGCGCTAAATTTTAGCGCCCTTGCACTTTTCAGACTTAGCCAAATTTTGGCTTTCAGAGCAAGAGCGCACTTTTTCAGTGCCACTGCATTTTTCTCAATTCGCTAAGTATGAACAGTGAAACTTCGCGAAGGAGCTCATTTCGAAGGTCTTCACGAGGTGAACATGAGGGAATGCTTGAATTGACTATTCGAGACTTTGGAATTCATTTTGAGGTGGCTTTAAAATCACTTCGTTATGCGTACTTGAACTTCACGAATCCTAGGAAACGAACAAGTTTCGTAGGGGGGTTATCTGTGGAACGAGCGCTGCTAGATTCCGTGATAACACTTCCAATTCACTATTGTCCCAACCTAAAAGGATCAAATTAGAATCATAGAGTTCCCTTCAATTTCCACCTTATTTAGGTTCAGTCTCCTACAAAGCTTCAATCTGTCGATCAATGCCTTCAACTTAGCTTCTGAGTTTGTCCCAACTAGTAGAGAGGTAGAGAGTTCTACTACTATCCCCCCCTTATCATCTGATATGCAACACCCCATCCCTGATACACTTGGATTCCCATGGGATGCCCCATCAAAGTTCATCTTATACCAACCTTTCTTTGGTGGACCACTTCGCATTCTCCCTTCCTTCCTCCGGTTTGTTCACCTTGTTTCTATCCACCATCGGGAGACCCAAACCAAACCAATTTCTTCTCATCAAAGCATCCCATGACATGAAGGTTGTCTCCTTCACCTTTTCCACCACCCTATTATTCATAGTCTCTATAATAGTGGCTTCCAACCTGTTAGTGAAAGCTGTAAGCCCCCATTCCTTCTCTATCAATAGCCTCTTGTTGTGTTCTTTCCATGTAACTCCCAAATAACCATAGATGGGCTAATTGTCTAGAGCTCGTGGAACTTTGAATGCTTCCACAATATTGACCAAGCATCAAAGAGAGACCTGATATCTTTAGGTAAGGCTCCACTTCACCCCAATTTGGTGCATAGCCAAAGCCAATAAGCCTATGCAAATGGACAACCCAGAAGGAGGTGGTCCACATCCTCCTCCACACTCCTACACATAACACACCTCGATGGGCCCAGAAACCCCATCTTCCTAAATTTATCTACTATTAGAATGTGCTTCTTTAGCACAACCCAAGAAAAAGCTCCAACCTTAAAAAGGCATGATCGCTCCCAACAGAGGTGCAATGGTAGACCCGAAGGCTCCTCCAACTCCTATATCTTATAACCATCCTTTGCTGCATATTTTCCTGACGATGAGCCAACCCATATCAATCTGCCCTCTCCTTTGTGGATTATCATTGTTCTGTTTCACAGTTCCTCCCATAGATGCTCTTCCTCCACTGCTAGGATCATCCCAGGATCTGCTCGTGCCTCCATTTGAACTCCTGAACACCATCATTCCTGGACACCACCATGTAATCTCAAACATTGAGACCCCAAGCTTGCATAAGAATGTTCTTAGTTTGGTTCAGTCCCAAAGAACTATCCAAACTCAGAAGAGCTCCCTATGAGTCCTCCCAAAACTTGGTCGAGTTTCCATCCCTTATATTCTAGTAGAGATGATCCTTGATGATCATTATGCAGGCCTTCATGAAGTTCCACACCCTAGAACCATTTAGAAGATTGGAATTCATTAGTATGCTAGACGCCTTATCATCCTCCAGATATTTGCACTATAAAATCTGCACCCACTTTGCTTGATTATGCATGTACATTGTCCATATCAGCTTGGCTCCACGAGCTTTGTTCTACAATAACATGTTTCTAATCCCCACTCCACCCATGTCCTTCAATTTGTAGATAGTGTCCCAAGAGATTAGAGGGATCTTCCTCTGGCCCAACATATCATACCAAAAAAGCTTGTGCATGCATTGATTTATCGCCATGGCTTTACATTGCAGAATGCCCAGACATGACAATAAGTATATGGGAAGTGTTTACACCACAACCTTGATTATTACAATCCTTGCTGCCCATGATAACCACCTACCTCCCCACGATGTTATTTTTTTATTCACTTTATCTAGCATTGGATCCTAAAGCTTCCCAGTAATAACTCCCTTTGCTAATGGAATTCCCAGATAAATCATTGGCAATTTTCCAACTTTGAAGCCTAAATTTTTTGACACCTATAATACCAACCTTTCATTCCTGTTAAAGAAAAAAATATTAGATTTATCATTATTTACCTATTGGCCAGACACATCAACATAGTTACTCAAAATGGTTTTTAACACCAGAGCTTCTTCCTGACTGGGGGTGGTAAAACAAAGCATGTCATCTGCAAATTGTTGATGTGAGATTGTCGGAAGTTTGCTTGTGACCTAGACACCCCTAAAATACTTCCTTTCTAGTGCTAATTTGAAGGATCTCCCCAGGGCTTCTACCATTAGTATATATAGAGAGGGAGACAGTAGGTCACCTTGACATAGACCTCATGAAACTTCAAAAAAACTTGTGGATTCTCCATTTACTAGGACAGAGAATTGGGGAATCGAGATGCAATTGAAGATCCAAGATATCCATGTTTTATCAAAACCAAACGCCTCAAGCACCTTGCAGAGAAACCTCCAATCCACCTTGTCATAAGCCTTCTTTATGTCTAACTTTATCAATATTCCTAAGTGGCCACTTGTTTGGAGCGAGTGAATTGCCTCTTGAGATATAATAACCCCATCAAATATTGAGCGGTTAGGAACATATCCTGTTTGTTCTTCCAAGATAAGTCCAAGGATGATCCCCTTTAATCTATTTTCCATCACTTTCACCATGATTTTGTATAGAGTATTGCACAACGAAATTTTTCCTGAAATCATCAAAGGAGGAAGGCTTCTCCTTTTTTAGAACTAAGGCAATAAAGGTGTTGTTGACATCTTTTAGCAGCCTCCTCGATGCTCTAGATTCCTCTAATGCCTCCAAAATTTCTCTTCCTATGATATTCCAAAAAGTCTGTAAAAAGGAAGTAGGAAATTCATCAAGGCCAAGGGCCTTGTTAGGGTTTAGTTGAAAGGCAACAACCTGCACTTCCTCTGGATCGAAAGGTTTTAGTAGTAGCCAGTTCTATTCTTGCATTACTACTAATGGGATACCAATTAGCATATCTTCCTACACACCTTTCTTAGAACCTTCCCAATTGTTTAAAATATTCTAAAAGTAGTAACTACCTCCCTAGCTACCAAATCATGCCCTTCAACTATAGAACCATATGCTCTATTCACACTTGTGATCCTATTTTCCTCTCTTCATGCCTGTGTTACATTGTGAAATTATTTTAAATTTCTATCAACTTCCTTGATCCAGGTCACATGAGACTTTTGCTGCAAAAACACTTCTTCCTTGGCCAACACTTCCTCCCAATCTTTCAAAAGCTACTTTTCTTGTAGGAAAAGATCCTTGATCATCCCTTCTTTGATGACTTGACTATTTAGCTTCCCAAGACTATCCTCTAACCTCCTCTTCTCTTTAAAAATGTTTCCAAAACACACACAGTTTGAAATCTTAATTTTTTGTTTCAACACTTTTAGCTTACTGCAGATTCTGAAAAAGGTTGTTTCCTTCCACCTTCACACCATTCCACCATTCCTCTATCCTTTGTGAGAATGAGGGGTCTCTAAGCCACATCTTTTTGAATTTGAATGAGATTTTGGTTGTTTTCCTTCCGCCAACTTTTTCCAAGAGAATCAGATAGTGGTGCAATCCGGAGAAGGGAAGTATGCTCCCATTCAATGTGAAAGGAAAAGTCATGAGATCTCCGGAAAATAAAAATCTATCTAGCTTCTCTGCTATACCACTAAAGCCCAATCTGTGATTTGCCCAAGTGAAGTCTCCATTCACCAATAGGACATCCAATAGTGCATTCCTGTTGACAAAACTCTCAAAATATGTTTGAGATTGGAGTTTCCTGGCCACCCCACCATGCGTGTCCTCTGCTTTCAATATGGCATTAAAGTCTCCTCCCAAAATGAACACCGACTCCCTGGGTTCTACCATGTAGTGCTCAATTTCTTGCCATGTTATTCTCTTCTGATAAACAATGGTGGGACCTTAAACATTGATCAATACAAAGGAAATGTTCAATCACAGGCTCCTAACTTTGCTTGCTAGCCACCACTGACCAGAAGCCAATTTTTCCACCAACACTGCCTGGTGACACCACATTGTAATTATACCTCCCGAAGCCCCGTGCGCTTCAACCATAGAAATTTTCCATGAATTCAATTTTTCTCTCATCCTCTCAACTTCCTCCCTGTTCAATTTAGTTTCCTGAAGCATAGCTATATCCACTTCCTTATCTTCTATTAAATGCTAAAGAAGGAATTTTTTGTTAGGGGCATTTAAGCCCCTAACATTCCAGCTAATTAACTTCATTGTTTCCTGGGAAGGGAGGTGCCCTTCCCAGATCTCAAGTGCATTGTAATCTTTTGTTGCCCTACAACATCTCCTACCAATGAGTGCTTCTCCTCATTAGTTTTTCTACCCACCTTCTTCTTCTCCCCACAGTTAGGTGTTGTCTTCCCACAACCATTGTCTTGCACTCCCAACTTCTTCTTGCTGGGCATGTTTGATGCCTTGAATTACTTCTCCATTTCCCCAACAATCTCAGAGAAACCGGTCTCTTTTGGTTCCTCATGACTAAACTCTTGATTATCCCCTACTTCCACTCCCTCTTCTACTTGAAAATCCCACGACATCACCCCATATGGGATGATCTGGAGATTTCTCCCATCACCACATTCTTTTTTCGTCCCAAGCTAGGTTAGAGCCTTCCCCTCCTAGATCCATAACACCTTCCCCAAACAATGACCTCAACTCGTTTCCTACCTCCATGATTGTTTCCCACTTGTGGAATACATGAACCTCTCCAGCTCATTCCTACTCTTGCACACCCTAACCTACTTTCTGAAACCTTTCCTCCACCACTTGACTAGGTTCCACCCCAAGGTTATTCTGATTTGAGGTGTTGATCTTGTTTTCCTCTTGAATGCCTGGCCTTCTTGCATTATCTGTTTCTTCCCCCACAGCCTTCTCAAGATCCCTTTTAGATGTTCCTTCCCCTGATTCAACAACCTGTTTCCCTTTCAAATCTGATGTACAGTTAGACCTACATCTATCTCTCCTCCAGATTTTCTTTACTACCAATTGGAATTGAGACTAGTTCCAACTTACTTTTTTATTCCACACCTTCCTGCCATGTTTAATTTCAATCTCCTCCCAAGGGTGACTCCATAATGCAGACTCCAACAATAATCTCATTTTTCCTTCATTTCCATCCTATATTGCCAATTCATCTTCACCCAAAACTACACCTATTGCACCACCAATAATATCTAGGGCTTTTTTGGACCAGAGTTCTGATAGTAGATTTATCAAATCTATCCAAGCATTCATCCTTTTCGGTGTGTAATGCATTGGGCCAAAATGTATTACCCATTTTATGAAGTAGAAGCCACACCACTCCATTATTAGATGATTCACCCTCATTTATTCTCTCACCTCATCTATATCACATAATATCAGAAAGTAGCTATTTGGGAGAAATTTGAGATTGAACCTTTTCTGCCATTGACCTTCCCACTAGGATCTCATTCATGAATTTGTACAACTATCTCCCCACCATTTCACTATGATTGTACGATTCTCCATGCAGAGGATTTTTTCCTCCATTAACTCCAATAGGATAACCACTAAAGGGAAGAAATGGCAAGTTGTCTCACCATTTCCATTTTCCCTTATCAGTTCCTTCCCCATCATTTCACATGCATCGGTACTTGGCCGCTTCTCAAACCATTTATGAGGTACCTTGTTTTCCCTAATTTCAATCCGATCTTGATATCCTTGCCCCCCATTCATGCTAGGAACCCTTCCCACTTTGCACTGACCCGACTCTTTTCTTTTCTTCCCTAACCCCCCATACTATTCTTGTGAAATCTTTTGCTTTCAAGTTTCCTATCCACCATATTGTCACCATATCTCATGGCACCAACCCTCCAACCATGGCATCCCTCGCCTCCTAGAGTGTCATTTCCAACCATTCCCATTAACTTGGCCTCTCCCCACATCTTTCCTCTAACCTCTGTTAGGTCTCCTTTCATAATCAAGGTTCTAGCAGCACATGCTAGAACCCTACTTCTACCCCACCTGCCTAAGCCAGTTCTTCAACATTGGCCATTCCTCCTCTGCATCTTTCTCCCATGACACTGCCACTAACCTCCTAGCACCATCGCTCACTGCCATCACAAATTTTGTGTGGATTATGATTTTCTTTTTGTTGTTATCAATTTCACTCATCAAATTTGTTGAGTTCTAGGAGGGTGTTGAGTGATTGGTGGAGGAGGTTGTTGTTGTGGTTGATTTTGTTCTTGAGGATTTTGGTCTTGAGGATTTGGTTGATCTTCTTGTTGAGGATTTTGAGGGTTTACTAGTTGATTTACATCTCCTACAAATTCAAAACAAAAATATATCAAATACAACCTAAAACTAACAAATTCAAAACAAAAAGAAAACAATCCTTACCTCTCACACCTCCTCATCATTGTGGTGCCATCCTTGTGAAGAAATAGCAACCCTTGGTGAAGATTTTTGCACAATGCCTCCTCTTAGAATGCGAGTGTGAAAAATGGGGGTTTTGGCCATGGGCACAACAAAAAAAGTCAAAATGCAGAATGAATGACTTTCACTTTTTTTTTCTTTTAACATGTCATAACGCAAGCACGTTATAACGCACTCACATTATAAATTTTCAAACTTTTTTTTGAAAGTGGCCACAATTTGGCTACCCATCTCCATACACCCACCTGCTTCAAGAATCTAAACAATATATAGCCAAACATGAAAACTTGTACTATCAAACTTATGCAAATCTTGATGAATATAAACATTATGTATGCAACAATGCAAAATTGTAGAATTGTAAACATTTTTCAGATCTGATGTTTTTTGCTACTAAAATGATTTTGAAATGATTCAAAAATAACTATACTAAATGGATGACTTTGACCTAGATGCATAAAATAAAAGTTCCTAAAACTTTCTAGACTGATACTATAGGTTACCAAGAAGCCTAGGAAGTACAAAAAATCACCAGAAAGTTTAGAAATGTGGCTTTTGTAGGCCTCTAGGGACTCATTCAACCAAGGTGGTGAATGGGTCTCGATATGCTTTTCTAGGAAAGTCTAAGTCTATAAATGAAGCTTGTAAACTGTGAAAAGTTGATGCCTATATAATCCTATCAGGGACTCATTCACCACCTTGGGTGAATGGGTCCTAGATTAGGGTTTTTGAACTTTTTTTGACTTATTTTTAAGCTTTTTTCAATGAGCTTCAGTTTTAGGTTTGTCATTGTAACTTTTAGTTTCAAATTTCTACAAATGTACTATGAAATGCAATTTGAAAAGGTGATGAAATGATGAATTACAAAACCTAGTTTGATATACAATTTTGTTTTTATTTTCAAATGAAAATTTATGTGATCTAAATGATATGCAAGATAGCTGATTTATTTTTGTAATTTTTTCATATTTTTAAAAGAATGCAAAATAATGCAATTCTAAAACACTAGATGAGATGCAAGTTTGAATGAAAAGTAGGAAACCCTAAATTAGATCTACTTCAATGCAAATGAATGCAATATCTAACCTAGGATTAGAAGAAAGACTCCCAAAACCAAAAAACTAGAATATTCAATAAGTGACCAGGTTCACCAAAATGAAATGAAGAAAAATAGGGCTTATCAAAATGAATTAACAAGATGATAAACCACTATGTTTTCTTCTAAGGTTTCACTAGATTATAATGATTAAATTCCTAAATAACAATTAGAAATCAATCCTAATTGTTATAATAACAGTAAGGGAGGTTTCAAGAGGCTAAAACAATGTGTACCTTGCTAAAAAAGTGTTGTTTTGGGGTCACTAAGGACTCATTCACCCAAAGTGGAAAATGGGTCCTTGTTAGGGTTTCTAAAAGATGACTTCTATATTTTTTTCTTCAATGTCTACACTTCTAGGTCCTCGTTGCTTAGCTCCTAAAAGTCTGAAATAAATTTTGTAGACAACTTTATGTGATCTTGCAATGTAGATGACAACATTACAACTTTCCAACTTTGACGATTTACTTCAATCTTGTTCTCCACTTGATCTTCAACCTAAAACTTGCAAACACACATCAAAGGAGAATAAAAACTTGTTTATTGTTAAAGAATAGGGGTTTTCCTTGGTCAAACCCCGTTTAGGTAATTAAACCTTGTGATGAAACAATGAAATAAGAACATGAAACATGAAACAATAATACCTTGGATAATGTCTTGGAATGTAAATCTACGAACTAACATGAAGTGGCCATGTAGAATGTAGATCTTGATCTTGAATTGGATGTGTTCAAAACAATGCTTAATTTGGATCTTTAATGCTACATCAACAACATTATCTCAACTACATACTTGATGCACTATGACTTTCACATGATGATATGATCTTGAATTGTGACATTAAAACTTCAATAATCTTCCCTTGAATTCCTTTGAAATGCTCTATAATGCTCTTGTGAAATTTTAGGATGCTTTCATAATAATTCTTAGGTGAAACTATGTGAACCAACCTTATATTTATACTAAACTTAATAATTAACCCCAAAATTCAAATAATCCAAGCTGACATGAGATCTAGGATTCAAAATCATTAAAATACCACCACAAATAAGTTCAAAAAGGTTTGTCCTAGGCAAGGAGGACCCATTCACCCAAAGTGGTGAATGGGTCCTAGCACAATTCTCTAGGAGGTGAAATATCACTAAAAATCCATCACAAATATGTTAAAAAAAGGGTGCCCTAGGTAAGGAGGACCCATTCACCCAATGTGGCTAATGAGTCCTAGCAAAATTTTCTAGGACCAAGCTTTGAGGAGGTGGAATATCACTAAAATCCACCTCAATATGTTAAAAAAAGGGTGTCCTAGGTAAAGAGGACCCATTTTCCCAAAGTGGTAAATGGGTCCTAACATAGTTTTCTAGGAATTAAACCTTTCCAATTAAATGTTATGAAATATTATGAATAACTGTCAGGATAGATCCTTGGAAAAATGTAATTAATAAAGCTTGGATTTGAATTAAAGAGGTCAATTAAGCTCAATTAACCTCAATTAATTAATAAAGCCCTATATTAGTGTGAAAGTGTAAGAAAACACTTTACAACACCCTAAATAAGGCACAATTAAGTATATTTTATCATTAATTGTTAATTCCCAAACTAAGCATGAAAAATGGTTACTTTTTATGATGCTACAATAGTGTTACTTCTACCCCCACTAGTAGTCCACCATATAATGTGTATCCTTTCTCTATATTTCCTTCTCCTAATATAAAACCTCATAATTATGTTTGTCCAATCATACCCACACCTGATATAATGTATACCACATCTCTAGTCTTCTTTCATCTACCACCACCCCACATACCATATCCACCATCCCTCTCTATTTTATCATTCCTAATTCTAGCATTCAATTCTCTATGGTGTCTACACCTTATTCCATACCTCCATCCATGCACATTCATAAACTTCATTTCAATTCTTCCTCCATATCTCTTCCCCAATCTATTACGTATTGTATTTCTCATTCCACTCACACTTACACCTACACTCACCTTAGTTCCCCTAAACATTATCTTTCTACCCTTCCCTCTACCTTATATGCACTCATGTAAGAGATGGATCAAGTAGAGAAATTAGTGGATACAAGACCAAACATGCAAGATATTGAAAAATTTAAATATATTATACACACAACACTATCATATGAGATTGTTAAACATCCCACCCTTGTGGGATTTGTTGGACCTCCTTCCAAAACATACAATGAAAAAATTGACCCAAATATACACAATACATTTTACTAAATTGTATATGTAGACTTTCTATATGCTCAAATAAGTCATAAGCTAAGTTATTTCCATGGACCTTAATTATTATGCTATTGAGTGGTTTATTTCACCTACTTATGGGTAAATTCATACATTTTATTATTTGAAAAAAATATTAAATAAATTTAATGTAATCTGGGTCTTAGATTTACTATGGTTAACATTCAAATTTGTGCCCCATTTTAGGAAAACTTAGGGGTTTTAGTTGAAATAGTTTCACTTAAAACTTTTTTTTTGAATGCCAACAAATGTTGCAGTGTCAACATAGATTCCAAAGTTCTTGTCAAAATATTTTTTGTTGAAACTATTTCACCCAAAAAAATTAGATTCTAACCATATGTAGAGGCATGTTTTCAAAACCTACTATGGAATAAATTTTCCTAGAATATTTTTTCCAAAGAACATTTTTTTCCAAATTTATTTTGGTTTAAACTATGTGATACCACTTTTATGATTTTTTAGACTATTTAAAAGCCTTATAATTCTACTATACTTTCTCACATTGCATATGTTTTCTTAAAAAATAAAAAATACTCTTTGTTAGATCTAGGAGTGTAGGTTTTGAAAAGATATATTTTTATTATTATTAGTATTTTTTTAAAAACTAATATAAGTAGGAGATTATAGTCAAACATCAGGTTGTTTGGAAATTTGAAAATGTATGCTAATTCTAAAAAAATAAAAATAAGAAAAATATGATACACTAGAGGAGAGAATCCTTGTTGAAAGGTTATAATTTTTTTTCTATTTTGATGAACAATAAAGACATAAAGTAGGGGCCCCTCAAAGTGATTAGATTTTCAATAAATTCAAATTTAAAAAATTATAATAATTTAATTCAAAAATATCAAAACTAAAATAAACATTCTTCTTTATGTTAGGGAAATATAAATATGTGTATGTTTGGATTGTGATAATTATTGTAACATTTGAGTTAATAAATGAAATTCCTATGTATGATTAATATATGCATTCTTCTCTCTTGCCTCTTTGATGTCTTTTTTAGTGAAAAGGAATGAGATCTATTATATGGATGATTTGTTTCTATCTCTCTCTTTTTGTTGAAAATTGAATAAGTAGACTTAATGGTTAACATACCTAATCTCTCCCTTATGCTTGTGAATTTGTGATGAGTATTTATAGTAATTAAACCCAATGAGTGAAATGAAGGGTTCATGGATTATTATAAATGTATTAAGATGGGAATGGATAATATCTTATTTTTTAATGTATTTAACTCACCTCTTCACCCTATTAATAAATATAATGGGTGATTTGTGTAGTGTATCCTTCATGTGTCATCTTTCAATGTTATGCATGCTAGTACAATATTATGCTACATATCTCCTTGGTAGATGAGTTAGTGATATATGTCTAATCATGGGTTTCATGTTTCTCATTTGAATATTATGCCACATTAGGATGTTTTCTACTCATTCATTATTGAGATAACAACATTATACATAAATTCAACCATTTAATTTAGTTTTGTAATAGATATTATGACACTTAGTTGTATGTGTGTGTATGTTTAAACACTACTTCTATTATATTGGTGAACATGAAAATTTTGTTTCATTGATTTTATATTGTGTGCAAGTGCTTCTACTCCTACATATGCAAAAAAAAACTAAGAAATTCAAAGTAGAGAACACTAGACCACTTCAAGATTAGTCTAATTTGAACACAAATAAAAGAAAATATAAAGAAAGACAAATGAATATACCTTTTATCTATGTTGATCCCTTGGTTGGCCCTTGATTAAAGCTTGGTTGTGTGCTCCTTTGATGGAAATGTGAAAAAAATTGATGTAAGGTGGTTAAGATGCAATGGAAGATGCAAATGATGAATGTGGGTATGTGACAAAGTGAACAAGATGGATGTAAGAGGATGAGAGCTAAGTATGCAAGTTCTTGAATGAAAAGGATGTGCTTGATGATGGCTTGAGAGCTTGAGAACATAAGTGTGACAAAATTCCTAATGTCCATGAATGAATGAGAAGGGGGGTTATTTATAGAAGAAATTGAATTCTCTAGAGAATTCAATGGTCAGGATTAAGCCACCATGGCCAAGACGGAGGGCTATGGTGAGTTGAGGACTCACAAGCCCTTACATCTCGCCATGTGGAGGATGAAGTGTCCAAAGGACATGGTGAGATGGAAAGGGTACAAATGATGTGGAAGAAGGATAAGTACTTTGAAAGTACCTTGGGTGGGGAGAAGATTTCCTAAAAAAAGAACTTCTTGTTCCCATATGAGAGGAAAGTGACAAATGAGGAATTTTAGTATTCCTCAAAAATCTCCATGGGGAAGAGAAAAGTGGTTGGGGAAATAAATGTGAATTTTAAATTCACATGATTGGAATGGATAAGGTGGTTGGGAGAATAAATATGAATTTTAAATTCATATGAGGAGCACCTTGTGGATAAGACAAGGTTCTTATGAAGGGGGTTGAAAAGTACCTTGTGGATAAGACAAGGTCCTTATAATAGAAGGTTATTGGCTTCATGTGACTGATGTGACCTTTCAATGATCACATGGGGAAGAGGAGAATCCTTGGAGGAATAAAAAGTGAATTTTAAATTCACATGGTGAAGAGGGTCTAGGCCAAATGTGGCAAATGTGAAGGTTGACTAAAAAGGCATGCTAAATGTAGCAAGGGGATTAGATTAAGGTTCTACAAACAAGTGATTAAGAAACTTAATGAGGGATTAGAAGCAAGTGGGAGAATATGGAGGATGTGACATTAATCCTGATTAAGGTGTACACATCCTAATCAGGGATTAATTAAATTAATCCAGATTAGAAGAGGGTTATGGAGGATGTGACAAGGAGATAGAAAAAGAAGAATTTAAAATTGCTTTAATTCAAAAAGGTCAAATGACTAAATTAAATAAATTGATATGTTTATTTAATTTAGAGAGGAAGGGGATGAAAGGGGTAAAGTATTAATTATTAAATTAATAATTTATGAAACTTTAGGCAAAGAGAGGAATATGAATTAAATCAATCAATTTAATTAATATTAACAAATGATGAGAATAAAGAGGTGAATTTGACCATGTGGGAGCAGTCAAATTTAGATGTTTACATATACCACTAATATCCTTAGTCATATTTTGGAATTAAATCTAGTTGAGGGATTCTTATAGCATAATTATGTCTTAATATTTGTATTACTTCACATGATTACATGATTATTTATAGATTAAAATTAATTTCATGTATGAATTTACCTCTCCTTCAACTCATTACATCTTATGAAGATAACCATTTGAATGGGCTCATATCTTTCCAATAGCATTCCTATGTTGATATTTTAGGTAGTGATAGATGCTACAAAGGCTCATGAGCATGGCTATATGGATCATTAGATCATGAAATGCATTGTTCTCAATGTACCTAGTCATTCCATAGTTGTCATGCCAAATATATGATTATCTTTTTCTAAATATGTGGAGTTACTTTCCCTTACTCATTTATATTGTTCCCACTACCTAGATAGTTAGAAAGTTACTAAATTTTATTCTTTATTACCACTTGTAAGGTAATTGTAATGCCCTCCCATTTGCAGCTTTTAGTTGGAAGATCAATGGGTCAACTTCACTCTTTCCTATTGATATTATTGTGATTGTATTATTTCTTTGAAAGGTGTGTATGAACCACCACATGTTCGATATGAGATTCCTCAACATGTTGATTATTGGAGTTTTGTATGTTTATATGCTTAGTTTATCATTATGCTTCATTTCAGTGATGTGCATTATATATGTTGTGATTAAATGTAATCATAATTATTGAAGTTTGAAAGAAATGATTTATATGATATAATTATGGATGGTATTTTATGATTTATGATATTGAACCCTATTGGGTGATTATGTTGTTCTTCAACTATATTTTTATTGAGTAGGTACCCTTGACATGCATTGAGTGGTTACAAGTATAAGGTTATTCTCACCATGACTACATAGGTTTGATTTATTCTCCAACAATGGTTAATTATTTAAGATGTCACATTAGGCCTCTTGTACTCGAACCAAGTATGGTATGTGTCATATTTGACCAGTATTGACCTAGAATTGAGTTAAGAGTTATTTTGAAATCCCTACAAGTTGTGAATGGTCAATAATTATCTTATTTAATTAATGGTTTAAATTATATGCTTTCCATAAATAAAATGTTAGGAATTTAAATGATTTCTTATGTTGGCTATCAAAATATTTCCATGTCATGGGAAAGGGGAAAATAGAATTTAAAATAAACTAAAGTTAAGTTTTATTTATTTAATTTGTAAAAAATTACTTGGTTTGGGAAATGCATGTTTATGATTGATTTAATTATCTTGATTAAATGATTGAAAATGAATGAGTGTGTGCTAATTTACCTTATTCAAATGAAATTGGAGAATTTGGAAGTGAAGAAAATTAAGAAAGTGAAATTTGAAAATTAAAATTGAAAGTTAGAAAAGAGAGAAAAAAAAAAAAGGTTAAAAAAGGAAATGAGTTGGTCATTTTTGCATTATTCATTTTTGTGAAGTAAAATGCTCAAAAAACCCTCTTTTTAGAAAATTTGAAATTAGGTGAAATTCAATGGATTTGGAAGGGAATGGATTGGAAGTATGATGGATTGGTAGAGGAAATGGATCTTTCTTATGTGTGTGTGATCATGCCTTATCTAAATTGGTAAATTTTAAGTTCTCATGTGTTCTAAGAGAAAGATACTTTGACTAGGTTTTGAAGGTCTAGATGACAAAAACAGTTAGAATGAGAAATGTAAGAGGCATAAAAATTATTCTTTATTTTTTAGGTAACTATATGGAGTGTTGGTTCTCCAACCTACTACCAGTACAACTTCTAAGAGGTTGTGAATCTCTATTTATCAAATCAAAATAACTAAGAGGATGGGCCAATAAATAAAAGATATATGCATCTCTCCTACACTTTAGGATCTGCAAAACCTAGGTGGGTATACCTCAAAGAACACTCAATTTAATATCAGCAATAGGATCATAGTATAGTAGATAATTTTTTCATGCATGTAAGGATTTGAAATATGAATATTCCCCATCAACTTTCCTATTACCCTTAATACTTGGACATGAACATATCATAATATACACTACTAATAAATAACACCAAAGCACAACTCTTCATTTTTTATCATGTGAATGTATAGGAATACTAGAAAATATTGGTGCCTATTCCTTGGGATAACAATTTTAAAAATTGATTCAATATGATACTATAACAACATTTAGTCTCTTGGAAACTTAACAACTATGTCAATGTCTTACAATAATTTAAACCCATGTAATTGACTTATAGAATTTTTTTATAATTTCTAATCATCTACCATAATGCATTCCCTAATCATTGTTTGAAAAGATGTATTACCTCCTTGAAGATGAACTAATCAAGCCAACTCCTCTAAAAAATGTTCAACTTGAATTTTTTTATTCTCTTTAAAAAGTACTTCTTCCAAAGAACATGAAATAATATGTAGGAGACAATCACACTCAAAAATTTGTATTCATGTTATTATTATAGAGAAAATTTATTACAATAAAGATACTAAAATATAATTTTTAGCCTCTTATCATCCTTTAGAAAAGAAATACAAGATTATTACAAAGTTTCTTCACAATATTTTCTCTCCAAAATCCCAATTTACTCACAAATGAAGATAATTTTACATTATATAATACCCCTTTCAAAAATGACACCAACTATTACATTTTTTTGAAAAATAAAAAAATCACATAATTGGGAATCTTCCAATTTTGTCCAAGTTATAGGCATTTTAAAATATGCAACAAAAAATGTGTAAAATGGCACATCTTCTAGAAGCAATAAATTTTGATTTGAGTACCTAATTTATCTTTATTTTTAAACTATAGATCTTGGAGAGCCCTATAACACTAAAATTGTAAAGCAAATTCCTTTTCAATTTTGGGGGCCAAATTTCATCATTTAAACCTTCAAAATGATACTTAAAGATTTTTCTAGGACTTCTAACATTTTAAAATTTCAATATCTTGTTTTCTAAGTGTGATTTTTTGGTCAAAATTGACTCTAAAGATTAACTATGCATTCTCAAAGCTTTGGGTAAATTATCAAGTCCATATGTGTTTAAATGCAAACTTACTAAAAATAGAAATCCTAATATTTTTAGCTATTTTGAAATTTTTGATTTTTTTTTACTATTTTAGGGGATTTTTTAAACATGTATAACACTTTACAAGTTCAAGACTCATGAAATAGACCAATACAAAGCAATATTTTTTCACTTGACCTAGCTTAGACAAATTATAACACCAAAGGGAACACAAATTTAGATGACACTTTCATAAATTGGATCAATGTTTTAACTGTGGGAATAAAATAAGAAACTATACATAAGATTACTAAAGAAGATACTTATATGTGTTAGCATATTGTTGTCATTGATGTCAAAAATGGGGATTAGAGGTGAGATGGAATTGATCATGCAAGGGAGATGTTGGCATGATGATAGATCAGTTGTGTGCTTGGTGGTGTGTCTGAATGACATAGAACTTAGAGGACATTGTGAAAGTAGTGGACTTGATTTTGAAGCATGTGGTGTTGGTTGATGTCAATGGACTAACTCATGAAGTTATTTTGATACTACTATGTAAGTGTTGAAAAGATTGCAAAATTTTGGGTCTTGAACCTTGGGATTACCATGTATCACTTGTTGAAGAAGGAAGCTTTTTGGAGTTCTAAGTCATTTTTGACTACGCCTCCAAGGTTTTGGACATCAGGTATCGGTTATACCTAGTACTAGTTACAAAGGAATGAAGAAATGTTCTAAGTTCAAAGGATTTCAAACCTCAAACTTTGGACTTCATGAGTACAAGTTAGATCTTTATGTTCAAAGAAAGTAGTATGGAAGAACCCACAACCCTGTGACAATCTGTGAGGGGGATCTAAGATATACCTGAAACCCCACAACAGTTCGTGAGGGGGGTCTGCAATATGGCAGTATAGAACCCACAACCCCATGATAGTCCGTAAGGGGGGTTTGCAAAAATGGCAGTATAGAACATGCAATCCCATGATAGTCCATGAAGGAGGTTTGTGGTATAGCAGTAACCCACAAACACTGCAATGGTAATTTGGATGGACTGCGGTAGAGTGGTATCATGTGGTACGACGATAATTGGTAGAGTGATGAAGGTTAATTGCAACACCAAAACTATTCAATTTGGTGTCAACAATATTGCAATAAAGATCAATGACTATGATCAAACATGGTTTTCATTGGATGGTGCATGAAGTTTGTAGTGGGTCTTGATGATGCAAGCCAAACACGTGACATATCGCTTAGTCGCTTCATATTGTTGTTGTGAAGCGAAGCGATAGGATGGTTCTCATGATGAGTGATGAATAGGTGAAGGTGACATCAAAGGTGGAAAAATGGAAGTAGCCTGCCAGCCCACTAGGATTTTGCAGGCACGTGTCTCTTGTCAATGATATAGTAGGGAACAATGCAAATCATTTGGAGGTTGATCTAATAGTGATCGTTGAATGTATCCACATCATGGGAATGACATATGAAGTCATATGGTTTACAACAATGCCCAATGAATGTTGATCAGTGATGCAAATTCAAAGGTAAAGATCTAATGGTGATCGCTATGCTTATTTGCATTGCCTGACTAAATGGTGGTGTCTCAAGAGTTGGAGTGATATGTGATAGAAATGATCAACAATGGATATTTAAAGGAAGGTTCATATGATGGTAATGTTTTAAAGGAGAGAAGATGAATGAGGAACATTGGATCATGGCACAAAGAGATAGGATTGATGACCCAGTTTCAAATATGGAGATATCAAATGACTAAACCTGTGTAAATAGGGTTTTCATTGTTAACCAATTGAGTGAATGAATTTAATTCCTTCAACTGCACCTATGACCAATGTAGGTGAAGATTTGATTTGTTGAGTAGTGGCATGGATTGCTAAGACAATGAAGATCAAATCAAAGAAAATAAATAGAGAACAATTTAAATGCATATTTGGGTTTGACAAAAAGACTAAGAGGAAAATTCTCTTTATTGGAATTTAATGTTGTGTGGCTCAATGCAGGAGTATGATAGTGTAGAAGATATCTTAGAACCCTAACAAAAGATTTGTATGTGGTGGAGAATCCTGAGGCAATCACAGTAGATTAGAAACTACACAAAAAAGATAATAAAATGTTGTAAAGTGTAGTAAATGTGTGAGAGAAGAGAAGAAGAGATAGTGCACAGTGAAGAAGGTATTCTGGGCTCTTGAGGTGGACAAAGAATACATTGAAAGGAAAGAGAGAGCTACAAAAGGTGTATGAGGGTGCATTAAGGTGGAAATAGAATGCACTAAGAGAAGAGGAGAAGAACAATGCAAAAAAAAGGGATGCAAAGTAGAGAAGAGAGTTGTAGTGACAACAACAAAAAACTTGAGCAGTTGCAGAGTAATCTATAACATTGAATTGTGTTCTCAATGAAAAAATTGTAATAATCCTATATATTGTAAGCCTAATTGGTTGGTGCCATCATATAACTATGTTGGTGCTTAGAATAGGAGATTGGTGTCTCCTTAGGGTTGGTACCCTTAAAAGTTGTAACAAAAGGTTTCTTTGTCAGGCTAGATTAGGACAATAGCTCCTAGTAGCATTTCTCACTGTGGTTTTTCCCATCTTTGGTTTTCCAAGCATATCTTGTGTTATGAGTTGTTAACCTGTGTGCTTGATTAGTTTTTTGCATTTCATGTTTTAATTTGCACACTAAGTGTTTCAAGAGATTAGTCTTCACTAAAAGGTTAAAGGGTTAAAATTTTAATATATATTGATTCACCCCCTCTTAGTAGATTTTTGTGTTCCAACTATTGGTATCAGATCCATAGGTTCCCTAGGAGAACCTTAATCAACTCGAGTAGATCCTTGGATTTTTGAACACAATGGCCAGTTAGGAAAGTTCTTCCACAAACAAGCCACCTCGGTTCGATGGAACATATTATACTTTTTGGAGCTCATTGATGAAGGGCTATTTAGGATCTCTAGGGTTTGATGTGTGGATGTATATTTTAAATTGATACACACCACCAACCACACCTCCTATAGATACTGCAAGAAAAAGGGATTATGAGAACAATGAAAAAGCATGGTTTTCTATTATGAACAATTTATATAGATCTGTACATAGAAAGGTTACGTATTTTAAGAATGCACATGATGTCTAGGATACATTGCAAAATATCTATAAAGTAGATGAAAAGGTAGAACTGGAAAAGCTTCAAATACTGAGAGCTAGATTTTAATGCCTAAAAATGACAGAAGAAGAGAAAATTGCAAACTATCCTCTGAGGGTTAATGATATAGTGAACTCTATGAAAGGATATGGAGAAGATGTAAAAGAATATTTTTTTGTACTAAAATTCCTAAGGTCAATGACAAATAGATATGATCCTAAGATCTTTGCAATAGAGGAATGAAGAGAAATCAACAAAATTACTCTTAATGAGTTGCATGGTATATTCACTACATATGAAATAAGGTTGGTAGATGCAGAACCATCCAGGAAAGAAGTTGATTTCAAGGTCACCAACAAGGAGAAGGATGTATCTCCTAAGAAAGACAAGGATGAGATGGTCACATTTGGGGATGATGAGATTGATGAAGAAGAGGAAAACTTCATCAGGATAATAAGAGGAGGATTTGGAAAGTACAAAGGTAAGTTACCCTTTAAATGCTTTGAATTTGGTAAAGTATGTCATTTTGCTGCTAAATGTCCCTACAATAAGAAAGGTAATGTTGAGCAAGAGGAATACGATAAAATGAAGAAACCCTACTCTCCTAAGAAAAGGGGTTTTCAAAAGAAAAAGAAAAGTCTATACATCCTAAAGGATAGTGGATAGTGATGTATCAGATGACTACAACAACTCAAATGATGAAAAAAGTTATGATTTTGTTGTGAGAGAAAATGAATTTCTCTTCATGGAAAAAGAATATGAAGAATAGAAGGGTGAAAAGGTTGAAGACCTTCATGAAGAAGGTGAAGAAGAAGGAGAGGTAGATCTAGAAGGATAACTCATTTGTTCTCTAGATGAGATTGATGATCTTAGAGATGAGATTGAGAAGTTAAAAATGAAGAACAAGCAGTAGAAGAAACTTGTACAAAAGGAGTTAGACAAACTAAGAAATAATCTAGAAGAATCTACCTAGAATGTGGTAGGTTTGAAGCTACAACTGGAGGAAGCCAAAAGGTTGGAAGATGTAATTAAATCCAAGTTGTAGTATGAGGCTAATAGATGTATGAAGTTTGAGGAAGAGATTGTTTCTCTAATAAAATATTTAGAAAAGGAAAGAGAGCAAATAGAGAAAGGACTCAAGCTGAAAAGTGGCTCAAATATTTTGGATGAGCTATTAAGAACACATAAGCCCTCAAACAAAGAAAAATCTAGACTAGGGCTTGAAAAAGCTAAGAGACTTTCATAGACACATCTGCAAAGTTATATGAAATATTTAGAGAAGGAGAAAAGTCTCATTTTGTTGATGAAAGAGATTTCAAAGAGAGTGTATTCACAGAGAAATTTGAAGAGGAAGAGAAAACCAAGAAAGAAAAGAATTCTGTAGTAGACAAGAAGAATAACCAATAGGCTCTTGATCATCAAAAGAGAAGGAAGTATCTTAGAATGACTAATGTTGATGGATTCACTAGGGTGAGAGACACAGTGAAGTAGATGCACAAAAGACTCCCTCATCCAACACAAAATGCTATGACTAGGTATTCTTCATATTTCTATGGAAACTGTTATACATGCAATTAGTTTGGTCATAGGGCTAGAGAATGTAGAGTCATTCCTAAGAGGATTAAAAACTTTGTAAGAAAGAATCCATTTTCTCCTTTAGTGGATATGAATGTAGTTTTTTATAACTGTAATATCTCTGGTCATATAGCTAAAAATTGTAGAACAAAGTTTACAAGAAAAAATGTTAAGAATGAGAAAAAGAAAGATCCACCTCCTAGAGTAAACAAAGAATCTAAAATTATGGAGGAAAAGATAGAAAAGAAAAATAAGAAGGTATGGAAAGAAAAAGGAGAAAGCTCCACACAATCAATGATTGCACAAACAACATTGCATGCCAAGAAGCAAAATCTATGGGTAATTGATAGCATTTTCTCCAAGCACATGACTAGAGATAAAAGTAAATTCATCAAACTCAAGAAATGTAATGGAGGATCTATGAGTTTAGGTGATAACACTATAGTCAAGATATGAAGTAAAGGCATCTTAAGCATATGTGGTAAAAATCCCACTAAAGATGTATTATATGTGGAAGGATTGAGGCACAATCTGTTAAGTGTGAGCCAAATGTGTGACAATGGTTACAAAGTAATCTTTGATTTAGAAGGATGCAAAATAAGAAAGAACGGAAAAAATGTTGGACAAGGATTGAGAACTGACATCAATATTAATAACCTTTCTAAAGTAAAAGGTCAAAGTTGTTTGATAGGACAAGCTGATGAAGCTAGTTGTGGCACATAAGAATGCGACATGTAAAGTTTAAGAATCTGGTGAAGGTAAGTTCAAGAGCTCTAGTAAGTCACATGCCTAAAGAAACCAAGCTTGCAAATGTCATTTGCAGAGAATGCTAGTAGGGAAAGAAAATGAAGGCCAATTTCCCAACCAAAGAATATTCAACCACTGAGCCTTTATAGCTAGTTCATACTGATTTGTGTGGACCTACAAGAACAAGGGGACCAAAAGGAGAAAGGTACTTTATGTTTCTGGTTGATGACTACAAAAGAATGACTTGGGTGGCATTTCTAAGAGACAAGTCACGAGAATTTGAAAGATTTAAGATATTCAGGAAAATGGTTGAAAAGGAGATAGGTAGAAGGATTAAATGCTTAAGGTCTGACAGAGGAGGAGAATTCACATCATGTGAATTTGTTGAATACTATAAGGCACATGGAATCCAAAGACAATTATCAATTGCAATAACTCCACAATAGATATGGAGTTGTAGAAAGAAAGAATAGAGTGGTGAAGGACATGGCTAGAACAATGTTGAATGAGGCCAAATTAGTTGATATGTTTTGGAGAGAAGCAATTCCTACTGCACAATATATTCTGAATAGAGTTCAAATCATAAAACATAGTGATAACACCCCTTATGAATTGTCATGGTAGGCCTGCTTCTGTTAAGCACTTCAAAGTATTTGGAAGCAAATGCTACATTAAGAGAGAAGATGAGAATTTGGGAAGCTTTGAATCAAGAAGTGATGAAGGAATATTTCTAGGATATTCAACATAAAGAAAATCATATAAATACAATAACAAAAGACTGGAGAAGATTGTGGAAAGTATTAATTTAAATATTGATGAAATTATAAAGCATATCAAGTCTAATCAGAATAATTTTGAAGATGATTCAGATTATGATGACAATGTGGCAAATAATGAAGAAGAAACTGAAGTAGAAGTTGAGAAGGCCACTGCAAAGTATGTGCAGAAGGATCACCTAGCAAATCAGATAATTGGGGGAAAAAATGGAGTTCAAACTAGGAGAAGATTTGCAAAGAATAAAGAACAAGTAAATTTTGCTCTCTTGTCTCAGATTGAACCAAAATTTTTTACTAAAGCCTACAAAGATGAGAGCTAGATAGAGGCCATGGAAGAGGAACTAAATTAGATTGAAAATAATAAAACATGGGAGTTGTTTCCTAGACCCCCAAGCAAAAATGTAATTGGGACTAAATGTGTGTTTAGAAACAAGTTGAATGAAGATGGAGTTGTTGTGAGGAATAAGCAAAGATTAGTGTGCAAGGGGTATGCACAAATTGAAAGTATTGATTATGGAGAAACATTTGCACCTGTGGTAACATTAGAAGCAATTAGAATGTTTCTTGCATTTTCATTATATAAAGGATTTAAAGCATATTAGATGGATGTTAAATCTACATTCCTTAATGGAAACCTAGAAGAGGAAGTCTACATTGAACAACTGGAAGGTTTTCAACTTTTAGAAGAAGAGGATTATGTGTGTAGATTGAGAAAGGCATTGTATTGTCTAAAGAAATCACCACGAGCATGGTATTCTAGATTAGACCAATATCTTCAACAATAAGGATTCAAAAAGAGATGTCCAAATAACAACTTGTATTTCAAATCAGAAGGTGAGCACATGATTATTGTTGTTTATGTAGATGACATAATATTTGGAGGTAGCAATGATTCAATGCGTCAAATATTTGTTATGCATATGCAAGATGAATTTGAAATGTCAATGTTAGGAGAGTTGTCATTTTTCCTTGGATTACAAATTGCACAAAGTGATAGAGGGATGTTCATATGTCAAACCAAATATGCTAAGGAAATGCTCAAGAAGTTTGGAACGAAGGATAGTAGACCAGTCAATACCCCCATGATAACTGGATGCAAATTGAAAAAATCAGATGAATCCCCAAAAGAAAATCAAACAATGTATAGGTCAATGATTAGTAGCTTGTTGTGCTTAAATACATCAAGGCCTGATATTATGATATTAGGAAAGAATTATGTTTAGTAGCAATATTTTAGGCTGCACCAGAGGAGTCTCATGTCAATGCAGTGAAAAGAATTTTCAGATATATCAAAAGCACTATTGATTATGGGTTGTGGTATCCCAAGAACAAGGATTTTTATTTCAAGGCAGCATACAGAGATGTTGATTGGGAAGGAAGTGTAGATGATAGGAAAATAACAAGTGGAGGAGCATTCTTCTTGGGAAACAAATTAGTTTCCTGGATGAGCAAAAATCAAGAATCAATTACTCTATCCACTGTAGAAGCAGAATATGTAGTAACAACATGTTGTTCTCAAGTCCTATGGATGAAGCATACACTTAAGGACATCAAGGTAGAGTACAAAAAACCTATTTCAATTCTTTGTGATAATTCAAGTGCCATAAACATATCAAATAATCCAGTGATGTACTCTAGAACCAAACACATATCCATCAAGTATCACTTCATCAGAGAGAAGGTTGCAGACAAGGAGGTCAACATGGAGTATGTTCCCACTAAAGAACAAGTAGCTGAAATTTTTACAAAGCATCTTCCTATAAAATAATTTGAATATCTAATGTAGAAACTAGGAGTGATTTCTCCCACAACATATCACTAAATATTAGTGGTAGTGAATGAATCCACGGGGAGCTTAATTGGTACTTTATTTAACCCTAGTAATTGAGAACTAGATCAAGTCAGGTAAACTTGTTTTAAAAATTTCTTGTTGGATGTTGTGGTTGTGTTTCTGATATGTGGTTGTCATTGATGTCAACTCTATTAGCATTAATTCACTAGAAGCTATATATGTCAAGGATATTGAGAAAATTGTAATGAGATGAGTTGCAGGTTGTCAATGGTGAAGTGAAGTTTAGTATGTCGGTAAGTTCTATACATTGATGATCAGAGGTTGTGAACTAAAGGGTTTGTTGTTGAGTATATCTAGTTTATCCATGTCAAGTTTTAGAGTTCGGCGTGAAGATTTGATTGAGTTATGAAGATTTATATTCTACTAATTTTTCTGTTGCTTTAGTTTGTGTTCTTGATTGAAGATGATGTGACTTTAGTTATTTTAGTTGTTTCAGATGCTTCTCTGGTGATTTGTGATGTTTTTGGATGCTTCTAGATTGTGCTCTATCTTTGTTGCATGTCCGCATTGATCATTGTACTCATGGTTGGCAATTTTCTCTTGCATGTTCATGTTTTTCTTGTTCTTGGCCGACATGGTGGTTGTAGCATGTTTTGGATCTTCGAGGAGTAATTAATTGAAGTGTTTTCACATTGGAGATGTTGATTTGGGTCTTCACTAAGTTGTGGCCAACCTTTCTTGATTCACATTAATAATCTTTAGTATTTTGGGTTGATAGTTTATATTCATTTTATTATTTTGTTGATGCCAACATGTAGGGATGAAATTTCTTGTTGTAGATATATAAGAGTGATTGATTATTCAAATTGAAGCATGCAAGTGGATGCCAGATGTGCTCCTATGTGCATATGTGTGAATATTGATCTAAATCATTCAAAGGTAGAGAAAAGTGTGAAGAAGAGTGAAGAAGAGTAAAGAAGTGTTCATACGCTTAACCGGAACTGTGATTAGGCATTAGCAAATGATATTCTATCAGTTTAAATCCCTGCAGATGTCATCTGATTCTTTCTATAAGATAGTGTGTCTTCCTTTGGGAAGTTATCCTTGTTGTAATTGAGCAGTGAGCTCTAAGAAGTGTGCCTAAATGCAAGTGCATTCCCCATATTTTTATTTCTTATACTTTTAACAAGGTATAATCTTGTGGACTGACCTCCATTGTGGTTTTTCCCCTAATTGCGTTTCCATGTAAAATAATCTTGGTGTTATGTGTGTTTTTGATGTGTTGATGACTTATGCTTTGATGGTTATTAATCAAATCAGAGAATAATGTTAATAAGTTGAATAAGTTTTAACTTTCTGAGACAATTGATTCACCCCCCTCTTAGTTGGCTGCCCTTGTGTTGCCAAAAATTGGTATCAGAGCAGGTTCCTTGGAAGAATTTTAACAACTTGAGGTGATCTGGGATGGCAAGTTACAAGAAGGATAGTCCGAGATTTGATGGAACAAATTATTCTCTTTGGAATACTTGAATGGAGTGTCATTTGAGATGCATTGGTGAACCCTTCTGGAACATTACATGTACTAAGTATGTTATTCCTCATAATGGTCCTACTACTACTGTTGATATTAGAGATGTTGAGTATAATGTCAGGGATAAGGAAGCATTTTTGAGTGCCTTGACTGATTCTGAGATGAAAAATGTTATGGATATGAAGATTACTTATGAGATCTAGAAAAAATTGGAAACCTTGTATGAAGGTGATACTAAAGTGAAGATTGCTAAGTTGCAGAGTCTGAAAGGAAAATATGAAAAGTTGAGAATGGGTGATGATGAGAACATTACTATTTTTATGCAAAGAGTGAATGAACTTGTGTGCGGTATCAGATGTGTTGGTGGATAGATAGATGTATCAGAGATTATTGCTAAAGTGCTTAGATCCTTGCCTAATTCTTACAAAGTCAAAGCTATTGCTAATGAAGAGCTCTGGATTGTAACAAATGTAACCAGAGACATGTTGGTTGGTAAGCTTACTGCTTTTGAGTTAAGTGAATTTGGTGATGCCCTTCCTAAGGTTGAATCTTCATTTAAGGCTACTACTTCTGGAAGAGATAGACACAAATATGATCCGGGTGAGAGTTCGTCTAGAAAGACATTCAAGTATGAGAATGAAATTAGATAGATTGAAGATGAAGAAAAAGAAAGAGAGTTGGAAGAGCTGGAAGCACTTATTGTCAAAAGAGTACTGAGAGGAAAAGGTAAGTATGAAGGAAATTTGCCTCTTAAATTTTTTTCTTGCAATAAGATAGGTCATTTTGCATCAAGGTGTTTAGAAATAACTCCTAAACCAAGACATAACAAGCCTAGATTTCAAAAGAAATGTTACTATGCTGCTAATGAAAGTGTGACAGATGATGAATTTGATAAAGGAAATAGAAGTGATGATGAATATGTATTTATTGCTATTAAGGAAAATAATCCTATATCTACTAAATCTGCTAGTTGTACAAATGTGGAGAAACCACTAGCTACTCGAGTTGAATAGAATGATGAATGGGTGATTGAAAGTGGATGTTTGCATCATATGGTAGGAGATAAAAGTAAGTTTGTGAGCTTGGAAAAGTATGATGGTGGTGTTGTGAGATTTGGTGATAATACAGCTGGTGTGATCCATGGCAGATGATGCATTTCTCTTGATGGTAAGCATTCTACTGATGATGTCTTATATCTGGAAGGCTTGAAGCATAATATTTTAAGTGTTGGTCAGATGGTTGATAAGGGATAAAATCTTTAGTTCAAGGATGGAAAGTGCATAATATTGAGTTTCAAAAATGTAATTGCATTAGGTACAAAAACAAAAGGTAATATCTTTCACTTGAGCATTGCTAGTAAAATTGGTTTGATTGGTCAAGTTGATGAAAGCTGGTTATGGCATAGGAGAATGTGTCATGTTAACTTTGATAATATTGTCAAGATAGGTTCTACTAAGGTTGTGAGAGATCTACCTAAGTTGGTGAAACCTACTAATGCCATATGCAAGGAATGTTAGTTAGGATAGCAAACTAGGATTTCATTTAGGAGCAAACAACATTGTTCAAATGAATTGTTGGAACTTGTGCATACTGATATGTGTGGTCCCTCTAAGGTCAAAATTTTACAAGGTTATATGTATTTCATGTAACTCATTGATGATTACTCTAGAATGGTATGGGTTACTTTCTTAAGGGAGAAATCTAAAGCACTGGAGAAGTTCAAAATGTTTAAGGTTATGGTTGAGACAAAGACATGTCTGAAGATTAAATGTTTGAGATTAGATAGAGGTGGTGAATTCACTTCTGGTGAATTTAATTCTTTTTGTGAATAACATGGAATAAAGAGATAATTATCTACACCATGGACCCCTCAGCAAAATGGAGTTGTGGAAAGGAAGAACATAATAATTGAAGATGCTACCAGAAATATGATGTTGGAAGGAAATGTCCCTCATATCTATTGGAGAGAAGTTGTGAGTACTACTATGTACACACTCAACTGGGTACAAATCAAAGGTGATACTACTAAGACCCCTTTTGAGCTATGGACTGGTCAAAAACCTACTGTTGCATACTTCAAGATATTCAGATGCAAATGTTATATCAAGAGAGATGAATACATAGGAAATTTTGATGCTAGGAGTGATGAAGGTATATTTCTGGGTTATTCTACTAATAGGAAGGCCTACCAGTGTTACAATAAAATATTGAGGAAAATAGTTGAAAGTGCAAATGTAAAGGTTGATGAAGACTTAGGTACACCATCTAGAACTTGCAAATATGATTATGATGATCAGAATGTTAGTACAAACAAGGGAAAGCAAGTTTAGACTACAAATCAAGTACAAATCATTAAGGTGGATTAGGAAAATCAAGAGGAAGAAGAAACTAGTGAAGTTGCAGAAGAGAGAACACAAGAGCCTGAAGTTGAAGAAAAATCTAAGAAGACTTTGAGGTATGTAAGATTGAATCATTCAGAAGATCAGATTATAGGTGATAAGAACAAAGGTGTCTAGACTAGGAGAAAGATTGCAGAAGAATATTGTTTGATTTCAAACACTAAGCCTAGTAGTGTGAATGAAGCATGTAAAGATGAGCACTGGGATGAAGCAATGAAAGAGGAAATAAAATAGATTGAGAAGAATGATATATGGATTCTTGTTCCCAAACCTAAGAATAAGAATGTCATTAGAACTAAATGGGTCTTTATAAATTTGAACTGAATGAGCAAGGAGATGTGGTTAGAAACAAAGAAATACTAGTATGCAAAGGATATCCACAGATGGAAGGAATTGATTTTGAAGAGACTTTTGCCCCTATTGCTAGAATTGAAGCCATAAGATTATTTCTTGCCTATGTTGCCTACAAGAACTACAAGGTTTATCAGATTGATGTCAAGTCAACTTTTCTAAATGGTGAATTGGAAGAAGAGGTGTATGTTGAGCAACTTGATTGATTTTAGTTGACTGATAAGGGAGATATGGTGTGTTGGTTGACAAAAGAATTGCATGGACTCAAGCAAGCCCTTAGAGCCTAGTATGCCAGATTAGACAAGTATTTGATGAAGCTTGGATTCAACAAAGGTATTGTTGATAGTAATTTGTATTTCAAGAATGATAATAAAGATTTGATTATTGAAGTCTTTGTTGATGATATCATTTTTGGAGGAGATGATGGTTTGTGCATGAAGTTTTCTAATGAGATGAAGAGTGATTTTGAAATGTCAATGATTGGTGAGATGAAATTATTTTTGGGATTACAAATTACTCAGTTAGATAAAGGGATAATTTTTATATCTCATTCCAAGTATGTGAAGGAATTGTTGAAGAAGTTTGGTATGGAAGATTCAAAGCTAGTTGGTACACCTATAGTGATCGGATGCAAGTTGACAACAAAAGATAATTCTCCGAAGGAAAATTAGACTAGATACAAATCAATGGTTGGTGGATTGTTGTATTTAACTCAAACTAGGCCTAATATCACGAATGTTGTATGTATCATTACAAGATTTCAAGCTGATCCGAAGGAATCTCATGTGACTGTTGTGAAGAGAATTTTTAGATACTTGAAGGGGACAGTTGAATTTGGTCTATGGTATCTGAAAGACGATGATCTTACTTTGAGTGCCTTTACTGATGTTGATTGGGTAGGAGATGTGAATGACAGGAAAAGTACTAGTGGTGGAGCATTTTTCTTGGGTAAGAAGTTGATTTCATGGTTAAGTAAGAAGCAGAATGCCATTTCTTTATCTACTACATAGGCTAAATACATTGTTGCTACTAACAATTATACTCAAGTCTTGTGGATGAAACAAATGTTGAAGGATATAAAAGTTTTGTATAATGAGCCTATTGCTATATTCTGTGATAATTCAAGTGCTATTAACATTTCTAAGAATCCGGTGCTACATTCAAAGACAAAGTATATATCTATTAAGTTTCACTTTTTGAGAGAAAAGGTGAGTGAAAAGGAAGTCAAACTAAAGTATGTGCCTACGTAGGAGTAGATTGCAGACATCTTTACCAAGTCGTTGCCTAAGGATACTTTTGAGTATCTTAGAGGGAAGTTAGGGGTGATTACCCCTCCTAATCAGAACTAAGGATGCATTGCATTGCATTAGTCTATGCATTTCAAAGTCATATCTTGATCCAGATTGATGTTGTGGTGGTTGCTACTCAAGGGGAGTAGTCAGATGTTTAGATGCTCAGGTATGTAGTTCAAAGTTTTTTTGGTGCTTAGAGATATTTGTCATTGATTTCAAAGGGGGAGAAGAGTCATGTGAAAAAATATGAATTATCTAGGGAGAAGAGCCTTGTAGGGAGAATATCATGTGGAAGAGTTGAGGAGAAAATGAGTCAGAGTCTAAGGGGGAGTAAGTGTCAAAAGTTAGTTGTGTTGATGGTGTTTTTCACATCATGTGTTTCCATCAATGCCAAAGGGGGAGATTGTTGGATGTTGTGGTTGTGTTGCTGATATGTGGTTGTCATTGATGTCAACACTATTAGCATTAATTCATTAGAAGCTGTATATGTTGAGGATATTGAGAAAATTGTAATGAGATGAGTTGCAAGTTGTCAGTGGTGAAGTGAAGTTCAATATGTCGGTAAGTTTTGTACGTTGATGATCAGAGGTTGTGGAATAAAGGGTTTGTTGTTGAGTATGCCTAGTTTATCCATGTCAAGTTTCATAGATCCACATGAAGATTTGATTGAGTTATGAAGATTTATATTCTAACAGTTTTTTTGTTGCTTTAGTTTGTATTCCTGATTGGAGATGATGCGACTTTAGTTAGTCCAATTGTTGTGGATGCTTCTTTGGTGATTCGTGATGTTTGTGGATGCTTCTAGATCATGCTCTATATTTGTTGCAGGTCTGCATTGATCGTTGTGCTCATGGTTGGTGATTTTCTCTTGCGTGTTCATGTTTTTCTTGTTCTTGGCCGACATGGTGGTTGTAGAGTGTTTTGGATCTTCGAGGAGTAATTAATTGAAGTTTTTTCACATTGGAGATGTTGATTTGGGTCTTCACTAAGTTTTGGCCGACCTTGCTTGATTCGCATTAATAATCTTTAGTATTTTGGGCCAATAGTTAATATTCATTTTATTATTTTGTTGAGGCCGACATGTAGGGATGAAATTTCTTGTTGTAGATATATAAGAGTGATTGATTATTCAAATTGAAGGGTGTGAGTGGATTCCAAAGTGTGCTCCTATGTGTATATGTGTGAATATTGATCTAAATCATTTGAAGGTAGAGCAAAGTGTGAAGAAGAGTGAAGAAGAATAAAGAAGTGTTCATGTGCTTAACTAGAACTATGATTAGGCATTAGCAGATGCTATTCTATCAATTCAAATCCCTACAGACGTAATCCGATTCTTTCTATAAGATAGTGTTTCTTCCTTCGGGAAGTTATCCCTATTGTAATTGAGCAGTGAGTTCTAAGCAGTGTGCCTGAATGCAAGTGCATTCCCCATATTTTCATTTCTTATACTTTTAACAAGGTATAATCTTGTGGACTAACCTCCACTATGGTTCTTCCCCTAATAGGGTTTCCATGTAAAAAAGTCTTGGTGTTATGTGTGTTTCTGATGTGTTGATGACATATGCTTTCATGATTATTAATCAAATCAGAGAATAATGTTAATAAGTTGAATAAATTTTAAATTTTTGAGACAATTGATTCACTCCCCCTCTTAGTTGTCTTCCCTTGTGTTGCCAACATTTCTAACGACTTGATGGTTGCATAGTCAAGGATTCCCACTTTCTCTTTGAACTTCTTATCAAAGGGGGATTATCTTGTTAGGAGGGTCTTCCCTTTTCCATTGATGTCAAATGGGGAGAAATGTGAGCAAATGCTCATGATAGGAGCGTGGGAGAAATATGTGCAAAATGTAGATGAAAAGAGATGCATGTCAAAGGGGGAGTAAATTGCTTGAATGGTTTGATGGTACAAAGAACTAATGTTACCATTTACAGTTGTTATCAAACCATACATTGAAGGATGAGCATTTAGTTTTTTCATCAATAAAAAATGGGGAGATTGTTAGCATATTGTTTTCATTGATGTCAAAACGGGGATCAAAGGTGAGATCGAATTGAACATGCAAGGGAGATGTTGGCATGATGATAGATTAGTTGTGTGCTCAATAGTGTGTCTAAATAACATAGAGCTCAAGGGATGCTGTGAAAGTAGTGGACCTGATTCTAGAAGCATGTGGTGTTGGTTAATGTCAATGGACTCACTCATGAAGGATGTTTGATGTTGTTGTGTAAGTGTTGAAGAGATTATAAATTTTGGGTCTCGAACCTCAGGCTGACTATGTATCGCTTGCTAAAGAAGGAAGGTATTTGGATTTATTCATTTTTTGACTATGCCTCCAAAGTTTCAGACATCAGGTATCAGTTATACCTTGTACCAGTTGTAAATGAATGAAGAAATGGTCTAAGTCCAAAGGATTTTGGACCTTGAACTTTGGACTTTGTGAGTATAAGTTATCTTTGTATTCAAAGAAATTAGTATGAAAGAACCCACAACCCTGCAATAGTCTATGAAGGGGATCTGCGGTATGGCGATATAGAACTCACAACCTCATGACAGGTCGTGAGGGGGGTTTGTGGTATGGTGGTACATAATCCATAATCCCGCGATAGTCCATGAAGGAGGTATATGGTATAGCAGTAACTTGTGAAGACAAAAATGGTCATTTGGATGGACTATGATGGAGTGGTATCATGTGATATGGTGGTAACTAGCTGAGTGATAAAGGTTAAGTGGAACACCACTACTATTCAAGGTGGTTTCAATGGTATTGTAGTAATGATCAATGACTACAATCAAATAGGGTTTTGATTAGATGATGCACAAAGTTGGTAGTGGGTCTTGATGATGATGCAAGCCAAACATGTGGTGACATATTGCTCAGTCACTTCACATAATTTTTGTGAAACAAAGTGATAGGATGGTTCTTGCGATGAACAATGAATAGGTGAAGGTGATGTCAAAGGTGGACAAATGGAAATAGCCTGCTAGGATTCTGTGGGCCCATGTCTCTTATCAGCAATATAGTAGGGAATGGTGCAGATTGTTTGGAGGTTGATCTAATGATGATCATTGAATGTATGGGTGAGTGCAGGATCATGGGAGTCTAAAAAGTGGTGATATGACTCAAAAGCGGCTAACGACATTTTCTTATCAAAATTTGATGAAACAAAAAGGGTTTATTGATAAATTTTTTAACTTTCCACCAATATAAGATATGACTTATTTGGAATTAAATAGATAATATTATTGATTTTCTACATGCATTTTGACTAATGTCCTGATTAGCAAGTTGATTGAAAAAAATCTATATTTCTTAAATGATTTCACATTTTTTGAATTCGAAAGATGCAACAAATTCTATGCTTCCCATACTATAGGATAGAAAAAAAAACTTGCAAATTTGATTTTCGTAAATTTTTGACCAAGTTATGGTGGTTAGGTAAACAAGTTTTAATATTTTTTAAAAATTTATAATAAAAAAATCATAACTAATTATTTACTTGCAAAAAAATTATAAAAAAATGTGGCACATCTAGACATGTGTCTACTTATATTGAAACTTTCAAAAAAATTAAAATCTTGTACTTAGGTTGGTCAGACATAGACCTGCTTTTTATTTTTTCCTAAAAATTTAGTATTACTAGATTGAAATTTCAAAATTTCACCAAATAGATTTACTTAAATTTTTCCCAAAGAGCACTAGTATCCTAGAAACTACATTCAATTTTCTACAAAAAAAAAATTTACATGTATATTTTTCAAATTATGTTTATAACCTATTCAAATATTTATGTCAAATTTCCTAACTCTATTTTTTTGAATTTTCATTACCACTTAAGGGCCTAGTTTGGACCCCCATGATCCTGCACTAACATGTATCCACATCATGGGAATGACATATGAAGTCATATGGGTTATAAGGATGCTCAATGAAAGTCAATCAATGGTACATATTCAAAGGTAAAGATCAAACAGTGATCGCTATGCTTATTTGCATCATGTGACTCAATGGTGGTGTCTCAAGAGTTGGAGCAATATGCGATGGACATGATCGACAATGGAGATTTCAAGGAAGGTTCATCCAATGATAATGTTTTAAAGGAGAGAAGATGAATAAGGAATTTTGGATCATGGTGCGAAGAGACAAGATCGATGACCTAGTTTCAAATATGAAGATATCAAATGGATAAACCCATGTAAACAGGTTTTTGATTGTTAACCTATTGAGTGAACGAATTTAATTTGTTTGATTGCACCTATGACCAATTTAAGTGAAGATTCAATCTGCTGAGTGGTAGCAAAAATTTCTAAGACGATGAAGATCAAATTAGAGTGAATAAATAGAGAACAAACTAAATGCATATCCAATCCCAAGGTTTGAAAGAAAGACTAAGAGGAAAAATTCTCTACACTAGAATTTAATGTTGTGTGGCTCAATGTAGGAGTATGATAGTGTAGAAGATATCTCAGAACCCTAATAGAAGATTTGTATGTGGTGGAGAATCCTGAGGCAATCACCATCAGTTAAAAACTACACAAAATAGATAATCAAATGTTGTAAAGTGTAGTAACTACATGTGAGAAGAGAAGAAGAGAGTGTTTAGTGAAGAAGGTATTCTAGGCTCTTGAGGTGGATGGAGAATACACTAAAAAGGAAAGAGAGAGTTGCAAAAGGTGTATGACCTGGGTGCATTAAGGTGGACAAAGAATGCACTAAGAGAAGAGGAGAAGAACATAGTAGAACAAAGGGGTGAAAAGCAAAGAAGAGAGTTGTTGTGACAACAATAGAAAAATTGAGCAGTTGCAGAGTAAGCTATAACGTTGAATTGTGTTCTTAATGAACAAATTGTAATAATACTATATGTTGTAAGTCTAATTGGTTGGTTCCATCAAATAACTAAGTTGGTGCTCAAAATAGGGGATTGGTGTCTCCTTAGGGTTGATTCCCTTAAAATTTGTAACAAAAGGTTTCTTTGTGAAGTTGGATTAGGAGAGTAGCTCCTAGCAGCATTTCTCACCATGGTTTTTCCCATCTTGGGTTTTCCATGTATATCTTGTGTTATGAGTTGTTAACTTGTGTACTTGTTTAGATTCCTACATTTCATGTTTTGATATGCACACTAAGTGCTTCAAGAAATTAGTATGCACTAAAGGTTAAAGGGTTAAAATTTCAATATCTACTAATTCACCCCCCCTCCTCAGTAGATTGTTGTGTTCCAACAATATGGTGACAATTTATAGGATCCATTATTTTATATAAACCTAAAGATTTGTATCCTTTGATGTTTAAATACTTATGTTGCATGCATGTTTGAGAGAGCTACATATTTTGAGATGCATAATATTCACATGCACCTAAAATTTGGGTAGAATGTAATGGTAAAATTTTCATACCCATGCCATTTCGAAATTTATTTTTGTGCCCATTTTTATAAAATATCTTGATATGTGTAGCTATCAATAAAAGGTGCAATCTTGTGCAAACTTGTGATCAATCCCTAACCTTTTACCCACCCATATACACACTTTTTTTACATGCAATTAACCTCTACTCTATCCTTACATACATATACATCCATACATTTTCCTTATTCTAATATAATTTATCACATTTATTTGTCAAACTATCTCCATGCTAGTCATTAATCACCTAGATTAGATTATTTCATTTCCTAGGATATTTTTTGTGGTCATGAACTTAATCATTTTTTTTTAGAATTCAAAATCCAAATTTATCTTACTAGCGCCCTTTATTTTCCTATAGCCTAAGTCAACTAATTACATGCTTGCTGAAATGTTATGTTCTAGTATTCAAATACGTCCACTTGCATTCATTTTATGCATTCAAGCAACATTCAAAATCCTCTTATTTTAGAGCATTAAAAGAGTAATCGATAGTGATACACTCAGATTTTGGTGCATTAAAAGGAGTAACAAATTTACATACATCATATTAGAAATCTTGATTGTTGTCTTCCAACTTTGTACACATTTTTAGGGCTTGACCTATGAGAACTTATCTCCTTAAGACAAAATGAAAACCCTTCATAATTTTAAAATACCACTAGCCCTCATATTAGTAGAAATAGAAAACTAGATGAAGCTCAATCCAATGAGTTACAAAGCTTAACAATGTATTGCTTTGGTAAAATCTAAAGACATAATATGATCTTGCAATCATTGATCTAACTAACTATTGGACTTGATCCCATCCCAAACAAAGCATAAAGGTAGCGTAGATTAGCAATTCTTTTAACAAAAAGATTATGTTTCCAAGGCTAAAACAAAACATATTCTAAAACCTTTTCTAAAAGTGACCATACTTCCATCATAGAGCTATATACTGGTCACCTTTCATTAAATAGTTACTTTTTAAAAAAAAAAATAGTTAGAATTTATTAGATTACCATTTTTAAATAGTTATTAAAAAACTAGATGAATTTTTAATTAATCTAAATAAATTTATAAAATGTTATTTTCTTTTACATCTATATTAAATTAATTAATTATTCTATAAATATACATATTTTTTTGACAAAAATATAAATGTATTAATAAAAAATTTAGAAATTACACAAAGATTTCTAGATAGTCATAACTATCACTAAAGTCCAAAGAGTAAAAATCCAAGGAGGTTTACCACAAATGTCACCTCCAAGAACCAACACCATCCAAAAAATCAATAAAATAAAATGATATGAGATAACACAAATCAACAAGAGCAAACCAATCTGAGATTAGTGGCCTTAAGCTTTGGGAGACCAGTAGCTGGTTCGATCCCTTACTGGTTCTGTCATGTGCTCTCTTTTGTTTTCTATTGTTGGTCGGTTTATAGCTACTTCTCTTTTTTGTTTCTGGATGCCTCATTTCTCGTGAGCCCCTTATTGGGTCTCTATGGATGTTTTGCATATGGGTATTGGTCTTTCTAAATATTAATCTAATCCAAATAAGATCAAACCAATCCATTATGATATCTAGCTATTGAAACTATAAAGATTGAGCATAAAAATGAGGCATCCAATCTATGAGCTTCCATGCACAATTAACATTAAAGATCCATTTAGTCAAACTATCCACAACATTCCATTTTCAAAGAATATGAACAAAAAAGATAGATTCAAAATTTCAAAAGAAAATCTAATTAACATAAAAAACCAACCACCAAGAAAACTCTTGAAATCCGAAGTTATTTTTAAATTAAAAAGTTTTATAAATACACTTTATCCATTACAGTTTATTGCTTGTTACACCTCTTGAGATATAGTGAACTTCAACTTATACGTTGAGAACCAGGAGGGCTTAAAATGAAACAAATTGATTCGATGAGTTAATTTTATTTTGGAGCCCACTTATCCTTTTTTTTTGGTTTTATGTTTTGCAAAACAAACGAGCTGTCCACTCCAAACAAAGACTGAGCAGTTGATCTGACAACCCTGCCATGTTTTTTCTCTATAAACGAGCAAACCATAAGTGCACTGGTTTGTCCATCTCAAGTTTTCCATATAAGAAATGATGAGTTTTATTCTATAATAACGTAAGAAAGAATGTTGTTTGAGGTTTAATGGTAAACAACAGAAGCAGTCAAGGGTCCTGCCAGGAATGGTAAGTTTATGAGTGGCAGTGCTTGTTTTTTAGATTGGAAAGCTGAGGTTAGCCACCCTAATTTGGTATATAAAAGGTTCATTTCAGAACGCAAGGTTTACATTTTGAAAAGTTTATTCTGATCTCTCCTTTTTCTTTTTCTTAGTGATTTCTCTTTTTAGTATTTCTGATCTCTATTGTCCGCCTCATTACAAAAGTTGATTCATTATAGATCAGCAGAACTTTTCTTTTCCTCTCTGGTTGACTGTGCATGCATGTCTCTATCGTCTGTAATCTGTTTTAGCCTTATCCTTTCATCCGATAAGAACAAATACAAATTTTAGCCCTATTTTGGACTTTTCTATTTGAGGAAATATATATATATATATATATATATATATTAAATTATGATTCTAAATGATTAACTAAACGAGGGTCGTGTAGTGATATAGTATTTGTCGATTAAATAAAAGTTTTATTAAAGATTAAAAGAATATAAAAATATAACAAATCAGCATGTAGTTGTAGAAAGAATTCAAAATAGTAGTTGCCTTTGAAATATTGTGAGAATAAAAGCTACAGGTGTTGATGAATATATTGTAGATTAAATGAAAAGAATATTGTAGAAACTAAAATCAGAAATAAGATAATTTACAAACACGAAGAACAAAGAGATTTAGAGTGGTTCATCAATTTGACTACATCCACTTTGAAGTAGGGGAAATATATTTATTATCAGCAACAACATAATATCAACCATATATGAATTGACAATTACATTATCTTGGAAAAGAAAGGAATGCGAATGGACATGGTAATTGAAGGGAAAAACAAAGTGACCGTTGGGCTTCAACACCCAACAACAGGGTGAACATTAATCAACACATCACCAGAACTTGTCAAAAACAAAAGATAAAATGAAATTCATTAAAATTGAACAAATAAAATAACTCTAAAGTAAAATAAATTGACCATAAAATAACTCTTAAGTACGATAACTCTTCAAAATGAAGTATCTCTAAGTAAATATAAATAGCCTTTCAAATAACATTAAAATAACTAATGTAGATAAAATAAAATAATTCTTAAATAATTTTAAAGCAAAATAAAATAACTCTATAATTAAGATTTTAGACATTTTAGATAGAAATATATAAGATATCTATACTAGTAAATATTAATAATGTGATTAATATTTTCATCTTTATACTAAATTATTAATTATATTATATTTTTCATATAGATTGATTCATTTTATATTATATCATTTTATAAGTTCACAATTTTCAAGAATATCCAAGCCAAGGTCAAGATAGCTAGAGTGGTGGATTCAATCTCTTTTCCCATTTATTGGCTCATGATTGATACTAGAGAATGCACTCACACTATTATGTCAACATATGGGTGTGTGTTTATATTTTACACATCAATGATTCTAAGATATAACACAATGTCTAAGACATCATGCCATGATTCTAACATATAATACCATTAGAAACATCATATCATATCATAAAATTCCATGTCACTATGATATCATATTCTTCATACAAAATTGCAGTGCTATAATAAAGACTTGGTATTATATCTTTTAGATCATGTTGATGAATCACACTATTCATAGTGATGTAAAAGTTGAATTTATACCCCCTAGTCATATTGAGCACAAGTATTTATGGCCTACCTTGGAGACATGGGATAAATGGGAAATAAAATGAAAACTAAAATAGTTAATAAATGGGACCAAATGGGCACTCCCTACAATAGTTAATTGATATGTCATTAACAAAAATTAAAAGCCCAAATGGTCACACCTTGTAAGGTTTCCTCAATAAGTTATTTTCTCTATGGATTTGAGCATGATCTAAGGGCTAAGAGAATACACTTTTGAAAATTAGTAGATTTAGAAAATGAGGATTCATTCTTGTTAATTATGAAATCAATATTAATGTACTACAAGAACTACCTTCAAAATATTTAGATGTTTCACCATTATTAAATGATCTAAAATAGTACTTTGAGTATGAAGAAATGTTATATCAATATAGAGTTAGTCTTACTTAAAAAAAATAAGTGAAATGAGACATTAGATTGCAATGGAATGAAGTTCTATTACAAATAGGAAATGAAAAGATTGAAAAAAAAATCTTGAAAAACTATCAATTAGATTTAATAAAAATCTTGAAAAACTTAGTTTACACATTATCAAGGAAATATTTTCACATCATGGAGTCAAGTATCTAAAGAGGGACTTTTCATAAAGGTTGACCACCTTGTCTCGTCAATACCACTCAAACTCCACTCTAAATCATTAGATGATAAATGAGGTTAAATTCATCTTATTCATATTAGACCACAAGGTTGATATAAAAAAAATATTTTTCCTTCTTTCCATCCTATATAGAATGCAATGAATTGTTGAGTCTATTATTGTGAAAATTTAATTTTTCAAAAAAAATTACCATTCTTAATTCGTTGATTATTTGTTATCTTTCTAGTGTTGATATTTCTTAAGAAAATGAAAGTTGAAAAATGAAATATGTATTTCAACATATATTTAGTTCATGTTTTATAAGGCTTATCTCAAATTATTTACCTTTTTAGACGATTCATATTTTTTTTAAATATTGGGAAAATATTATAAAATTTATTGTAAATGAAGAAAATAATAGGTTAAAAAATATAATGTGTATTTCAACCTACAAATATTTAGTTCATGATTTGTTAAATGTCTTTCAAATTTATAATCTTCTTAGTTGATTTATATTTTTTATATTTGAAATGTTCAACAACTATTTAGTTCATGATTTATAAGATTTATTTCAAATTATTGACCTTCTTGTACGTGATTCATATTTTTTTATTTTTGAAATAATGGGGTTCATACATTGGAAAAGAAAATATATGTAATTTAATGTAAGTGAAGAAAATTATAGGTTAAAAAATACAATGTGTATTTCAACCTACAAATATTCACTTCATGATTTATAAAATGTATTTCTCAAAGTTATGATCTTCTTAATCAATTCATATTTTCTAGTTCTTGAAATGTTGAGAATACACTAGGAAAATGAATATTGTATAATTGAATGTTGGTGAAGAAAAATGGAAGTTGAAAGGGTATTTCAAACTACACATGTTTATTTACTTTATAAAATCTTTCAAATTTTTGAACTTCTTAGGTCATTTATAATTTATTTTATTTCAATTGTTGGAATTTATACTTTGAGAAAATGAATATTATGTAATTGAATGTTGGTAAAAAATATATAGACCTTCAAATACACAATGTGTATTTTAATATGAGCATGTTTAGTTTATAATTTCTATATTATGTATCAAATTTATAAACTTCTTAGTTGATTCATAAAATGAATATCTATTTTAGCTCTATTTCAGTTATATCACATTCATAATTGCATAGAGTAAGATTATTTTTATGGAAAGCTTCTAGACCCCTTAATGTTTTTATCTTGTTCAAAGTGTGATTGTTTGTTGATAACATAATTTAACTATAAAATGAATAATTCTATTTTTGAAAACTAGGCTAATTTTGTACTATTTATCTTGTTGAGACATTGTGTAAAGAAAACTTTAAACTCAAAAAACATTGATATTTTAGTCAAGTTATTAGTAGTGGTGAAAGTCAAACTATTGTTCGAGATTTGATGGGATATGCAAGACCTTACACCCTAATGACTCTCATGGGTCCCTTTGGGTCTATAAAATCTACTCCTAAATATTCCCTTTCAAGTAAAACCAATTGGATATATATAATCCATCAAGTTAATCACTTAGAAAATTATGAATTTCCAAAGATCTCTTTTTTTAATTAAATTATTTTAATTTTATTTCTATTTATTATGGGTTTGTATAATTTAATTTATGTGCTAAGTTATCTTATTTCATCATATAGCTACTATTCCTTTTATTTATCTCTATTTGCATGGTTATCATTATATGGTTACAAAATATTTAAAATATTAAATGAGATGAGCAATATCTTGATAGAATCTATAACTTAAATAATATGCTATGAGACTTTAATTTCCTTTATACTTGTGTAGCACTCGTTAATTAGGTAGACTAGCAACTAATTTATTTTAGTCTAATTGACAATAAAATATTTCCTTTGGAACAAGTATGATTATGATTTAATCATATATTACTATTAGTAATATATGTGTGTTGTAATTACAAGGGCCATCAATGGAATTAATTTTGGGTATAGTATTTATATTTATTGTTCTATGCTTACATAGCTCTAAATACTTTTAAATTTGTTGTACGCATATGTAACTTAAGATGATATTTTTATATAGACCTTTAGTATGTGAGAAACTATAACAAGTATTAATATCATTTAAGACAACTAGATAAAATTCACTGATCAAATAAATCTACATTAGTAGAGAGTACACTTGTAGAAATATATATTAAAGAAAACACAAACACTACGATAGGAATTTTTCATTTAATGGGAATAAGTGGAAAATAAAATAGAAGAGTGAACATGTTCTTAGATATTTTTATGAGGTCAAGGTTTCTAATGTTAGAAAAATTGACAAGCACTTTGAATAAGTAAAAATTATTCATCATAATTTATATTCTTTTAATAGTGGTAGTAGAGGGAGAGAATCATTTGATTTCATGCCATGGGAAAAAGAGAAACTCTTTAGAATCAAAATTTATTTTGTAAATATAAATGCATCAAAATTTTAAAATACATATTAATATATTTAATCAAACTATTAAAAGGTAACATATATGCATATAAGATATGTATATAATTTTAAAAATAAAATAATTATAAATATAATGAATAATGACTTTTCTAAAAGTAAAATTAAAAGTTATGACGGAGTTCCCCAAAAATTTGCAATTTCTGAGTAGCCCATGGACTTAATCATCATATAAAGCCCTTGTCCCCATGCTTTGGATAGGGTTTTGGCTTAGAAAACCCTATGTTCTTCTAATTCCACATTAACTTTCTCGGTCAGTTTCTCATTGTTCAAGTTGTCACTTGAGCCATCATATGTGTTCGACCACCAACCCCTTTGGTTTAGAGTGCCAGTCATCTAGTCTATCAACCATTTTAATGTTTCCTAATGTTGGGCCAATAAATATTTTTCTAAATGACTTAAGCTTAAGTCATTCATCCTCAAGGGTTAAACCATCGTTGGCCTAACAATGGCCCCTTCTTTAATGAGCTAACATTGTCATGTGTGCAGGTTTAGGGATCTATGACTGTGGGAAATGATCTTGGCCATACCCTACCAGATTGTGAATGTCAAATGTCGGCCAGTTACATAGTGTGAGGATAGCGAGATGAGGACACATGTCCTTATATGGAAGTGGAGCCTGGTCTCCACTGTTGAGATTACCGCATGTGGTTTCAAACTGACAATGAAGATCAAGTGCAAGGAATAATCTATGTCATTCGCCACTAGCTCACAGAGTAAAGATGAATGTTTGTTAAAGGTTGTGAGATGGGAGAGATCTTGACACGTGGATTAATCCACTAGCTCATGAAGTGGGTGAGACCCACCGAAAGGTTAGGTGTCATCTAATTTGGATGAATGCTATTGGTTAGAGACAAACTAGCAAGAAAATGTTGAAATTCAAACTCAATCAACTCAATGTGAGCCATTTGATCTACCATCTCATCAAAGGATCGATGGTTAACATTCAAAATCAATAAACAGGCACGTGATAGTGGTTTAGTTCTACAACCAACAAGTATTAATGGTATGCTCTTTATAGGAGCGATCAAATTGATCTTTGTGCATGTGGAGACTTAATTGCTGGTAATCATAAAGTATGATATGAAAATTTCCATGCACTTGGGAAATAAATGATGATAATATGCACACCAAAAAATTTCCACCATTTCACGCATGTGTTTTCTTTGGGAATTGATGGTTGTTATCATCACATCGCTTGATAAATACAGGATGAATGACTACTAATTTCATTGCTTGCATTCAATAGTTAGTAATTTTCTAAATTTAGCTGAGTGAATAGTGTTTGATTGCAAGCTCGAGAAGCTTCCAAACATCAAAATGAGTAAGTCTGCTACTGTAAGAGTCCCAATTAGGAGGTCACCAAGGTTCAGTGCGAAGAAGGAACAAGATAGTGTCGATGAGTAGGAATGCAACGTACTTGAACATGCTCTAGTTGCAGAGAAGGTTCCTACTGATAAACCTTTGCTTGTCCCTGTCAGGAGTAGCAGTAGGCTATTGCACCAAAGTGTTTCCATTGGGAAGATAGAAGAAAAGGTAAAAGAGCCTACCCTATCTACATCTAGAGTTTCCAGGAGGGTAAGGTATGGACATGGTTCATACGGGTGACAAAATTCTCCAATTGCAGTCACAAATAGTTCTTTGGAGAGTGCTACAGAGACGGTTTCAAGCTATCAGTGGTATCTCATGATGCAGACTCCAATTGTTTCCCCAAGAATGAAGGTGCTATCAATCATGCCAATATCGGTGTGGACTCCAAGTGGGCATGATAGCTCTCTGCCAGAAAAGGAAAAGAACCAGGAAGGAGATGAGGTTTCCTCTCCCACTATTGCTACAATGCGGAGCAGGCACGTATATCGTGGATCCAGTGTTGGTGTTGGTCCTATGTAATGGAATTTATTTATGGGTTGGTGAATTTTTTTATGAAGATGAAAGTATGTGCTAGCTATTCTTGTATTTTGGTGTTGGTAAGTTTTATGTTGAATGTGGACAATTGAAGTCGGCTTTTGTGATGATTGTGTTAACCACAGATGTGGGTTGATGGGTTACGCCAATGGTTACTGGCTACTTTTGGCGGTATTAGCAAATTTTGATGGTTACACATTTTGCCTCCCCTTTTGGCAAATGATTGCAAATTGTGTTCTAGGGATAATTTTGAAATGAAATGCAAATTATTATGAAATGATACATCTAAATTGTAATTGCATTTCGATCCATAAGCTTGTTTGCTCCTTGTGCTATAAAATGAATTCATGGCTCATTTACAAATGGTTTTGGTCTTAAGTTTCAAGTTGGGTATATGTCTGTCCATAGAAAACTGACTATAGAGAGAAATTAATGAATAGAGTAGATAACTTGTTTTGGCTTTGAGGAATATATGTAGTGATCTTAAATGGTTTTATAGTAATGATTGATATCAAAACAAATATATAATTCTAATGCATGTATTCTCCTTTTGTATGTGGTTGCAATTTTTGAATGAAATATCAAGGATATCTTTGTTCATCTTCAAATATTTGTTTGAATGTATGTCTTTGTTTCTTCTTTGATTCAAAGAATCAATTAAAATGCTTAAATAGAGTCATAAATTTGTGATAACTTACAAAGGATTTGGAAAGTAGTCATGTCTTAGAAACTATGAGCTCCATGATGCAATGTGTTGTGAGAGTTGTCCATTATTATTAGAATTAAATCATTTCTATATTATTGGTTGTTATGTATGTGACTATGATGCCCTATTTGACAAGACACTAGTCTATTTGTTAAATATTTACATCAGAAGTGTATTAATTGTCTATCTGGTCACCAATTTGAAATCAAAACACAAATTCACTTTATAATTCATAAATCATGAGGCATGTGTGTGAAGTATTTTGAAATAACCCTTGGTTTCAAGTGAGTGGGTCATAGTTTACTCAAAGATAATCCAATCTTTCAATAATTCATGTATATTTTCTCCTCATAGGAATTGATCTGTGAATTAATGTGTTCTACAATGTATGAACCAAAATGAACACAGTAGGAACACCCTCCTAGGTCCCACAGAGCCTGCAATGTAGAAGATTTTAGTCTTTGACTGAATCTTGTCAGTTGGCCATTCATTTTAAGGGTCTTGAGTATAGGAGTTGGCTACTCTTTAGAGATTCCTTAGGTGTAATGGAAAAACACCAACAAAATGGAAAATCTGTTGGGGAAATCCTTATTCTCCAAATGAAAATACAAAATGCAGAGTCAAATGGTGATGTGAATTTGAATGTCTTGTTTAGTTACTAACAAATTCTTGAACTTGGTAAACAATTTGAGTGCAGCAAAGATTGAAGGACTTGAACGTGACTCCACTGTGGAAGATAGCCTAGAACATGTTCCATTTGTGAAAATACTTCATCTCATTTGAAGTTTAGTCCTCTGAAAGGAGGTGGCAACTCTGATTCAAAGAACCTAATAAATCATACATCAAATTGTCAGATCTACAATTTTAAAGATAAAGGATAGTCAGCCGCTACAAAATACCAAGTACTCTCATAGAATTTGAAGAAATTAGAGCATATTATGGGTAAATTAGGATAAATTTCCCATTCTCGAGATGTAAATGATTCCCTAATAGGTGAATTAGCACTAGATGAAGGAATATTAGTGATAATTTAGCATGCCTTTTGCATATAAGTTGAAATTTGTGCATTGTGGTAAAAGGAGTATGTTATATTGTTAGATCTTAGGTAACATTTATAGGGAATATATGTGCTAAAGGCTTAGGATCACAATTTAAAAAGGAATTGATGTAATATTGTATAATTGCACAATAGATCTTAAATTCCTCTTCAAGAATTAAGGATTAGTTGTCAATTTATGCCATCTAATGTAAATAGTGATAAAAGCATGCATGGTGAATAGTCCTTGTCCCACCAAGGAAATTTTAGTACTGATAGGTATAGAGCCTTCAACTTTGAAAATATTTGTGGTTACCCAAATATTGTACCACCCAAGATCAGGGAAAAAATACCAAATTTTAGTGGTGAAAGCTCAGAATCAGCAAGTAAGCACATGCAAGAATTTGTTGATATGATGGGAGATTATGAGATAGATTTTGAAGATGTGGTTATGAAACTGTTTGTTCAATCCTTGAAAGGAGATGCAAGAGACTAGTTCTCTTTATTGCAAATGTCTTTTGTGCATTGTTGGGGTGAACTTAAGGCATTCTTCATGGAACAATTTGGTAAAAGGATAAATGCAAGTGTTGCAAGGAAGAATGTCATGGAGATCTTCAGGAATAAGGAAGAGTTGATCCCTGCTTTCAACCTTAGACTTGCAAAGGTCATAAGAGAAATCAATGAACACATGAGGCCAAATGATGCAGAATGTTTAGTTGTGTATTTAGGAGCATTTGATAGTAAGATGGGCTTCTTGTTGAGAGATAAAGAGCCTACTACCTTACAGTAAGCCTACCAAGATGCTATGAATATTGAGAAAAAATTGAAGTACTCAATCATGAGAGGACATGTGACTGCTAGTATGAATGGCTCCAATAGAATTCAAACTATTGAGCCAAATAGATTAGGAAGTGAAAGTGTTTGTTAGGAAAAGGATCCCTTAGATGTTATATCTGCATTACTTCCATAAGATGTAGAATAGGAGCAAGCATCAACCTCATATCAACAAGGATTGAGAAGGGATGACTTAGTATTCTCTGTCAAAGAGTTGTATGAAGTGAAAAGACATGTAAATGAATCACCATATGACTTGTTTTCAATATTCCTAGATGTTCTAATGAACATACCCAAAAGGGTTAGAACTAATGACTTAATGTGCATTGATTTGTTTTGTGAAGTATACAAATTAGGATTAAGCAAATTGCCTGAGAATTTGAAGCCTCATAGTATTGATCAAGTAGTGGATTGGATAAGCATAGTTATATGCCACATGTTGTTTCCTGAAATGTGGGCAATAATTTCCATAGTGAAGAAAAACAAAGGCTAAGGTTGACAAATCAAGAAGATGCATCAGAATGTGGATAGTTAGTTGATGATTGCTGTCATTTCACTAGTATTCTAGATGTAGGCTCAAATAGTAGTGATGAATATGAAGAGACATAGTATGAGGATAAGAAAATAGTGCCTAATTTTCTTCCTTGGGATGTCATAGTCTATGAGAAAACACAAGAGGTACAAGGTGAAACCTCACATTGATCAAATCAGGAATAATGATACACAAATCAATGATGGAGATGCACCTAGTCTTATTTGTATGGCACAAACAAGGAATCAAAGAGATGAGATCGAGCCTATCCAATATTCTATTGAATATGATTCTTCTTATGAAATGAAGATGTAATCCTTTGCTTCAAGTAGGGGATATTTCAATAGTCTTGAAGGGGTGTGTTTCTTAGGTAGTGAGCAATTCTCTTCATGTGAAGAATTTTTTGAATGCAGATCAATTGTCATGAATGTAAATGATGAAGAGGATATTGAAAGTGTTTCTCTTTTCTCTTCAAGTGATTACACTGATTTTGAATGCACTAATGATCAAAGAGATTGGGATATTGACATTGAAGAGGAAGGGGTACATGTGACAACTATGAAGGTGTGGAAAAATCCCTTATTTGATGAATCCTTGTTACTGGGTGAGGTTACCAATGATGACCCTTATTGGTGCAGGAGCAATCCACTTTTTGTGGAAAATCTCGATGAGTCTCTAGTAGACACTACTTGTGGACATACTATATTGATGCAAGTCAAATAGGAAAGGGTGAATGTCTGGATGGCATTGAGGTTTTTGATCTACTCTTTAGAAATGGTAATGTTGAAGCATTGATACTCCACTCACATGGAGAATACAATTGTATAAATGTTGTTGAACAGGGTGGTGATGCACATAATAGTAGGCCTAAAGTTGGGACTACTATTTCCCATGATGATGATTGTAGATACAGTGCTACTATTGATGAAAATATTAAGCACAAGGTAGAGGTTGTTCCTTATGGGGAAACAAGGATTGATGAATGTATGCACATCCCTATAGCTTATGGTGATTGTGGTAAGGTGGCCACTAAAGTAATATCTACACCTACAAAGGAAAATGAAGCACATATTAGTGAAGGAGAAGGCTTGGTTCTTGACCATAAGGAGAAAAAAATGGAAGAATGCTCAAGCCATATGGGCAGTGTAGAATATTTTGATTTGTGGGTATGTGCAAGATCATCATGGAAAAAATAGGCCCTTAAGTGGCAAAAAATTCAGAAAAATCAAAGTTAGGCAACTTGACATAAAAATTTGAATAAGTTATCTATATTATTTCAAAAATATGTAAGAATAGAATCTGTAGCAACTTGAATGTAGTTTCTAAACTGCTAGGTTTGTTTAAAAAAAAAAATCTAGATTTGGTTAAAATTTGAAATTTCAAAAATCTATTTGGTGAAAAATTTAAATTTCAATGCAGATCCACCTTAACTTGATCAAAACTTCATGAAATTCAATTTTTCTTTTTTTTAATCCTATAGTATGTGAAGCATAGAATGTGACACATGTTTTGGATTCAAAAAATGTGATACCGTTTGAAATCTATAGATGTTTTTCAATCAGCCTATCAATCAGGACTTTAGTCATAATTTGAATAGAAAATGAATAATAATTACTTATGAAATTCAAAGTAAAGCATAATTTATATCAGTGGAAAGCTAAGAATCTCCTTTAAAAACCCTTTTCGTTTCATCAATTTTGGGTTAAAAAATAGTTGTCAACCACATACCCATCATATTGCCATTTTTTGGCCCATCATGATCCTGCACATACCCTTGTGCAAAGAGCTATTAGATGATATAAATAGTAGTGAATGTGCTAATGATCAGTATGAGGTGGGTTTCAAGTGTTACTTTGTTAATTCCCCATATCTTCTTGATTTTATTGTGGAAATTTTTCAATTAAGTAGGTATAACCCTGGTATTGAAGACAAATTAAATGTCAATTCATTTGAGCGAGAAAATGTAGATTTAGTCTTGGGTCCTGATTTCTAACTCATGTAGATTCTTGAATTTGAGTCTTTTTATTTTGATATATTTGAGGATTGATTGCATAATATGAATCAGAATAGTTGTACCAACTTGCAACTAGAAATGCAGGAGGGGTATCAAGACAAGATTCATGATAAAGACAAAGAAATGGAATATGGATATTTCATTTTTCCAGCGCAACCAAAGGAGACCATGTTAGAATGGGATTATGGGAAAAACTATTTCAAAAGAATGGTGGGTCATGTTAGTTATAATGAAGTTGATGGTGTTGAGGTACTTGGTGCAATGATAGATCCACTACCAATAGAGCAAGACAAAATATTTGACAGAGGAAAGAAGTAGACCTAGGGAAACAAACTGCATTACATATATTTTATAAATAATGTATATAGGTTGGTTTGGTGTGTTTGATTTCTGTTGTGTATGCTTGCCTTGTCCGAGAAAGCTCTTGGGTTTTTTTTCTATCCTAGTCTGCTTCAACCTGAGATATGGATTCTTGCTATACCTACTGGGGGTATACATCCCCAAGCATGAGCCACTGATGGAGCTCCCCAAAAATTTGTAATTTTTTAGTAGCCCATGGACTTAATCAACATATAAAGCCCTTGTCCCCATGGTTTGAATAGGTTTTTGGCTTATAAAACCCTTTGTTCTTCTATTTCCACGTTGACTTTCCTAGCTAGTTTCCCATTTTTCAAGTTGTCACTTGAGCCATCATATGCGTTTAGCCACTGACCCCTTTGGTTTAGAGTACCGCTCATCCAGTCTATTGCCCATTTTAATGTTTCCTAATGTTGGGCCAATAAATATTTTTCTAAACATGAATTAAGCTTAAGTCATTCATCCTCAAGGGTTAAACCATCGTTGGCCTAACAATGACCCCTTCTTTAATGCTAACATTGTCGTATGTGCAGGTTTAGGGATCTGTGATCATGGGAATTAATCTTGGTCGTACCCTAACAAATTGTGGATGTCAAATGTGGGATGGTTACATAGTGCGAGGATAGTGAGATGAGCATGTGTGTCCTTATACGGAAGTGGGGCCCAGTCTCCACTATTGAGCTTACCACCTATGGTTCCAAACCGACGGTGAAGATCAAGTGCAAGGAATAATCTTTGTCATTCCCCGCTAGCTCACGGAGTAAAGGTGAACACTTGTTAAAGGCTACAAGATTGGTGAGATCTTGACACGTGGATTAATCCACTAGCTCATGAAGTGGGTGAGACCCACTAATAGGTTAGGTGTCATCTGATTTGGATGAATGCTATTGGTTGGAGATGAACGATAAAGAAAATGTTGAAATTAAAACTTATTCAGCTCAATGTGAGTTGTTTGATCTACCATCTCATCAAAGGATCGATGACTGACATTCAAAATCAATAAACAAGCACATGATAGCCATTTAGTGCTACAACCAACAAGTATTAATGGTATTCTCTTTATAGGAGCGATAAAATTGATCCCTGTGCTTGTGGAGACTTAATTGCCAATAATCATGAAGTATGATATGCAGATTTCCATGCACTTGGGAAATAAACGGTGATAATATGCATGCCCAAAAAAATTTCCACCATTTTGCGCATGTGTTTTCTTTGGGAATTGATGGTTGTTATCATGTCACTGAATAAATACAAGATGAATGACTGCTAAATTCATCACTTGCATTCAATAGTTAGTAGATTTTTGAATTTCAATTGAGTGAATAATGTTCCAATTGCAAGCTCGAGAAGTTGCTAGGCATCAAAATGAGTAAGTCTGCTACTGTTAGAGTCCCAATTAGGTGGTCACCAAGGTTCAATACAAAGAAGGAGCAGGATAGTGTTGATGAGTAGGAATGCAATGTACCTAAACATGCTCCAGTTGTAGAGGAGAAGGTTCATGCCGATAAACCTTCGCTTGTCCCTGTCAGGAGTAGTAGGAGGCTATTACACCAAAGTGTTGCCACTAGGAAGATAGAAGAAAAGGGAAAAGAGCCAGCCCTATCCACATTTAGAGTTTCTAGGAGGGTAAGGTGGACGTGGTTCATACAGGTGACAAAATTCTCCAATTGCAGTCATAGATAGTTCTTCAGAGAGCGCTACATAGATGAATTCAAGCTATCAATGGTATCTCATGATGTAGACTCCAATTACTGCCCCAGGAATGAAGGTGCTATCAATCACGCCAATATTTGTGTGGAATCTGAGTGGGCATGATGACTCTCTGCCAGAAAAGGACAAGAACCAGGAAGGATATGAGGTTTCCTCTCCTATTTTTGCTACAACGCAGAGTGGGCCCATATACTGTGGCTCCAGTGCTGGTGTTGGTCCTGTGTAATGGAATTGTTTTCTGGGTTGGTGAATTTTGTTATGAAGAGGAAAGTATGTGTTGGTTGTTCTCATATTTTGGTGTTGGTAGGTTTTATGCTGAACATGGAGAATTGAAGTTGTCTTTTGTGGTGACTGTGCTAACCGTTGATGTGGGTTGATGGGTTACACCAATGGTTACTGGCTACTTTTGGTGATATTAGCAAATTTTGATGGTTACACATTTTTCCTCCCCTTTTGGAAAATGATTGCAAATTGTGTTCTAGGGGGGATTTTGAAATGAAATGCAAATTATTATGAAATGATACATCTGAATTGTAATTACATTTTGATCCAGAAGCTTGTTTGCTCCTTGTGCTATAAAAGGAATTCATGGCTCATTTGCAAAGGGTTTTGGTCTTAAGTTTTGAGTCGAGTATATGTCTGGGTAGAAAACTGACTATAGAGAGAAATTAATGAATAGAGCAGATAACTTGTTTTGGCTCTAAGGCATATATGTAGTGATCTTAAATGATTTTATAGTAATGATTGATATAAAAAAAAATCTATAATTTTAATGCATGTACTCTCCTTTTGTATGTGGTTGCAAGTTTTGAATGGAATATCAAGGATATCTTTGTTCATCTTCAAATATTTGTTTGAATGTATGTCTTTGTTTCTGCTTTGATTCAAAGAATCAATTAAAATGCTTGAATAGAGTCATAAATTTGTGATAACTTACAAAGGATTTGGTAAGCAGTCATGTCTTAGAAACTGCGAGCTCCATGATGCAATGTGTTGTGAGAGTTGTCCATTATTATTAGAATTAAATCATTTCTATATTATTGGTTGTTATGTATGTGACTCTGATGCTCTATTTGACAAGACACTAGTCTATTTATTAAATATTTACATCAGAAGTGTATTAATTGTCTATTTGGTCACTAATTTGAAATCAGAACACAAATTCACTTTAGAATTTATAAATCATGAGGCATGTGTGCGAAGTATTTTGAAATAACCCTTGGTTCCTAGTGAGTGGGTCATAGTTTACTCAAAGATAAGCCAATATTTCAGTAATTCATGTATATTTTCTCCTCATAGGAATTGATCTGTGAATTGATGTGTTCTACAATGTATGAACCAAAATGAACACAGTAGGAACACCCTCCTAGATCCCACAGAGCTTGAGTGTAGAAGATTTTAGTCTTTGACTAAATCTTGTCAATTGGCCATTCATTTTAAGGGTCTTGAGTATAGGAGTTGGCTACTCTTTAGAGATTCCTTAGGTGTACTAGAAAAACACCAACAAGTTACATATAAGAATAAAGCAGGTGTATTATCAAAAAATAACTCTTCAAAAAGATGCTAAATAATTAAAATCTATCTATTCATGTATGTATGTAATATAAATAAATAAAATTTATGGTAAAATAAAATAACTCTTAAGTAAATAGAATAGATTGTGTCTCATTTTCATCTATTTACTCATCTATTTGCTTTTTTAGTTTAAATATATCTTATTATTTAATTTAATCATATAGAAAAATATGACAAATTCTTATTTTGTATTCATGTTGTTTATATTTTCCATATCCTTACAACTTTTTAATAAATATCTATAAAATTTAAAATTTAATCTCTTTTAAATTTAAATTTACATTAATATGAGCTTGGAATAAAAATGTTTATTCACTCAAATTTAAAGTATAAAATTAACAAACTAAGTGTAGAAATTAAATAGAAAAAAATAAGGATCTTCATGTAAAAATATGAACTGTTTCTAAGACGCTAGTGCATCATGCAAATGTCCACACTATGCATTATCATTTGTCTGACTAAAATAATTAAAGAGATTCCAAGAATTTGTCAAAATCTAGTCTAGCAATTTTCCTAGATTTATTCAACCATATAAGAGAATGTACCAAAAGTATACTAGATAATGACATAGATAAATCAATAAAATTAATGAAAGGAATAACATTACATAAAATTTCACCTCAATTATTAGTAAATGGTCAAGGTGGAAATCTTGTCAATCAAAAGCACAAGGGGCCTTTGGAGGTTTAATAGCATTATGGAATCCAAAATTTATTATTTTGGAGCCCATTTCAAGTGAAACTAATTGGCAATTGGTAAAGGTAACACATTTTAATCTACAATTTTGGCTTTTTAATGTTTATGCTCCCAATTCTACTTTTGATAAGAATTTGGTGTGGGATGCATAGTCACAAGCACTTGATAAATCTAGTGATGTTAAGGTCATTCTAGATGGCGACTTCAATGCCATATTATCTTTGGATGAAAAGCAAGGAGGTATCATACCTCCACCAAAAACAATTGAGAATTTTAGTACCTTTGTTCAAAATAATGCCCTTATTGACATTCTTCCTGGAAATGGAAAGTTTACATGGACAAATAAAAGGAAAAAATTTTGTCAAATAGCTGAGCATCTTGATAGGTTCCTCATCACACCCAATTGGTTAACATAAAATTATGGAATTTAGTCTAAAATTTTACCATGGATGGGTTATGATCATTATCCAACTTCATTGGACATTCAAAGTAAGTAGCTTGCACCCTTTTCTAAATCATCTTTCAAATTTGAGATGATGTGGTTCTACCATCCTCAGTTTTTAAGCCAGCTAAAGGAATGGTGGTTGTTGTCCCCTATGGTAGAAGGTACTTTTATGTATAGATTTTGCAACAAATTAAGGTTCATTAAAGGTAGTATTAAGCACTGGAATACTACTATTTTTAAAAATATTTTCCAATCTAAAGCTAAATTTACAAAAAGCTTGAAGAAGTTAATGCACAAGTTATAGTTAATGGGTTAAGTCCAGTTTTATTTGACCAACAATCACAACTGCAAACGGAATGAGAAGAATTGGCTGCTCGTGAGGAAATTTATTGGAGATAGAAGTCTTAAGAGCTTTGGCTAAAAGAGGGAGACAAAAATAAAAATTTCTTTCACATATCAGCCCAAATAAAAAAGTCAAAAGTTCCATTTTCTCAATTCAAGATAGTGACACAGGAAATGTTCTAAAGAAAGAGGAAAATATACAAGCAGAGGGTGTCAAATTCTTCACAAATTTTCTTTTTTCTCCTATTCATCAACCTTTGCAGGTGGGTAGGGAGAGAGAGGAATTGTTGGAAGCAATACCAATGATTGTAACAAAAGTGGAAAATGATATGTTACTTAAACCATTCACACTTGATGAACTTACGATTGTATTTTTTATGCCTCTAGATAAAGCCCCAGGTCTAGATGGTTTTACAACATGCTTCTTCCAGAAATGTTGGTACTTCATTGGTCATGATCTTCTAAAAGCTTTGGAACAGTCTCGAAGTTCAAGTACAATGTTAAAACAATTTAATGCTACACATATTTCTCTCATTCCTAAGGTATCTTCTTCAAAATCTTTTTCTGAATTCAGGCCAATTTCATTATGTAACGTGATCTACACGATTTTTACAAAAGAAATTTATTTGCATCTAGTGTCTATCATCCCTAACATAATTTTTGAGGAGTAAGGAGGTTCCTGGGAGGGAAATGGTGGAAGGAGCTTTAGTGGCTCATGAAGTCTTACACTCAATCACAATGAATGTCATTCTATCATTGATAATCAATTTGGACATGATGAAGGTGTATGATAGGGTGGATTGGTCCTTCCTTTTGCAAGTATTACTCAAGTTTGGATTCCATCCAAAATTGTGTAAGTGGATAATGTCTTGTTTGAAGGGAGTTGAATTCTCAGTCCTTGTCAATGGCTCATTGGCAAGGTTTTTTAGTTCAACTCAGGGTGTAAGACAAGGAGATTTGTTGTCACCTTTTCTTTTTATTATTTTGGTTGAAGCTTTGAGTAGGTTTGTGCACAAGATTCATAGTCAAGGTAATTGGAAAGGAATCGTAATTCCTCTTATAGATATCACGACCACACATTCTTCATTTGTTGATGATACCTTATTATTTGGCAAGGCTACACTTTTGGAAGCCAAACAAATAAAGTATGTTCTTGATAAATATACTTCTACATTAGGTCAAAAGATCAATCCAACCAAATCAAAGATATATGTTTTTAATGCATCAGAAGATTTAAAGGAGCACATTGTCAATATTTTTGGCTTTCAAGAAGCAAAACTGTCATGTAAGTATTTAGGAATTCCATTTTTTGCTGGTGCAAATAGGGTCTCCTACTGGGACAAGGTCATAAAAATCATACAAGCAAGAATTGTAGGATGGAGAGGAAGATGGTTATCAATTTTAGGAAGGATCCTAATGATTAAATCAATTCTATCTACAATTCCAAATTACTACATGGCAGTTTTAAAAGCTCCTAGAAATGTTATTGTGCAAATTGAAAAGTTGATTAGGAATTTTCTTTGGAAAGGCAACAAGGATGATAAAAAGAAAATCCCTCTAATTTCACTAGATAACTTATGTAGAGAGAAATTGAAAGGAGGGGCTAGAATTAACAACCTCACTACAAGAAATATTTCATTAGGTGCAAAGTTGGTATGGCATTTATATTCCAAACCTCAAGCCAAATGGTGCAAAATCATGTAGAAAAAATATTTAGATTCTAGTGCATCTAACTGCATATTTTCCATTCTTAATCCTCCACAAGGTTATGTTATGTGGAACTTATTGTTAACTTATAGAAAATTTATAATCCCCTATATAACTTGGGAGGTTAATAATGGAGAAAAGAAAATTTCTGGTTGGAATCTTGGCAAGGAAATCCTCCTTTGAATATAATGCAAAAATTCCACCTAATAAAACAATATATAACTCCAATTTTGGGTTTGAAATTGTAAGAGATTACTTTCAACAAATAGACTTCCTCACAGGGAGAGTGGTTTGGAAAAACATTGCATATCCTTTACTATTAGATGTAAAACAAGGAATTCTAAACAACCCGTTAAGTGATAGAGTTGTCTATGTCCACAATGCTACTGACAAGGTTATCTGGGATCCTTCTAAATTAGGTCACTATATAGTAAATTTGGGATACAAAGCAATGATGAATAGAGAGGTTCATTATAAGCCTCAAAGAGATTTGACTTTTTGTTGGAATTCTACAGTGTTACCAAAAGCAAGATGTTTCACTTGGATGGACGTGACAAACAAGATTTTAACAAGTTCAAGATTGCATAGATTAGGTATATCAAATCCTTTTAACTGTGTTATGTGGATCAACTTTAGAAGATATAAATCACCTTTTTTTGCAATGTTATTTTGCAAATTCTTGTTGGATCTTCATTCAAGAAAAGCTAAGTTGGTATGCTCCTCTTTTGTCTACACTTTGGGACCTAATTACAAGTTGGCCACTTTTGTATCAATTGTCTTTGTTTGCAAGTCTTTGGAGGGTTATTCCATCTGTGTTCTTGTGGTGTATTTGGTGGGAGAAAAATAAAATGATATTTCAAAAGAAAATTTCAAGTATTGATCAAGTGCTAAACAAGTTGGAGAATTCAATTTGTGAAATAAAAAATTCCTATGTTCATAATGTTAAACACGTTGGTTCAATTTTCACAGATTGGGACTCAAAGCAAATAAAGATTTGGAAAAATCTGTTAATCCCTTTTAGAGGCAACCTACAAGTTCTTGTCATCAATAAAATTGATAGAAAGAAGGTAAACTAGAAACCTCCATCAGTTGGCTTTGTCAAGTTAAATTTTGATGGAGCCTCTAAAGGAAATCCTGGGAAATCTAGTACCAGGGTTGTGTTGAGGAATTCAGAAGGACTAAATTAATTAGTGCTAAATCAATAAAGTTACCTTCAAGAACAAATAATACTGTAGAAGTGCAAGCTCTATTGTTAGGGTTACAAATGGCTATTAATTTGAATTGTTTGAAGCTTCATGTTGAAGGTGATTGTTTGGTAATCATCAATGCTTGTAAGGACAGAAAGCGATATAGCTAGAAAATTAGTTATATTCTTGTTCGAGTTTGGTGATTGCTTGATGTCTTGGAACACTTCTAGGTCACACATACTTACAGAGAAGGGAATCATTTGGTAGATAAACTTGCAAACTTGGGATGTGAGCAAGAGTGGGAGGAAGTAATTTATGAAGAAGGGTTAAATAACATCACACAAGAATTGTAGTCCATTATAAACAATGAAATACAGATGCCAAAAGTGTAATGGATAAATGCCATATAAAGGAAAGAGTCATTTCAGTATGTTGGCTAATTATGACTAAGACGATGATGTTTTTCCAAATGGCCAAGCAGATTATTTTGAAAAGGGTATCATATTGTCGTGCTTGGTTGTGGCCAATGAAAATTTTATATAATTAAAAGCTAATGTTTGTTTGTTTTTGTAGGTTTTCTTTTTCCTCATTATCATGGATCACATGCTGTTACATTTCAAATTATGATTTTAATAACAAATTAAATTGTACTTGCTCACATCAAAGCTCATGAGGGATTCTGGTACTGGGCGTAGTGACATCCAGTTGCTAAGCCACCAAACATTATTCCATCAAATCCTCGGTACAAACAGGCGGCAATTGACCTAGTGTAAGTTGTGTGTGTTGAAAACACATGTGGTACCTCATAGCAATGACATTTTTTTATAATTTAAATTGGGCAACAACTCTACTCAAATGCATCAAATATTTGCAAAGCCAAGTCTTTTCAAATTTCCCTTTTGTTTGGGATTTCAATAGGTGGTGCATGAATTGAATGTGTGATCAAATCACACTAATGATAATCAAATAGTTGGAAAATGGTTTCAAAGATAATAAGTGTAATTATTACAAGTGTTATATGTAGTTTATCAAGCATATTAATTTCACACCACTTGTAATAATTACAAACATCTTACAACACTGAGCTAAGATTTCATATGTGTGAATTGATAGTGGAATTCATATTGAAATTTTAAGCTTCTTGTGTTCTATGTAATCCTAATGGTGTTCTTCAGCTACCATCATACAAAACACCTAATTTATAAGGTGTTGAGCTCTCAAAGTGTGGTTCAAGTATCATGGTTCTTCAAAGGTGTGGTTCTTCAAGGTCTGTTGCTATTTTGTAAGTGGTGTCATAAGCTTTTGTTGGTTAAAGGGATCTTAGTTAAGGGTAATCTTCTCTTTTCCTATGGTCCTTGGGAATTGTCTTTTGGGTTCTCATTTTTCTTGTTCTTTGGATTAATTCTACTCTTTAGAATTACATTTCTAGTGGGTGCATTTGGTATTCTCTGTGTTGGTTTAGTTCAAGTTGGAATTGTAATCCTTGCTTGTGTTTTACTTCTACCTATCGAAGTTTCCAAAAAAGCCTAGTATCTTGGAATACTGTGTGTTGATATAGGACAGAATATTTACCCAAGAATTACAGGATTGATGTGCAAATTAGGGAGAAATATTCCTTTTTTCTAAGGAAGTTACAAAGTTTGAACTATCCAAGGTTTTTAAAATGTCCTTCCCACGTTTATTGGATAGTATCAAAACTATACTAGGGCAAGAAATTTTATGCCCAAGTTCTCCCAAGTTGTTATTCCCCACTCAAGTACTTTCCATCTTTCTGTTGAATGTAATGGACCCAATGCAATATTTTTATTTCATCTCAATTGTGGTGCAAGAGTCAGTTTCACCAAATTACCTCAGTGATGATGAGCCCCTTTAGGTTGTTCAAGGTTTTAAATTGGAAAAAGGAAATGCCTACATTGGAGGTATCTTTCCAAAGCATTATCTCAGAAATAAATTAGCATACAAAGAGGTGTATGGAGCCATTAAGAAAGGTATCTATGATGATGACCTGTGGTCATTGTATATAACTCTTAACACCTATGCTCAAGAGCATGGACCTATGATGGTGGAAAAATATAAGGAGAAATTCTTCGCAGTTTCCTTTCTCCTCGCTCACCACATTCAACATGGACATAGGGCAATGGCATTAGCAAGAGACATTTTGGATTCTCCAAATGGTGAAAAATTGGGTGAAGGACAAGGAGACAATGGTTTGGATTTGAACATCGGCAGGGTGGACACTTCAACTAACACTGGTCCAATGGAGGAGTGATCAGCAAGTTTCCTTCTACTTCCATATTATGCATAAATTGATATATTAATCTAGTTTTTTGGTTTACATGTCTCTGTGGTAAGCCCAAATATTGACCTATCAATGTAATATTTACAAAATTGGGCTCATTTTGAAAAAAAGCTATGAATGTCACATTTTGTTGGTGATGATTTTGCTTTTGATATTATAGTTCTCTCAATGCCATTACTATAATTTTGGCTTCTATGTAATCCCAAATATTACAATATTAATATATAATTATAGGCACTAGCCTTTCATCCAAAAACAAAACATTACATAAAATTAAAAATAGAAATGAATAAAAAATGAGAAAACACTTGTAAATCTTTGTAGAGTCAAGTACTATAAAAATTACTTGCAAGTGTGTGAAAGTGAAAATATAGATAAAAAATGAGAGAGGAGGTAAGAAGGGGTTGATGAACCATTTGAATTTCTTTCAAGAGTGATTACTATTGAAATGGGAAGGTGATAAGTGGTGAAATAATTAGAAAAAACCACCAAAATAAAAAATGTCATGGATGCATCACACTAGATTCTAGACAAATTGCATTTTAAAATGATGAGAGAATATAAAATAACAAGGATGACACTAATGTTGACAAAAAGATAACATAGGAAACATGACCTAAGCACCATGGGAGGGAAAACTTCTAATGCAAAAATTAAAATTAGCCTAGAAAAATACTATGGACTGAATACTAAAGTGAGCACAAAATATAACATGAAATTATAAGGGTTTAAAATTCTTTAAGTTACAATCTCTTATTTTAATAAATATATAGGTAATTAATAAGTTAGAGTAAAATTCTTAAGTTGTGTCCCACTTTTGGCCAAAATATTTGTTTTTGTGTAGCACCACAAGTTTTAGGGGGAACTCTTTTAGATGAAAGGGTTTAACCCAAAATTAATCACATATAAATAATAAAAAAAATATTCTTTATCATGTGTTTATAGTAGGGGTTTTTGAGAAAAAATATTTCACTTGAAACCTAAGTTGGCAACCCATGTGATAGTATCAAATAATTCATATATTGGGGTGTGTGCATGGAAATGGTGTACAAAAAAAATAGCCAAATGGCTAATTTTATATCTAACACACTCGTGTTATGTTCAAAATCACATATCACAACCTGGTAAATACCAAGCTATAACACACTCAATTTTTGTGCCTTATAAAATATGAGCACATTTTGAGCCTTATAAAATATGAGCATGTTTTATGAGCCAAAAAATGTGAGTGTCTTGTGGTTCATAAAAAAATTCTCACTTTTTGTATCTTATAAAATTAAAAAGATAGAGAGTGAGAGGGAGAGAGGGAGAGTGATAGATATAAGGAGAGGGGGAAGAGATAAAGAGAGAGAGGATAGATAGATTAAGAGATAGAGAGAGATATAGAGAGAGGAAGAGAGAGGGAGAGATAGAGAGAGATACAAAGAGATAAGAGGGAGGGAAAGATATATAAATAGAGGTAGAGGAGAGAGATAGAGAGATGTATATATGATGTGATAGAGATAATAATAGGTAGGAACAGAGATGGAGAGAGAGGATAGAGAAATAGAAATAGAGAGGGAGAGGGTAAGAGATATATAAATAGATATTGAGAGAGAGATAAAAAAGATATAGGGAGAGGATGAGATAGAGAGACAAAAAAGAGGGAGAGGGAGAGAGAGATATATAGATATAGTGAGAGAGAGATAGAAAGAGATAAAAAGAGGGATATATAGAGAGATGGGGAGATAGAGATAGGGTGAGGGAGATGGAGATGGAGAGAGAGAGAGAGAGGAGGGAGAGATAAAGAGAGAGGGTGAATAGATAGATATAAATAGAGGATGATAGATAGAGATGGAAAGTAAGAGATAGATGGATAGAGATTGTGTGAGAGGGTTCGATGGAGAGGAAGAGAAATAAGGAAGATAGTGAATGATAGAGAGAGGGAGAGAGATGCAGATAAGGAGTGGGAGGGAGATAAAAGTAAACAAATGGTGAGAGAGATATAGGAGAGGGGGAGGGGATGGGGAAAGAGATAGAGGATAGAGAGAAATAGATGGATGATATATATATATAGAGAGAGAGATAGTGATATATATAGGGAGAGGAAGAGATAGAGAAATAGAGTGAGAGTGAAAGGTTTATAGAGGGAGAGCTAGAGAGGGAGAGGGGGAGAGAGAGAGGGAGAAATATAGAGAAAGAGAAAAGGGAGATAAATATAAAAAGGGGGATAGGGGGAGAGATAAAGAGAGAGTGGGGATAGAGGGATGAATATAGGGAGGGAAAGAGATGGAGAGAGAGACAATAGAGAGATAGAGATAGAGAGGGAGAGAGAAATATAGAGATAGAGAGATATAAAGGGAGAGGGTAAGAGGCATATAAAGAGATGGTGAGATATAAAAAAGATAGAGGGATAGGGTGAGATAGAGAGATCAAGAAGAGGGAAAGGGAGAGAGATAGAAATAAACATAGGGAAAGGGATAGATAGAGAGAGGGGGAGATAGAGAGAAAGAGATAGAGAGAGAAACATAGATGGAAGAGAGGTTGAGTGATGGAGATATAGAAAGATATAGGGAGAGAGTGAGATAGAGAGATAGGAGATAAATGTGAGAAGTAATATAGAGAGAGATGGAGGAAGGGAGATTGATAGAGATAGGGAGAGGGAGAGAGGTAAAAGAGAGAGTGAGGATAGAGATATAAAGAGATAGAGGGAAAGGAAGAAAGAGTGTGCATTTACGAGAGAGGGAGAGGGAGACAAACATAAAAAAATTGTGAAAGAGATAAAAAGAGATAAAGGGAGAGGGAGAGAAAGATAAAGAGGGAGATATAAAGAGATAGAGAGGTAGAGTGAGAGATAGAGAGGGAGAGGAGAGATATAAAGAGGGAGAGGGAGAGAGATGGAGAGATAAAGAGTGAAAGGCCCAAGAGAAACATAAACAAATGGTGATAGAGAGATAGAAAGAGATAGGAGAGGGGGAGGGGGAGAGGGAGAGATTGAAAGAAATAATAATGAAGGGAGAGAGAGGGTTAGGGAGAGAAATGGGGATGAAGAGATAATAAAAAAAAAATTAAACTTCATGCTATCCATTACTCCTTTGATTTTAGATTTGGTACCTGTCATTTTTCCTTTCATTTTAGACTAAATATTTTGTATACCATCTTCTAGATGGTGTACCTTTTCATCCAATGAAGAAAACATAAAACTTGATGTCCACTCTAATCAAAACACTCTATATATATATATCCTTTTTATTAGGAGTTTTTGTGGTCTGTAGGAGTTATTAAATTTCTTTGTAGTTTATATCCCAATCATAATGCCAACAAAATATTTTTGACAATAACTTATTCTAGGATATTAGGAATTGAGTGTATGGATGGATTGATGTCAAAGAAATTAAATTTTTTTGTGAGGGTAAGTGGCTAGGAATCAAGGAAACAAGAAAGTATATTAGGATTAGTAATATGATGAGATTAAGTAATTCCAAAAAAGAGAATTTGAATCTAGTGGAGGGAGTTGTTGGCAAGAGACACTGCACACGTTTTCCGGTGTTGTCATTGATGGAAACCCTTGTCATCTAGTCGATATGCACATTGCAATTTTCTCATACCGACAGACAGACTAAAGATTAGTAGTTATCTATTTAGTTAGAACAGAGCATCAGGTAACTTCATGTCCTTTGATTCATATGCAAATTTTCAGTTATTATTTTATGTCGTGGATCTCAAGGAGTATTGTTCAATGGATAATATGTGTTATCTATAAATCTTGGTGCCTCATATCAATTTGGGTGGAAGTTAGAAGGTCCAGTGAACTAATTTTATTTTCATTAGTATTTGGAGGCCGACTTGGTGAATATGGTGTGTCAGAGATATTTTAGGAGTTATTGTTTAATTATTTTTTTGTTTGATCATTTTGGTTTGGGTCCTCACTATGTTGTGGCTGACTCTTGTGGATATGCATTAAATATTATGAATGATTTGAGCTGACTGTTTGTGAATATTTTCTTATTTTGTTGAAGCTGACATATGGCAATTGAATTCTTGGTGGCAGATATATATAAGTGATCGATTATATCATTTTGGTGTGTGTTCGATGTGAGTTGATGTATGTTGCGAATGTCAGAAGGTTGGTAGAGTGATTATGCATAGTTTCACTTGTGCATTAAGGATTTTTTGGTTTGAATTGAAGCAGAACAAAGCAAAAGAGTAGAATCAGACAAAAGGTTTTAAATTCGATTATTGAGCCTAACTAGAACTGTAATCAAGCATTGGTATCTGCTACTTTATCAGTTCAAACTCTTTGGAAGTATTCCAAACTTTTGTAAGTCAGTAGGCCTTTCTGTTTTTGAGCAGTGAGCTCTAGGCAATGTGTCTAAATGCAAGTGCATTCCCATTTGTAATATTTTCTTTTGAGTATACTTAGAACAATATTGTGGATTAACCTCCACTGTGGTTTTTCCCCTAATAGGGTTTCCACATAAAAAATCCCTGTATTATGGTGTTGTTTTTATTTGTCTTATGTGCATGCATTTTTATTTTGGTTGAATGTTGTCAACACTTTAATGATCAGATTAATAAAGTTAAAAATTGCACAACACTGATTCACCCCCCCTCTTAGTGTTGCTTGATTCCAACAATTGGTATCAGAGCTCTATTCCTCGAAAGAAGCTTAAAAGCTTGGGGAAGATCTTGGAAAGTGTTTCAATGGATTCAAGCAGTCTTCAATAACAACTTATGGTGGCCATAGATGATCTTGATCAGGAAAAATTTAAAGTTTGGGAATTACAAGAAAATCTCATGAATGTTGAGAGATTCATTGAGTCGTTGAAAGAAAAGATCAATAAGTCTAGAGAGAAGAGAAGGACACTCTATTATTGAATCAAGTAGGAAGATAGTAAATGAATTGTAGATGAACAGTTGAGTCAAACCCTAAAGGAGAAGATAGAAGAATGTGAAGAAATTTCCAGGGATAATGCAATTCAAAAGCATGAGAAGGAATCTATTATGATGAGGATGACTAAGGAAATTGAAGATAGGAAGAAAAATGAAGAAAAGATTTTCCAATCCCTGAAATAGAAATTTGAAGAATGCGGTCGAATTACTGATGGATTCATTCAGTTGGAACTTGAGTTAAAACAATCAAAACACAATGAGGAAGAGCTTGAAAAGCATATTGTTGATTTCAAAGATGAACTTGCTATAGCAAATGAATTCGAGGAGAAGTTCAAGATTAGCTTAGCCAAGCTTGATGAACTAATTAAAATTCATAGGATTGATGGTGACAAGTGAGGTATTGGATATGAAGAAGGATAAAGTTCTAGATTTGGACAAGGACAAAGGAAATCTAGAAAAAGGAGGTTCAAACAAGGAAATCATATGAACAACACTGGAAGGTATCCGGTAAGACAACCTAATGCTCAAAGGTTTAATGGTATCTATTATGTTTGCAATAAATTTGGTCATATGGTAGCTCAATGCAGAAGTAGAATGAATTCAAATGGTCCATCATTCTCCAGTCAATGCTTTAATTGTAACAAGTATGGTCATAAGTCAAATGAATGTAGAAATGTGATGAACAAATTTTATAGGAATGTTAGATGTTATACATGTAATAGATTTGGCCATATTGCTAACTAGTGCACATCAAGAGAAAGATAGTGGAACAACTGGTCTAGACAAAGAAATATGGTGTGCTACAATTGCAACAAAACTGGTCATATTGCTAGATTGTGCAGAAGAGGTCTAGTAAATCAGAGAAGAAACATGTAGAAGGATGAAAAAGGAAAAGGGAAAGTCACTACAAATTAGATTAGAAAGAAAATGAAGAAGACATGGGTAAAGAAGAGTCCCTTTGTTGCAGGAAATGAGCCATCACCAGAATCAACTTCTGGTAATTCCTCTGGGAATTAAGTTAAGGCCTCTGGCCTAGAGGTAACTGTCAAGAAAATCTCTCAAAGCCCCTACAAGAAATCAACATAAGGATGTGGATGAGTTCAGAGATTGTATTGATGTTCTACAGATGTTATTAAACAAATTTATGCAGAATTGAAGGTCCGCCTAAGAGTTATCTTTTATAGTATATGGAAACAGGGTATCTGGATGTGTTAGGGAAAAATAATTTATTGCATCAAAAAGGTTAGGTGTGCGAATGATAAAAGGCTATTTCTATCCTTCATTTGTCACTTTGCATTTTGAGAAGAAGAAGTTTGAAGAGCTCTAAAACAAACTTTGGTGAAATTTGGCGATAATTCAAGTGTGAAGGCGATTCGAAGTTCAAACCCTAATCTAGCTAAAAGGTATTTTTTGGGAAAACTTGCAAGACTATGAATTTGTGAAAATGGCTACTCCATTGGTAGTTGAAGTCAAGGATAGACTTCGTCCAAATTTTAAATGGCATCCTTTCAAGTCTGTTGAGATCAAGCCCTTATGTGCATTTTAGTTTGTTTCGTACGACGTTTTTCACATTAAGGATATTACGGCATACATTCATGCCAATATTGAGGAGTTAGGAAGCTCACAATTGCTAAATATGTATTCCAAACACATTGTTGGAGAGGATCTTTGTGTCAAGCCTGAATTCAAAACCCTAGAGAAAAAGAAATTCACACAAATTGTGAAATTTCCCGTGTTTGATGAAAATGAATGGGTCTGATACATCTTAAGTCGAGTTCATGCTGAATTCATGTGGTTGAATCAACCCTTCAAGATTATGAAAGAGGCTATAAGTGTTGTTACAGGTTTAAATTCCTCTGGTGGATTGCCGATTTTGAAGTCTTTGAAAAATCAAATAGTCACTGATGCAACTAGTTCTTTATTTGATAGAAGAGCGATGAAAATTGATAACATCATTGATTTGGGTGTGAAATTTGCCTCAATGGTCATTGGTTATAAGATATATCATTCCAGCCAAGAAAATTTTGTATCTGGTACAACCATATATGTAGCCTATCAAATGTTAAAGGAGAATGCAAAGTATGATTTGTGTGAATTACTTTGAAGTCAGCTTATGGAAAATCTTGGTAAGATTAAGAAAGAAAAGAATAATTCCTTTAAATACAGTAATATGTTGCTATGTTGTTCTTTTATTTCATGGATGAAGTTTTGGGAGTAGGGAAGGTGCATTGGCAAAGTGATAAGCCTATTGTTGTTCAGATTAGAGACATGTTATTCAACCTTGGTGATTTGCAAGCCAAGAAAATTACAATATGGGGATATCTCAAAAACTTTCAAAATGAAATGCAAGCAAGGGAAATAATTCCCACTTCTATTATGGAGAAGTATAAGGATACAATTTTTTTTTATGGTGGATATTGATCAGTGCTTGATGGAAACGACAGAACCTAGAACCGTCTGGATTATGCCTATGGGTTATGAAGTTGAGGAGAGAATTTTGGAGCTATACATACAACATCTATTGAGTAAGCATGTGGATTCATCTGAATAAAGGTTTGGAAGATATGCAGAGAAAAATATGCAAGTCCATGAGCAATTGAAGAAACCAATGATAGTCCAGAAAGTAAGGAAGTGGAAGATTTTGGAAAGAGCATGGGCATATCTATAGAAGTTGTAAGAGAAGCAAGAAGGAAAAGAGAACAAGCTGAAAGTGAAAAAAGAAAAGAGCCTACTAAAATTGAATATGTTAGTCTGGTAGCATCCTCTGCTCAAACTAGATCAACAAGGAGCTCAACACCCCTATCTAGTCATGCAAAGAAGTCAACCCCTGCAAAAGCTTAGGATAAGGTATCTGGTAAAAGGAAGAAGGATAAGAGCACAAGAGTGTATAAAGTTGTTTTAAATGATGAAGAGACAAAATCTGATGAAGAATTTAGAGAAATAAAGCATATGAGCACCCCTGCAACAACAATAGTCAAGCCCTCCAGTGAAGAGAAAGTAAAGAAGAAGATGAAGCTTGAAAAACCAGGTATGTCAGTAGAGGAAGTTGAAAGAGGCATAATTAAGGATGGAAATCTTAACCCCCTATGTGAAGTGTATGGTACCTTTGATACTGTTGGTCAAAGAGTCCTTGAGGAGGCTACAATAAAATATTTGAACAATTTCAATATGACTCTTGTTGAGATAATGACACAGTTTCCTAAGGAATTGTATGAAATTTTGGAGATGAGGAGAGTTAATGCTAGAACTAAAGAAGAGCAACTAAGAGAATGGATTCTTGCAAACTTAAGTCCGGTAATGTCTGTTGAAGAAATAAAAGCAATTCTAAAAAAAGCAAAAAAAGAGTTCAAAAGCAAAACAAGAATAAACAAAGCTTATATTGGGTAAAAATGAAGAAGTAGAAAAATAAATAGAAAGCATTCTGAAGAAAATTCTATTAAAGAACATAATTGATGTTTCTGAAGAAGAGCATGTGGAAGATATCTCATATGGTCCAATAAATGAAGAGGTTACAATTGAGGACACTCATATTCCCCCTGATGTACATACTACAAAAAAACCTATGGAGATTGAAGCTCCTAATATTGTGTCGGTTGAAGAAAAAGAGATGTTAGTTGAAGAAGTTGAAGCTCCAAACATCAAGCAAAAATGTGTGGCTGTGGAAATAGTAGTAGAGGAAAAGAAGGTTGAAGTCAAGGGAGTTCTAGTGGAAGCAAGAGACACTGCAGAGGTAGTGAAGAAGTTTCTAGAAGAGAAAAAGGTTGAATTTGATCTTGAGTTGGGAGATGCTCCTATTCCTTTGTCTACCTTGTCCCCAATTCAGAAAATGAAAGTCGCATCATTTGCACAAGCTAAGGCTAGGGAAGAAATTCTGAAGTCTCACATTAAGGACAGTGAGTTATTGAATCTAGCATCTGGCATTTTGGAAAGGATCATGCCTACTCATGTTAAGGATTCGTTTGGTTCCTCCTTCGGTGAGTTGAAGAAACTTATAAATTTGGTAAGTACTCATTTTGAGTCACTTGAGAAGTCAGCTTTGGTCAAAGTTCAGAAGGTTGATGATAGGAAGATGAGTAAGTTGAAAGGATTGATAGTAAATGACAAATCTCTTGTAGCTACCTATGTGAAAAATGTTCAAAGTGCATTGTCAGAAGGTGGAAGGATTTATAAGTCATGTTTGTCTTTATCAAAACTTACTGAGGAAAATGAGAAGAAGGTTAAGGATCATGAGAAAGAGTTAGTTGCTATTTCTGATGCTTTTGATCCTTTAACTATTTTTGTTGGAGAACAAGAAGGTCAAGTTATATCCTTACTTGACAAAATAAAGAGTTTGAAGTTGATATTGATAGAGTTGTGGAAAGAGCTGGTGAACTTAGAGGGCTAATTGGTCCAAAGATGGAAACCATGTTGAATGCTTTGAAAGAAGCACAAGATGCTATGGCGGTTAGTGATCCAGTGAACCTTGAAGCTGCAAAAGTGAAATCTTACTTACTCTATGGTCACATAACTATTATAGAAAATCTTAAAAAAGTGTTGGGACACAAGCTTGAACTTATTAAAGACAAATTTTACAGATATCTTCAAGTTTGTGTAAGTTGTTTGAAACAAAGTTTGTACATATGAAGTTTGAAGTTTATGTTTGTTTATAGGAGTTTTGTATGTGGATTCCCCATCTTTTCCATTGATGTCAAAAGGGGAGAATAAAATAGAGAAAAAATTATATTCATCTAAGGGGGAGTTGTAGTTTTGAGCTATGGATGAAGATCCTTTTGGAGTTTTGGGTGGTAGTGTTATTTTTTTCGTACTAATCCGACACGTAGTCATTTTTTTACTAAGTGTTGCCATCAATGCCAAAGGGGGAGATTGTTGTCAAGAGACACTACACATGTTTTTTGGTATTGTCATTGATGGAAACCCTTGTCATCTAGTCGATTCGCACATTGCAATTTGCTCATACCGGCAGACAGATTGAAGATCAGTAGTTATCTGTTTAGTTAGAATAGAGCATCAGGTAACTTCATGTTCTTCGATTCATATGCAGATTTTTTGTTATTATTTTATGTCGTGGATCTCGGGGAGTATTGTTCAATGGATAATATGTGTTATCTATAAATCTTGGTGCCTTGTATCAATTTGGGTGGAATTAAAAGGTCTGGTGAACTAATTTTCTATTCATTAGTATTTGGAGGCCAACTTGGTGAATATGGTGTGTCGCGGATATTTGAGGAGTTATTGTTTAAGTATTTCTGTGTTTGATCATTTTAATTTGGGTCCTCACTATGTTGTGGCTGACTCTTGTGGATACACATTAAATATTATGGATGATTTGAGCTGACTGTTTGTGAATATTTTCTTATTTTGTTGAAGCGGACATGTGGTGATTGAATTCTTGGTGGCGAATATATATAGGTGATCAATTATATCATTTTGGTGTGTATTTGATGTAAGTTGATGTATGTTGCGAATTTCAAAAGGTTAGTATAGCGATTATGCATAGTTTCACTTGTACATTAAGGTTTTTTGGTGCGAATTAAAGCAGAATAGAGCAAAAGAGTAGAATCAGTCAAAAGGTCCTGAATTCGATTGTTGAGCCCAACTGGAACTATAATCAGGCATTGGTAGATGCTACTTTATCAATTCAAACTCTTTGGAAGTATTCCAAACTTTTGTAAGGCAGTGAGCCTTTCTATTTTTGAGCAACTTGAGCTCTAGGCAGTGTGTCTAAATGCAAGTGCATTCCCATTTGTAATCTTTTCTTTTGAGTATACTCAGAACAATATTGTGGATTAACCTCCACTGTGGTTTTTCCCCTAATAGGGTTTCCACATAAAAAATACCTATGTTATGGTGTTGTGGTTATTTTTCTTATGTGCATGCATTTTTATTTTGGTTGAATGTTATCAACACTTTAATGATTAGATTAATAAAGTTAAAAATTGCACAGCACTGATTCACCCCCCCGCCCTCTCAGTGTTGCTTGATTCCAACAAGAGTAAGGAAGGAAATGCAAAAGAAATATTGTCATTTAGTCATGGAGAGGGGTATTTATTTTTATTATTGGAAATTTAGGAGACAATTCAAAGTGAAGGGGGTGAAATGGAATTATGATAGTAGTTAAGAAATGAAAGAAAAAAATGATTTGTGAGAAAAGAGAAAATTCAGTTACAAGAAGTGAGAGGTAACAAAATCTTTAGGAAAGTGAGAATATGCAAATGGGTGAAAAGTAACTTATGAAAAAATTAGGATCAAATAAATTATCATAAATAGAGGGTGAAGAAGAGGAGACCATGGTATTTATGGTAGAGATCAAATTTATGGTGGGAAAGGTAGACTAGGATAGCGCAAATAAGGGTAAGATGATAAGGATAAAAGAACATGGGAGGGGGATAGAAAAACTATAAAATAATGAAGGATTGAAATAAAAAAGGAGATTAAAAGAGAAAAACTATAAAAATAAATACTATATGAAAAAGGAACATAGAAAAACAAGTATCACTGATACACACAAAATATGAGTTCTCAGAAAGATAATATACAATGAAAGTAACAAATTATGAACTAATCTAACACTTCAAATTATAAATTTATATTTATGTGGGTATGTTAGGTTCAAAAAATCAAATATAAAAAAAAATCCTAATTGATTAAGTTAATTAAGACAAATTTATTATAACTAGGCAATTTTCTAGTGTATTTATTGAAATACAACAAACTAAAGCCTTTTGGACTCAATCTAATTATTATAATTTAAAAATAAGTTAATATACACTACAGATGAGTCCAAAAATATACCAAGAGACATAACTTGGAAGCACAAATTTTAAAAATGGAAGAAAAAAACATGAACTAGGACTAGGAGAGATGAAATTGTAAAGAAAACAAATTAAATGCAATTGGGATGCCAATGTTACAAACTATATGGGTTGAAAAAAAATATGGGAATTGATTGTCCAAATTTAGAAGTCACAAGAGGTGCTCTATACCAAAGGGCTGATGTGTATCATCCAATTGTCTAGATAGGGGAACTAAGTAGATACAAATGACATAGGTGTCCAATATGGATGGAACACGTTGATCCTTTATACATAAATCAAGTCTTGTAAACTTCAAATTTTCACTAAAGTTTTCTTGTCTTTTGTATTGGCTATATATTTAGACTTAGGAACTTGAGATGCATATAAAAGAGGAAAATATGAAAACCATAATATGTTAAGCTTATATAAGAATAAATAAAATATATAGAATGGAGAAAATGTACTAATGAAAACTATAAGTGATGTAATATATAAAGATTAGAAGATTGGAGAAAGTTGGCCAAATCTAGGCTTCGTAATTTTTAAGTTCTAACAAGGGAAATTGTAACTAGCATAGATATCTTAACAATGATTTTTTTCTAATTTGTACATAGAACATATTTCTATATAGGGGAATTGAACAAGGGAAAATGGTATATATGTATAAATAGTGGTCTTAGATAGGTGCAAATGGAATTGATGTCTAGATATGGGCACTAGACAGATAGAAAGATATAGAGACAGGGAGATAAATAGAGAGGGAGGATAGAGAAAGATAGAGAGAGGGAGAGATATAGAGATAGAGAGGAAGAGTGAGACAGAGACAGAGAGAGGAAGAGAGAGTGAGATAGAGAGATAAAGAGTGAGAAGGAGAGAAACATACATAAATGATGAGAGAGATATAATAGAGGGAGAGGGGAGAGGGAGAGGGAGAGGGGGAGAGAGTGAGGGAGAGAAAGGGGGAGGGAGAGATATAAAGAGATAAATGGAGAGGGAAAGATAAAATGTTAGAGAGGGGGATATATATATATGTATGTATGTATGTATGTATGTATGTATGTATGTATGTATGTATGTATGTATATGTGTCTGTGTCTGTGTGTGTATAAAGAGATAGAGGGAGAGAGAGATAAATAGAGAGTTAGAGTGACATAGAGAGGGAGAGATATGGTGGGAGAGAGATATATAGAGGGGAGAGGGGGATATATATAGAGATAGGGAGGGAGGGGGAGTGATAGATATAGGGAGAGGGGGAGAGATAAAGAGAGCTTGAGAGCATAGATAGATAAAGAGATAGAGTGAGAGGGAGAGACTGATAAAGAGGGAGAGGTAGAGAGAATGTGTGTGTGTGAAAGAGGGATAGGGAGATAAACATAAATAAATTATGAGAGAGATACAAATAAATAGATGGAGAGGGTTAGAAATATAAAGAGATAGAGAGGTAGAGGGTGAGAGATAAAGAGGGAAAGGGAGAGGGAGAGGGAGAGAAAAATAAATAAATGGTGAGATGGAGATATAAAGAGATAAAAGGAAATGGAGAGGGGGAGTAGGATAGAGAGCTAAACATATAGAGAAGAATGAAAGGGGAGATAGGGAAAGGAGATAAATGGAGATGGAGAGAGACAAAGAGAGAGGGAGGATAGAGAGATAAAGAGAGAAAGGAAGGATATAGAGATAGAAAAAGATATGTAGAGGAGAGGAGGGAGAGAGACATAAAGAGATATAGATATAAAAATATAGGAGAGAGAGAAAGACATATAGAGGTAGTGAGATTGATATATAAAGAGATAGATGGAGGGAGAGATGGATAAATAGAGAGAGTGAGAGTGTGAGATAGATTGAGGGAGAGATAGAGAGAAAGAAAGGGAGAGGGATAAATATAGAGAAAGAGATATGGGAGAGAGCTATAGAGAGGGAGAAAGAGGGAGAGGGGGTGATATATATATATATATATAGAGAGAGAGAGAGAGATAAATTTATAAAGAGGGAGAGAGATAAAAAGGTACAAGAGAGAGGGAGAGATAAAGCTAGAGAGGGAGAGAGATAAAAGAGACGAGAGAGGGAGATATAGAGAAATAGAAAAAGAGAAAAAGAGGGAGAGATGGAGATAAAGAGAGGGATATATAGAGAAATATGTGGAGAGAAAGGAAAAGATAGGGGAGTAATATAGTTACAAAGGGAGAGAGAGGGAGCATTTATTTTTAAGAAATATAATCACATTTTTGTTAGAGTTGATGACTTAACCTCACAACTCCCAGAAATCACAAGAAATTATCCTATTATAAATGAGAGATCAAAGCAAGATGATGTGTTCAACAACCTAAGAATTTTTATTGATGCAATAACTAAAATGAATTATCACAATGAAAGGACAATGCTTATAAAATCAAAAAATCAAAACCTAGATGAGGGTTTGATTAGATTGAGATAATTTTCATCATCTAATGCAGTGATTCAACTTGCTCTAAATATAGCTCAATCTAATAATAAAAAAATAAATTCCTAAGTTTAGCTTATGTAATTAAAGTAAAAGGTCTCTAATAATTAATTATAAGTTTATGACCTATTTACTCCAACAACCACCTTAAAATCGTGTTAGGGAGAAACAAAATAATTGATAAATAATGCATTGAAGGATGTAGAATGGGTCCTGACTACAAGGTTTGATGAGGTACCCATGAAAAAGAAGCTGAAATCTCTTATAATCAAAGAAAAGGAGAAAACCTCATGAGAAAAAACTCCTCTCCAAAAGAGAGAAAAAATAAATGAAAGTGTATATGTGACAAGGAATGTAGGAATCAACATTTCCCCCAAAGTGTTTCTTTGGTCCCATAACTACAATCAGGATCCCCCTAGAGGAAAGAAAAGATGAGACATTGAATCCCCCCTAGAAGGAAGTAGAGCTCCTCTTCCAAAAGTGAATGCTTGAAGAAGAATGTTGAAGATGATTGAAAAATGGAAAAAATTGTTCTCCCACTAGGAAGAAACACATCCAATGGAAAATGTAGAAGAAACTCTCTCAAGAGAAGAGGTCTCATGATGGATGCCATGAAAAAATGATCAAAGGTCAACATCTTTGAATCAAATGAATCTAGATAAAATGAAGCAAATTTTAACAACTATAAAGATAATTGTAAAACAATCTACAAAGAAAATGCTAAAGTGAACATAGGTGGGTCATAGCTATCATCAAAGAGGAAGTGAATGTTTTTAAACTTGTGTCCCCAATATCTTCAATGTGTATCTCAACAAATATCTGAGCTGCAATGTATGTCAAGTAATCATCCCACAGAGCTGAAACTGACAAACTATAAACATATTGTTGAATTGAATTGGTCTTTGTAGATGTAGGAGGTGGAAGAGGTGGAATCTCAACACAAGTATCATGAACCAAGATAGATGATGAAAGTACACATAGGTTCAAGTGACCAAAATTATCCTCAAATATTTGATCCACTCTAGATGCATGAGAGTGAAGACCAGTCAATGGTAGTGCAAGCTCATATGGAGAAAAATGAGAGAAGGAATACAATCAAGAAGTATGATCTACTATCCTAACTACACTAAAATATCTATTGTGTAGGTATCTAATAAGCATTGAATCGGGTGTGAACTCTATTGTCTTACCTATACTAGTATGTGCAATCTAATAGATGGAAAGGAGATTAGAAGATAATAAAGGAATACAGAGCACATCATGAAATGTTCCATAATCAATATCTATAGATCTTTTATCAATAACACTCATATAAGTGTTGTTTCCCATCAAAATATGTGGTTATGTGTAAGGGTCATATGAAGAGAACATACTTGAAGATGAATCCATCTGATGTGAGGCTCCCAAGTTAAGAATCCATCTACTGGATTGAAGATTATTGGATGCAAATAGAGCATGGGCATTCATCTTGTACAGTCCATGTGCCATGGTGGCTAAAACTTATTATGAAGGCTTTGAAGTGGAAGAAGAGGATGAAGAAAATTAAATATTATTCTATAGAAGATGCTTCATCTCACCAATTTTATTTTCATAACATTGTTTCTCATCATGTCTTTCCTTTGTGCAATATGCACATTTCAGTCGATCCTTCTTAGATGAGTTCCCCTTAGAAGATGAAGAATAATCAAGGGTATTGTGTGAATTTGGTTCCTTTGGATACTCACGTGACTTGGAATCATTTTGTTTCTATTTCTTACCCTTTCCATTTGAATCATTTAGATCTCTAATTCCTAGTGATGCAATAAGAGCCTGTAATTTGGAAGACTTCAATGAGACCATCTATACCAAATCTTCCTACTCCTATATGAGTGATGTAGCAAAACCATCAAATGTTCAGGCATATTGAATCTAGTACCAAATGCATCTCTAGTAGCATAAAAGGTAGAAATAGAAATTGAATAATCAAGACCAAGCTTGGCAAGGATGACAAGAATCAACTGAGTGTTATCTTCTAAATACCACATTATGTCAACTACAATCTGAGATACTTGAGTTTAGTAGTGAAGAAGTCATGGATGCTATCAAAATATCTAGGATTCAAACTGCTAAGATCATTCTCTAACTGAAATCCTCTCAAAGTATGCTACTTCCTAAACAAAGATTCTAATTAAGTTCATATTTGAGTCCAAGTGTGGTGTAAGATTTAACATAAAAGAGAAGATCAAGAGACAGACATGCATAGTGTATCAAAATCCTTGTCACACCTATTAAATCATTTACGTTCCTCTACAACTCCTGTAAGTTCAAGTTTTGTACCTACGGTCACTTTGTATAACCTTGATTTCTTTAGATGTATCTCTATTTGTTTTTTCCAACCATAGTAGTTGTATCGAGTGAGAAAATAAATATGTGTTGGATCCATGATGATTTGATAAAAAAAGTAAAAAAATAAAATGACACAACATTATAGACCCCCTCAATATAATTAAATTCCCCTTTGATCCCAAAAATTGACCTATACACATATTTTCCAAGAAAATAACTAAAAAAGGAAAATTTGAGATCTGATTGAAATAATAGATACCCAGTTATTCTTTTTATAGAAAATAAGGTCTAAGACCTATGTAGAGGACTAACTTAGCTTTCCTATGTCACTTAAATCATGAAAATTTGATAACTGAGTCAAAATCTATGACCTCTTGAGAGAAACAACTTGATTTGACTTTAGAGGCCTATAAAACTAATTAAGAGAAGAATCTAGAAAAATAATCTGCACCACTAGATTGGGCTTGGAACTATCTTTCCAACAATATATGGATCATGAAAAATGAAGATCATATGCCCAAGTTATACCTAATTTTTAATTACTTTCCCAATTTGGACTCTAGGCAATAAAAGGAGATTAAATTATAAGCCCTAGTCATATCGATGACTAAGGGGCCATCATTCAATGCTAAGGATTGGGCCTCAATCCCTAGTCATTGATATGATCAGGGGCATTTCTCATGGCTAGGTGGAGCAGTGATTTGGCACAATGTCACTACATGAGGAATGGTGGAGGAAATATAATAGAAATGGGAGACAAGTGAGGGGCTCTAAGAATATTCTTGTTGTGATGCCACTCTACGTACATTTTTTTAAAAATGTTGTTTTCTTTTTCCCATCATTGTTATTTTTTACCCATCAGTGTTTTTCTAGTTTTTGTGCTGCCTGCACAAAGTAGAGTTGTGACCATCCATGCATGGATGTATGGTTTATATATTCCCTATAATTGTACGAAGTTTTGTACCCTTGAAAACTATGCCAAAAAATTTCCCTAAAATTCAAATTCTCATTTTTTTATGAAATGATAGTTCATTCTTAGGTTTTTGGCCACTTCAAACATAATCAAAAGGTTCATTTTGCTCCAAGATGCACCAATTTTTTTCTTAATATGGATCCCTCAACTTTTGAATAAGAGGCTATAGATCTAGAGCTCTAATACCATGTTAGATTTGATGATTTAACCCCACAACTCCCATAAGTCACTTTCAAGCAATTATCCTATCACAAACGAGAGATTAAAGCAAGATGATGTGCTCAAAACCCTAAGAAATTGTATAGATGCCATAACCTAAATAAATGATTATAATGAAATTTGAGTGCTTATAAAAGAAAAAAAAATTCCTATATGGGGGTTTGATTAGCTTGAGACAAGTGTTGTCATCTAATGCAATGAGACAACATGCTATAAATACATCTCAATATAATAATAAAAAAGTAATTCCTAAGTTTAGCTTAAGTAATTAAAGTAAAATGTGTCTAATGATTAATTAATTATCATGTGATGGCCTATTTACTCCAACTTTTTTTTGTTATATATAAAACATCATATTTCATGTTCCACAAAAGGTGCTCACATTTTTTAGTTAAAACATTTTCTTGCCCTTTTTTCTTTGGAATAGGTTTGGATAACAAGCCCAAAGGCTTGGACTATTAATTTACCTCTATTTCACTTGTTTTTGAGCCTTGATGGAGTTTCTCAAATTGCACATCATCAAGTTTACACATTGCATAAAAATATTTAATAATTTTTCCACCAAAATTTCACATGTGTTCTTATCTTTCTAACCATATATATTTTTATTTGCAATAAATTTAACATATTTTTGAAAAAAAATATTTAGTAATGTTTCTATATTTATTAGATATATGTGTATTGATTTTTGGGGTATGTGCAAGATCATGATGGACCAAAAAGTGGCGATATGATGGGTATGTGTAGGGTATGTGGTTGACGACTTTTTTACCCAAAATTGATGAAATGAAAAGGGTTTTTAAAGGATATTCTCAAATTTCCACCAATATAAATTATGTTTTACTTTGAATTTAATAAATTATTATTATTCATTTTCTATTTGAATTACAACTAAAGTCCTGATTGATAGGATGATTGAAAAACATCTATAACTTTCAAATGGTATCACGTTTTTTGAATCCAAAACATGCATCACATTCTATGCTTCACATACTATAAGATTAAAAAAAAATGAATTTCATGAAGCTTTGACCAAGTTAAGGTGGTCAGACATACGAGTTTTTATATTTTTTAAAAATTGTAATAAAAAAAATCATAATTAATTATTTACTTGGAAAAAAATTACAAAAAAATATGCATCACATCGGGACATGAATCCTCTACTTATATATAAAATCTTATAAAAAAATTATTATCATTTTATTGTGGTTAGGGTGGCCAGACAGGCACCTACTTCTTATTTTTTCCCTGAAACTTAAGTGCTATTGCATTAAAATTTCAATTTTTCACCAAATATATATATTTTTTTAAATAAACTGAGTAGTTAGAAACTACAATCAATTTGCTACAGATTCTATTCTTACATATTTTTTAAATAATATACATAACTTATTCAAATTTTTACATCAAGTTGCCTAACTCTATTTTTTTTGAATTTTCATCACCACTTAAGGGCCTGTTTTTTCCATGATGATCCTACACATACACTTTGTTTATAACCTTTGATCTACTTATCAAAATTTAAAATAGATTATATAGGATTTTTCTACACTTCATTCTTTATACATTGAAAAAATGATTATTTTTGTCCAAGTTAGGTGACATGCAAGCCCAATGATGCAATTTTTCAGATGCATCCACTTTGAAAATAAAAAAAAGAGAGATTCAATAAAAAATTACAAAATAATGTACAATTTCTAGTACTCACTCTTAACTATATTTCTAACCATTGATTATAAAAATTCTAAGTGTAATAAAAAATAGGGCCCTACACATTAGATAATATGTTATATTCTAGTAAGAAAAATAGGAACACTTAAATTGTGTGTGTGGAACATTTCATCCTTTTAATCTTAACTATTTTTTAAAACTTAAGTAGTTTTGAATCAAGATTTAGAGTAATACAATTCTTGTTGTTTTTGTGTCTTCAAATTTTGAGTGCATGCATCTCAAATTACTCATCGAAGTTTAGGTTTAGTTTATTTCAAAAAAAGTTGGCCACTTTTGACCCCCTTTTGTATAAAATTTCCATGCACTTATCCATTGTGATTTTTTTAGGCCATATGGATCATTGTCCAAATAATTTACGAGCATATGAATCTTGGGAATTACACCCTTACAAGGGTCATGAGATAAGTTTATGGAGCATTGTCAATGTAACTTAGAATTAATTGTTGTCTAATAATTTAGGAGATCTATAATTTAGGAGTTAAAAACTAAGCCCTCTACAAATTTTGTTGAGTACCTCAAGCCTTCAAAACTATCCTTCCAACTCACTTGGCACATGTATATCATCAACTATCAATTAAATGTGTGTGTTTTACACCATTTCATTCTTCTAACTACCTACAATTATATCTTGGAATTAAATTGTGATACCTCACATATTGCATGACCTATTTTGATGAGGGCGCAGCCCGAGACTTAGAAAATAACCCACAAACAAGAGAAAAAATTTATTATTCAAAAATGGAGCTTCTTACATGCAGAGGATCTCAAATCCCCAAGTTCTACAACACATGCAAGTTATAGAAAGCTACATAATCACCCTTTCGCAATATGCGAGCTTGTCCCCAAAAAGTTACCCAAAAATTAGAAACCCGCCCATAAATAGAGCTCCTCTTTAGTTTGGAGCCAAAACAACATTCAAATTTGAGTTTAGGTGGTTTGGCCAAAATTTACAACATGAAGTTCAAATTTCAAAAGAGCATTTGCAATTGTATCTTCTAGAAAGTGCCAACTTCCGGGGCCATAACTTTTGATCCGGGACTCTAATTCGCGAACCGTTTGAACCATTGGAAAGGTCTCGAAGTCAATAACGCGCTCAAAATTAGCTAAGCCAATTTTGGCAAGTTTTAGGGCCTTTCGGGAACTCTAAGTGCCTCAAATCTAACTCAGAAGATTTTCAGGTGCAAATCTGGGAAACTAAAACTGCAATATCTTTCCACCCAGGAATAGAAAATAAAACCGTAAATTGGGAATTTCATTATGACGAAAAGGGTATCCAAAAATGTAAAAACATCTAAAAACTGAGAAACTTGAAATTTAACTATTTTTGGGTGATGCAAGATTGCCCTTACACCACTAGATGCTCCTACATCATATTTCTTCCTAACATTTTATCTTAGGTATTGAATTACTTTCCTCTCCATGTGACCCCTTCCCATTTACCAACTAAATCGATAGTGTCAATTTTTTTCCTCCAATGACTCCTTGTAGTGCTACTATGGCTTGCTTCACCAAGTTTAAGCATTCATATAGCCAATTTTTATCTCAAAATGGCCACCCAAATCAAACCTTGATTCCTTCACCATCAATCACATTGCTTGCAATTTATTTGCACCACCATGGATCTTCATCTGCCATCTCTTTTTTTATAGCCATCATGTGACCTCTCAAGATATAACTCAACTCTCTTTTGCACCACACATCCATGCAACCAAATTCATACTATGTATATCACTAAAATGGGTTACATTTTTATCCATATCACAGGCTACACATATACTCTATCACCTCCTCTTCACCTTTATGACCTATTCTTATTTAAATTCCACTAATTTTCCAATAACCTTATACTCTCCATCACATGGTCCCAACCTCATCATTTTTTAACTTGTAGCCTCTCCTTGAAATATGAGTGTCCCTATTATAATATTTGACACACGTAAAATTATGACTTCATCTCTCCTCTTCATGATACCTTGGAAACCTTGTAACATCACCCTCATGTTTATTTATATCCTTGTAGCCTACATATTTTTTAAGTGTAATTACACCCAAGTACCTCATCTGAACTTATTTATAAGTTCTCATCACTGCATGAAAAACTTCTAGTTTCTACAAGTAACTCTCCTTCACAACTTATATTGTTGCAACTATTATGGTTTCAATAGCCTTGCATTATAGCAATTCTTTTTATAATAGCAATATATTAAACCTATAATAGTTAAAAGTACCTGATATCCTCCAAATAATCAATTTATTTCCTTTGACCCATGCTTACTATTAGTACCCAAGATTCCCCTACATCATATTCAATAGGTACAAAAATATGCAATCCTCTACTCCTATGATGGGACAACCTAGTGGCCTCTTCTTTTTATTACAAATCTTCTAGCACCTCACCTTTCCCTACAATTTCCACCTTTAGCCTTTATACTTTTTATGCTCTAACAGAAAACCATGTATTCAATCTCCACAAAGTTCTTATCCTTCTCTTTCTTCTTCTCTTTATGGTCTTTGACCCATTCTAAGTTATCCAATTACAATACTTAGTATTAATTTTTTTCTCCTTCCATGTATCTATCCTTATCTACATCTCTACTCGATATCCATCCCAATTTATCCACTCCCTTTAATGTGAAATTATTCTCCTCTAAGATCAATTCCATCCCCATGATGGAATCTCATAGCTCATCTATCTCCATCTCCTCTTCATCCTCCTTGAATTTCATTTCCTATAGATTTCTGCATGAAAAATTATACATATCTTCTTCCTTTGCATCTTCACATAAAGACTATTTGCTACTTGATGTATCTACTTGTATCATCTCACCTATATCATCATTTCCACTCTTCTTATCTACACCAACCTCTATCTCCTTTGTTTCATGTACTTGTCACATAACTTGGGAATCATCCTAATTTTTCCCTTCTACTACTATTAGTAGCATATCTTTTCCATCTCATACTACTCCAACTTACGAAATTCCCATGATTATCTACCACTTCAACTTTAAATACCTCCTCATTTTCTTCTACTACTAACACCAGAAACATCTCTAAAATTTCTCCATCTCCACTTTTAGTCTCATGGATATATTTCTCCTCTACTACATCTATTGGTAGCACTTGTGGCACATCTACCTATTGGTGCTCCCTTGCTACCTTGAAACTTGTAGAAACTCTTCGTTTCTATATAAACCATCTCTCTACATATGGGCTACTAACATGACATCTCAACTTGATCCTTTCCCCTTAAAGAAATTTTCTCCCTCTTCTTCTATTCAGTTCTCATTTTTGTCCCCTTTACTTAGACAACTAGTATATGGTCCTGAAGTCTTCTCTATTCATTTTATAGGGCTTCAAAAATTTCTTCAATATCTCTTAAGGTCCTTAAAACTACCTTGAACTTATCTAAAAATCTTACTATAGAAACTAGTCCCACTCTCCTTCATGGTGGAATCTTGGCTATCCTACAAGAAAAAGCATAACCTTTCCTTACAACCCACTCATATTTTGGAGGACTCACACTCTCTCTAAATCACTCCTATAAATATATATTATGCTTGGATTTCATCTAATGCAAGTTATATCCTAGACACTTGATGGCTCACCTAAGAACCCCATGCATAACCATGTGGAAGTAAACTAGGGTTCTCCCTTTGGATAAAAGTTAACTTGAATCAATTGATAGCCAGTTGTAAGACTTAACACCTAACTTAAAAAATTTATCTTGTATAATTTCACATGTCCCTATGAGGACCTACCCTACATGCACCCAAAACACACCCATTGGACACCATTTAAAAAAAAACACAAAGACTCATTTTAACTCATAAAATATTTCCCTTCTTTTACATGCAAGGACTTATACTTCCCCTATTCGCACTAACTTACACATAAACCCCATAATTTTTATAAAAACACTCTCTCATTATCCTCTCTTTATTCCTACTCACAATATTTTTATCACATGCATCCACTCCTATCCAATTTATACTCAAATGCAACCTCTCACTTGTCACATTTCTTGGTTGATTTCATTTGTGAATTCACCTTTCTTCCTACCATAATACCTAGTTTATTTCATACATACAAAATTCACCCTTTGCTTCACTTCACTATAGAATTAGTATTGTATAGGATCTTCACCTTTTCTCACCTCATTTCTTAGATGATATCATGTGGGTTATTCATATCTTCTTTCTAGCTCCCTAGTCGATCTCATGCATGGTATCTTACTCATCTAGCCTACTCATGGAATATTCTTCCTTGTTGGATACTTTTCTCAACACATTCCCTATAATAATTTCCTTATGGGAATCTTATTTCTACCAAACTCCTTACTCATACTATATTTTAATTACCTATGCTTCACACTTGTACCTAAGCCAAATATATTATTTCACAACTTATTTGGATATTTGTATGTCTCCCTACACTTTTCTCCTCTACCTCAAAGCATTACTCTTTTTTTTTATTCCCTACATATATGGGAACCTCCCTTTCCTTTCTTTTATAGACAATATCCTCTTTCCACATCTCTCTTTACCATTGACCCACATTCACTCTCAACTGTTCTTTGATTTATCTATGTGAAATCTCCTAGATCTCCCATCTATGGCCAATCTTCTCCTTAACTATTATCTCTCTCCTTTATCTCTTCAATAAGAGGTATCTACCTCAACTTCTACTTCTACCTAAACTCTAATTTACTCCTTTTGGAATCTTCCTCTCTATGTGCCTCTTCCTAGATTCTATGTAAATCTTTATGCATTCATAATCACCTACTCCTATCCTCCTATGAGAATAAAAATTACTTGTTATGAATGCTACATGCATTCCCAAATATCCTTCAAATCTAGTGTGATCATTCCTTTGTACATGATAATACCTCCATCAATACAGTCAAGTACCTTGAGCCTTCATATGGTTATTTCAATCTCACTTGATTCCTATATAATCTTCCTCATCACCTATTATTACATCTTAGCATTAAATTTTGTTCTTCTCATATTATGTAGCCTATTGGTGTCTTCATCCTAAGAATTAAATTCCTATATTCTTCACACATAACCATCCCATTTATCACCTAAAGATATTATCATGATCCTTTCTCCAACATCTCCTTTCAATTTTATTTTAATTTATTTTCCCATTTTTCTATTCTCATAGAAAATTTTCTACTCAAACATGGTCACCCAAAGTATCCCTCAAATACACCATTTCTCATGCTACTCATAACATATTTGTACATCAATAGAGTTCCTTTTTCATCATCTCTTATGTTGTTTTATCACATCTATATGACCTCTCAAGTTCCAAATAAAACCTCCCATTCACCTCACATCCATGCAACCAACATTAAACCTTCTAGATCACCTAAATGGACTCCATCAATATCCTACTCAACAAGATATAATTTTTCACCTCCTATTCATATTTATGGCCTCTTCTCATTTGGTTACCACTACTTTTTCAACAACCTTTTACTCTCCACCACATCATCCCAAACTCAACAACATAATAGTCTTGCAACGTCTCCTTAACACATAAACACCCCTATTGTGCTATTTTGTTTAATATGTAACTATAACTTGATTAGTCCTCTTCATGACACATTATCCACCTTCCAACATGACCCTCATGTTTCCTATTATCCTTGTAGCCACCGTTTTTTTTTACAAGTTCATCTACACCCATGTGCCTCACTTCCTTTATAGCAGGTTCCCATTGTTTTATCAGTAGGCTTATAGTTTTTACAAGTAACTCTCCTTCACCATGGACTCCTATTGCTACAAGTCTTGTGGTTGCACTTTTAGTAAAAAAAATTACAATTTCCTTTGTAATATATTGGAAACTTCCTCACTAGTAGTTGTAACTATATGGTCTCCTCCAAATGGTTTGTACATTTCCTTTCATCCATGATATCTACTAGTACCTAGTATGTCATTAAATTATTTTCCAAGGTGTGTAAGTGATGTAGAATCAAGGAGGCTATATGACCATTTCTTATTGGTTATGGGTAGGAATTCATTTGTGGGGAATTTTCCACTACTCCTTCATTTGTATCTCACCAAATATTATAGTTATCATTGATCTTACAACCTTCTTAGTCAAAATTGGAATAAGACATTGATCAAAGGCTATATTTAGTTTTTTTAACGCTAGTTGAAAACTTATGAATGTTCTAATATGAAAATGGTAGTGTTTAGGGTTTTACTAATATTTTTCCTAGCCATGATGAGAATCAAATAAACAATGGTAATTTATTTCCATGGAAAGAAAACCTCGGTTAGCTATTTGTAAGTGGATCATTAAGGTACAACTTTTAGAGATGAAATATAATCCCTATGCCTTAATATTTCAACTAGTGATAGTTATAAATTATTAGTGTAGTAAGATAATTCCCCTTTCCAACATAAAATATAATTTTATTATAGATCCATGTTATTTTTAAAATTTTGTGTAGGTGTAAGGGTGATAAATGATAGTGACAACATTTAAGTTTCCCTAAAAATAAAGAGAACAAATAAATATTTAATGTGCATCCTTACTTATAATTGTTAGAATGGTTTTCATGATGTGAGGTATGTAGGCATAGTTTCTCTCTAAATTTTATTGTATGTGTCATTGACTGTACCATGAATTCAATGCTAAAGTTTGGTTGTTCTCATTGCAATTTGATCAAAGGTCCATGAGAGATAAATTGATGATTACACACAAGACATGATAATTTTCATACATTAATTGGATCTTAAAGTTTTATCTATAGAGTATATATATGTAAATCCTTTGAATGTAATTGGGATTGCTAAAATTATTTTTGCGTCAAATTTCTCAATTTTCTTCATTATAAGTGTAATCTAGGGTGTCAAATTTGAATTTTATTCTCTATTTTTTTTATTTTACTATTTTATAATCTTCCAAAACAACTCTTTAATGAGAAAATCTATTCATAACCCAAGTGTCTCCATAATTTTCTAAAATATTTTAGAGGATGAATGTTTTAATTTGATGGTACACTTGTTTCCATGCAATTGTAGTTTATTTATTAATCTTTATAGGGATTGTAAAACTACCTCACATATTTTGAGGACTCTTTTCATTATATTATATGGAATATTTTATTTATTTGAGGATTTTTGAAGTAGATCTAGCTATAAATATTTATGGTCATATGAATTTTCTTGATCAATATACAACTAATATTATAGGATTTTAATCACTAGCATGGTTCTCTATGTACATTGATTTACATTTAGTAAAAAGGTTTACAATTCACACATTTTTTAAATCTAAATCTCAATTTTGACTCTAGCACCCACATGATAAAGGTACTTATTTTTTTCACAATTTCTTCCACCAAACATAAAATCAATTAAAAATATTTCATTTCTCATGAACTTCACCATAGTTGTTCTACTAGTTGTGCAGAACCCATTGTTATGAAACCTGCAAATATCATATCAGATCCAATATTGTAAACATTATTATAGGGTTGTGCATTATATTTTTATATCATAATCATGTATATTTAAATCTCTTGATTTTCATATAAAAAAAAATCGGAATTATTTTCTTAAATATTTACTTGCACACATGATCTAAATTATATTTTCTTAAGAGGAATTGTTTGATCTTGTATTGATAATCCAATGTAATTATTGCTCAATAATTTTTTTGGATAAGCATAAACATAGGGTATGGTTTTCTAATACATCAATCAAGTGTTAATTTTTTTCTATTTAATTATCATGTCTAAACCTCTAGTAACACCCTCATAGGTCCTATAGAGTTTAAAATTAATAAAATTCACTAGCCCATATTTCAATACCCTAATAATAATCTTTATTGCAATAGTTTTGAATAACTTTCATTTCTTAGGTCTAGTTTTATCTCTATCATCTAGGAATGTTTGAGAACAAACTTTGACAATCAACAAGATTGACCTAGTAAAATGTAGACCTAGGTGAAAGGTATTTCATGTTAATCTCTAGTATATAAATTCTTGTAAGGATGGTGATATTTTAAAATACCTTTGGGAATTTTGAATATTTCTAGGGTCAAATTATCCAAGATCAACCCCCTTTCAAACCTTTACAACACTAAGAAAATAATAAAAATCATTTCAAGCATGCAAATGAACTAAGTGATTCTAATACAAAATTTGATTCTTTTATCCAAAAATTGATGTACTAATTAATTTTTAGTCTATTCCCCTACAACCTAATTATACTTAAAATGAATTTAAGTACCAAGATATAGCTTGATAAGTCACAAACATGTACTAGTTTAGCTCATAATGACTAGTAGGCAAGAAAAGGACTCTAAACTTTTGAATTTAGTATGTTTAATTTTGGGATCAATGCAATGGAACCCATTACTAAACTAAGACAACAAAGCACTAGTTTTGATGCATGATGATGAATGTAGGTGCAATATTTATGTCTTTAATTATGATGAATATATTAGAGGACGTGTAAATAAGTATAGTATAAGTCTGAATGCTTGAAAATATGTATAAATGAATGCAAAGTGGATAGGGAAAAACATTGATTTATAAATTGGACTAAGAACAATATGTGTTGCATGTCAATATAATATATTGGAATGGATATGCCTATGAAAAATTTACCATTATATTTACCCCTACTTTAAGGTGAATGCAAAACTAAAATGAGCATGTATTTGAAAGTATATAAAAATTCCTAGCCAACACTAATAGTAAATGTTCATACATGTCAAAAATATATAAATGGATCATGTGAATTTGTGTACCATTATTTAATTCTTTTTGCATTCCTCTCCTTGGGAGAGTGCTCCATATGAATGTATAAAATGACAAAAATATATGTAATAAGTATCTTCTACTACACAAATGAAATAAACATAAATACCAAGTAATTATAACTATTTATGAAAAGTAAAAATAGAAAGATGGAAAGGTTAGACATTTTTCCTATATAAAAAGTGATAAAAAATACTTTACTCAATGAAATGTCAAGGAAATATGTCATGTTTTATACAAAAATTTATATAATAAAAATCTAATTAATTATGAAAAAAATTATCTACTTGATTGTACTAACATGATAGAACTCCACTTACTTGTGGATGTGAGCCTATGTGTTGCATAAGTCACTACTTGAAATATCAATCATAGGAAAACAAGTGATAATATATTTCCCCTCTAATTGATTGCATACATAGTGTGCATGGAATTGTAGGAGAGGTAAAATGAATTTGATAAGGTAAATGATGAAAATTATAATAATTGAATAATATTTAATCATGTAAGACAATATGGCATGATATAGAATGTAAAACCATATAGTGAATATCATAAGTATCATTATGTAATAAGGACATGATAAATATCAAATAATGAACATGTAAACTAATAAATTGGTGATAAAAATTGAGGTATGTGGTTGCCCCTGGTATAAGAAAAGAATGAACAAAGGTTAGATCATATGAAAACATCAAAATTTTAATAAAATTGAAATATATGTAAGTAAACTATAGGATGTCATTATGAAAGCTCATGTATAGATGATTTCCCCCAATATAGGCAACATGATTAAGTTTCTTCTAAATCCATCACTTTACAACAACAATGATCCATTATATATGATTCATACATCCATAAACTAGATCACATCCACAATCTATTTCTCTAATTTTAAATAATAAACCTCACTCTTTCCTAGGATGTTTTTTTAGGAATGTTATCATTGCTAGTCAACATACACATCAAAGGTTTTGAGTTGCGTATCTAGTACTTGTATTTGAGGAAATAACCCTAGGTCATTTTAATAATCAAGAAACATATTGAATCATAACTAAAAGGTATATGAATTTAGTTATAATTTCATTTAGCTTATGGGTATGTGCAAGATCATGATGGGCCAAAAAGTGGCGATATGATGGGTATGTGGTTGACAACTTTCTTTTTACCCAAAATTGATGAAACGAAAAGGGTTTTTAAAGGAGATTCTTAGCTTTCCACCAATATAAATTATGTTTTACTTTGAATTTAATGAATAATTATTATTCATTTTCTATTTGAATTATAACTAAAGTCCTGATTGATAGGCTGATTGAAAAACATCTATAGCTTTCAAATGGTATCACATTTTTGAATCTAAAAATGCATCACATTCTATGCTTTCGCATACTATAGGATTAAAAATAATAATTTCATGAAGTTTTTACCAAGTTAAGGTGGTTAGACATGAGTTTTTATATTTTTTAAAGTTGTAATAAAAATTCATAATTAATTATTTACTTAGAAAAAATTACAAAAAAATATGCATCACATCTGGACATGAGTCCTCTACTTATATCTAAAATATTATAAAAAAATATTATAATTTTATTGTGGTTAGGGTGGTCAGACAAACACCTACTTATTTTTTCCCTGAAATTTAAGTACACTTCATTGAAATTTAAATTTTCACCAAATAGATTTTTTTTTTAAATAAACCTAGTAGTTTAGAAACTACAGTCAATTTCCTACAGATTCTATTCTTACATATTTTTGAAATAATATAAATAACTTATTCAAATGTTTATGTCAAGTCTCCTAACTCTTATTTTTCTGAATTTTTTGCCACTTAAGGGCATGTTTTTTCCATGATGATCCTACACATACCCTTATTCTCAATTCATTAAAAAATTAGTCTTAGTTGTGTAATCGACATGACACATTCTCTATTTTCTAGCATGTGGACCTTTTTTTATTTTCCTTGGGGGCCTTTGTGTTAAGGGTTCAAAACCTTGTTCTATTGCTTAATTTATCAAAAACATGACACATTTTCTATTTTTTATGTTCTTGATCTTGTTGCTTATGCGATAAGGTTTATTTATGATCAAAGATTTCATTGATCTTCTTTTATCCATAGTGGGACCTCTAAGGCTCTTTTTAGCATTTGCAAGCTCTCAAATGCAAGTAAAAACATAAGGAAAGAAGTTATAGGGATCTCCTAGGAAAACTTTGATAAAAGGGTGAACCAGATAGGAAAAAAGTGTGCGAGGGTAGAACCAAATGTATGGCCTATTCCTAGGAATCAACAATTTAAAATTTATCTATCATAAAACTCTGATAAATGTTGTAATTTCATATCTTAGTTCCTAGTTTTTTATTACAACATTTAATTCAATCAAAATAATAAAAATTGAGATTACACTACAAATCTAATAAGTTCTAGATCTAAAGATCAAGCATTTCAACTATCTATTTCCAAGCATACTCATAAATATTCACATTTATAATTCTCAACTCTTTCTTTAAGAATTTAAGGTTTCATCCCTTATATTCTCTTTATGCATGATGCATTTTATTTTTCTACAATATTAATCTAAAGTATTATTTAAATTTTTAATATATTTATATATATTTTAAAATCAATATTAAATAATAAAGAAAATATTTAATATCAATATTATGATATTAAATTTTATAACCATATAATTTCTATAAAATGAAAAAAAAAATAACTTTTCATATTTTTAAATATTTTAAAACTAATTAATTTTCTTTTTAACTTTTATGTATATTTTTAAATTGTTTGAATATAATGACAATATTTTTAAAAAATATTTCAACTTAATAAAATTTGAATTAATAAATGTTTCCTCCCCTCTAATAAGCTTATGTTTGAATGTGTAAGGGAATATATTTATGATCATTTATATGGAGTATTTGTCAAATTAAAATGCACAACATGTCTAGTAATGTACATTATGATAGAGTATCAACTAGATCTTTACTTAAATATAATGTGGTTATTATCTTTATAAAACACATAAAAAGTGAGAGTGGGGATAATTACTAAAACCATTATAAATTATTAGATCTACAAGAAAAAATAAATAATTTATAATTACAAATTGTAGAGGAAAATAACATTTTATATAAGGAGAAATGAATTATGTCTTAAATTTATATATATATATATATATATATATTAATTGTTGAGTAATATAATAGATCAATGTAAGTTAATTAAGAAAGAAATAAAGTATATGATAAATTGAAATAACATACATTAGGATTTGTGTCATTTAAGATTAATTTTATTTAATAAAATGTAGTAGAGAATTGATATTTGAGAATTAAGATTGAATTATGCATTGGGGAGGTGAAATTAAATGTTGATAAATTAAAATTTTAAGATAAAATTTTAAAATATGGAAAGAATTTAAGATAGAATGTAACGACTCACCATGGAACTCCAAAGGACAACACAACAAACTAACAATTATAGCACATTTTTTTTTTAAAAAAGAGAATTAATATATAGATCATACTAACAATAACATAGAATGTAATCCATATGTACATTTGCATTGACTACGTCCTTTAGGGTATCATGACTACATTACGAACCTAAAAATTAACCAACCTAAACATACATTGTAAAATAACTACAACCAAAGTTCATTTACATCCACTGCATTATATACATATTTCCATAGATACTACACCATTAAAGAGCAAAGAATATGAACCAATGAATACATATGCAACTTCCCATACATGGGGTAGATCATTACATTGTTTACAAGTTTACATCAAAGCTTCCCTTATAACAATGGAAATGATACATCAAATACAAGATAAGATAAAACTGAAATGATTACATTACATAACGTCAATGCTAACTCAAGTCTGATACAAGATCTAGAATCTCTGCATTAGATACCACATTCATGATCATGAACATCAACTGGGAACTTAATGGAGTGCATAGCACATTCTACTTGACCATGTGGAACCCTAAGGTCTACCCCCTGTGCTAGGAGATGACAATAAGGAACCACCACCAAAGCAGACAAGAAAATAATAGCATGACACAAAAGGGCTAACATGACTCCAACATACAAAAGTAACAAACAAAACATAAAGAAACAACCACTTCTACAGGTACAAGAATAACAAGGCATACAAGGTTGCTATAGGGAGGAGTGTCATTGCATAGCTATCTATGGGTTACCCTAGCATAACCTTCCTAGGCTACCAAACCCTAATCCTGGGTTACCCTAAACCACCTCTACTGGCCACCGAACCCCCATACAAACTCATGCGGGATCAACATACCTTCCAATCGGACTAGGTAGTTGATCTTTCCATTCCAAGCCTTCCCACTCATCTCAAGCCTAAACAAGCACTTGATCCATGAGTGAGGCATTATCTTGATTAATGTGAACTACCCAACCCCCTAATTTATTTTAGGTTATCACTGATTAAGAAACTCTCAATGAGTTACCCTAGACCTGCAACTTTGTGCGTTGGACCCCCATTGAGAGCCACCCCCCCTACTAGCAACAAAAGACTCTACAGTCCACTAACTAGGTAAGCTGACTTGCACATCATATAAAGCCACATGAATTATCATATAAAGCGAGACATGCACCAACTCGCACAAAGACTCCATAGATAACAATTCTACAATGCAAGGCCAGAACCCACATACTCATAAATCAAGTAGAGAATCAAGTGTTCACAAAGAACCAATATGAAAAGCCAATCACAAAGAAAACTCTTTCCCCAACCTCTGGAAGTCCCTCAATAACCATTTGGCACAAAAAGCTCACTCCATTAGACAGTAACCAAAATTCAACTCACAATAATCAATAGTAAAATCAACCCACAGGGCATCCAAGGGAGACCTCAATTTTCTCCTCACATGATACTCAACCTAACAAACTTACAATTTGACTAATAAATTCAAATTTAACAAAATCAACAACCACGACAACAATAGCAATAAACCGATTCACAACTCAATTCAAAAATCAACCCAATAAATCAACACAAACAAACAATTGAAAATCAACCATGATATATTCCATAAAAGGTTTTGTCTCCATAATTGAAATTACTCATTGACACATTCAAACACAAATGATCACTCAAAACTACATCCATGAATAACACTAAGCTAACTCGCAGCTTCACTCACATATGACAATCAATTCCATAGTATCACATATAAAAGCAAAAACATTGAATATGCAAATGTAAGATAGACACTGTTTTAAAAATGCATTACTTTAATCTATTCTCAGAATTCCTTCATGCAAATAAATCAATATTGTTTCCTTCCTTCAATTTAATTAACATACTTTAGCAAATAACCCTAATATAATCGAATGTTGATCATAGTATAGAATTTTACCAATGTAAATATTGTCTCACAAATAAAATACCTTTCTTTTATAATAGCATAAATAAGATTACTTTATAATTTAAATTCTATTTTCTTTACCCATATAACTTAACCCACTTAAATTACTCAATAGAGCATTTACCCCTATAACTCAATTATACCAATTACACAGTGAATTCACAAAGAAATGAATAATATAAATACAAGTAAATCAGTTTCCCCTATTCATTTAACTAACATAAGCAATACAATCATGGATGGCATTATTTTCACATTTTCTATACTCCATTACTTAACCGCTAACCTCACATAATAATTCTTGAATGCCTATGATATCCATTAATCTTATTTACAATTCAACTATTAGAGAGTACAAGGAAATCAACACTTTAACAAGACCTTCTAATAAACTCATTTAAATTCTTTGAGCAATTTTATATATATATTAGAAAGGACATTATTATTATTATAATATGCTTTTTATAACATAATAACTCAAATAATACAGTGTAGTCACAATTTTAAGCATAGTACATAAATAAATACACACACAGATATATATATATAATTATTTTATTTAACAAACTACTAGTTTAATATGAAAGAACAATATTTTACACTGCAACAGATTTAAACATACAATAATGAGTAACTATATATAACTATATATAACTATATATATATATATATATATCATTTCCAACTTCATTAATCTAATATAATAACCTCACAAACAAAATTGTTCCTTTACTAAAGTCATACTATATATATCTATATCTATATATATATATATATATATATATATATATATATCCTTACGTATCAGATTATGTAAATATCATAAGATAGATGATAGCATAAATAAATATAACCAATCAAGAAGGGAATCATATACATACCTATATTGACAAACATACTTATCTAATGAACAAAACTCAGATGCCAAAACAACCACCTCAACATGAAGGTCGAAAGGTAAGGGGATTTAGAAGAATCAAATTTGATATAGATAAATCCAAATGCTACAATTAAAGTTGAATTCTTAATCAAACAACATTTGGGCTAGACATAGTAAATAGACCACAAGGCAGCGATGAAGGGGGAGGTTGGAGGTGCACAAATTGAAGGATTGGATTGGTGAATGAAGGTAGCAAGGCATCCCTAGATTCAAGAATTTTACTTAGCACTATGAGAGAAAAGAAAAGATCATCCATTATCAGCCACCATGGTGAAAGGTTAGCAATCACATTTGGTTGAATAGATATGGCCTAAGTAAGTTCAGATTGCCACACTGCATCTACATTCATTTCCAAGTTTTTTGCAAGAGAAATCATTTGGGGAGATGTGAACTATTTCCATCATTTTAAACAATGACTAAGTTCATGCGGGAATATTGGGGATGCTAAATAAAATAATCAGAAAATCAGCTTGCACATGAATAGTCCGCACTTGGTTGACATGAAGCAAAGAGAGGAAGTATAGACGAGGCATGCAAACTGTATTAGCACCAGGAATGTGAGATCCATGATGAGGAAACTAGCAGTTAAATGCATCAAAGAGTTTCTAACAGCATACAAGTTAATTTAGATACAGAAACATCCTCTATTCGAAATCTTGTTGATAATCCAACAAATTCATTTGGAAGTCTAATTTGAAACTATTCTCTTAGTTGAAAATTCTTAGACTCTTCAACCACGCTAGAAGACTATTGGACACAAGAAAGTTCTAATTCTTGATTGTGAATACTATTAATGAAATAAAATGTAATAAAAATACACTTGATAGAATACACTTGGATTAAACAAAATGATTATAAACATTCATACAAATCCACGAGGTTTAACATCATGGAGAAGGAAGTTTCCGATAATCAACCTGTGTATTTTCTAAAGAGAAGCCCGAAGGAATACTTTGGTCATGGAGAAGTTTTCAGACCTTCTTGCAGCCCACTTCACATTTAGAATTTTCTCGCAGAAAAATATTTTCGAAAAACAGTTGTTTAATCAGAAATATGTACTTTGATATCTATTATTGCAGACAAGAATTTTCATTCAAAAACACAGATCAAGGATGAAAAGCCTCCCCAAAAAGATCATTATTAAAACAAAGAAAGTGATTCAATTTTTAGAAACAAAAATCAAGCAATAATCACTTACTAAGACAAGTTTCTATTTCACAACCAGTTTTGAGCCATGCATGGGCTCAAACTCGCTTTTTTTATTTTTTTATTTTCTTTTCTTTCTTATCATTTATCTTGATTCGAAATTAATACTAATTTTAATATTTTTTTTTCTTTTAATATCTCCTCGCAAATTAAATTCATTAATTAAAAATTTAATATTAAACAATAATTTATTTTTATATTTAATTTAGTCATTCAATTTAATAATTAATCATTCAAGCACAACATATCCACCCACTTAATAACATAGTTTATTTAATTATATATTTAATTCTACATCAAATAACAACTTTAATAAATAATTAAATTTTAACACTAAGTATTAGTAAAACTCACTCGAATAAAATTAATCAAACATCAAGAAAGGGCCAAACACGGAGGGCACTACATCCTTCCCCCCTAAGCTTCGACTTACTCCTAGAAGTGGCAAGGTTAGGATAAAACATACACACATTAATCCTAGAAATCATTAAATAATACCATGTTCACCTTTCCTTTTATGTAAATAAAAGCAACATCAAATAATCATACAACCCAATATCAACAAGGGCAAAAGACAACAACTGACCAAGAGTGCAAACCAAATTGACGCGGTAACAAAATAGGTACTCATCCTCGTTGAGGATGATGGCAAGGGTAGGGGACCTTTTGTCATCTCCATTTTCAACAACATTTCCATTGGGTTTTAAGGCATGCTTAGACTTGACAGTTTAGGTGGAGTCGATGCCTAGTACCTACAATATGCATCAGAAAAATTGTTAAACAATATATATATATCAAACAGTCAAGCACACCGTGAGAAGAAATCGCAAGGTAGTAGGGTACTCATGAATGAGTAATGCTACACTATCCCTCGCACCAAGAAACTTCAAAAAATAATTCACATCGATGAATAACAACAATTACATCATAACCATCCACTACATATCTATCATCAAAGTTGTTTCATTACATCAAAATGCTATATTTCCATAAAACACAGCAAAATTATGCATGCAGGCACACATTTTCCATTAAATATTCACCTTTTATAGATAAGGCATTCCACTATATTCATTATCTCACAACATATTCAGGAAAAGATATTGATTTCACGCCTTTTTAGAAATAGAAAACACAATTTATCACTTCATAAGCACAAAATTCTATATTTGACACACATTCTTCACATACACACACAATTCCACATCACAAGGCTACACAAGGGTCCATAATGCATCCTTGATAGGAAGAATATTGATGCATTGTGCACTACACTGAGGGTCCTATCCTTTCCACTGATTTTCTGCACCATTGGACCAACACCACCTAAGGACAAATCTCAGGTTGATAAGTGAGGATGACTCAAAAAGGGAAAACGTAACCTCAAGAGTACAAGAAACTAGGTCAACATATTGGACTCATATGTATCTAGAGTTTGTATGAACCTAGGCTCTTATACCAAGTGTAATGCCTCACCAAACAACCCCAAAAGACAACACAACAAACTAATGTAATTATAGCACTTTTTTATTAAAATAGAATTAACATATCGATCATACTAACAATAACATAGAATGTAATCCACATGTACATTTTCACTGACTACGTCCTTTAGGGTATCATGATTGCATTAGGAACATAACAATTAACCAACCTAAACATACATCATAAAATAACTACAACAAGAGTTCATTTACATCCGCTGCATTATATATACATATTTCCACAGATACTACACCATTAAAGAGCAAAGAATATGAACCAATGAATACATATATACAAATTCCCATACATGGGGTATATTATTACATTGTTTACAAGTTCACATCAAAGCTTCCCTTATAACAATGAGAAAGATACATCAAATATAAGATAAGATACAACTGAAATGATTACATTACATAACATCAACACTAACTCAAGTTTGGTACAAGATCTAGAATCTCTGCATCAGGTACCACATTCATGCTCACGAACATCAACTAGGAACCCAATGGAGTGCATAGCATGTTCCACTTGACCATGTACAACCCTAAGGTCCACCCCCCATGCTAGGAGATGACAATAAGGACCCACCACCAAAGTAGACAAGAAAATAGTTGCATGGCTCAAAAGGGATAACATGACTCCAACATACAAAAATAACAAACAAAACATTAAAAAACAACCGCTTCCAGAGGTACAAGTGTTGCAAGGTGTGACCCTTGGTCTTCCTTGCAACGCTAGCGCTTGGGTTTGTGACATGGTAACAAACAAGGCATACAAGGTTGCTATAGGGAGGATTGTCATCGCATAACTTTCTATGGGTTACCCTAGAGTAACCTTCCTTGGCTACTGGACCCCCATCTTGGGTTACCCTAGACCACCTCTACTAGCCACCGGACCCCCATACAAACTCATACAGGATCAACATACCTCCCATTCGGACCAGGAAATTGATCTTGCCATTCCAGGCCTTCCCACTCATCTCAAGCCCAAACAATCACTTGAGCCATGAGTTAGGCGTTATCTTGATTAATGTAAACTACCCAACCCCCTAATTTATTTTAGGTTATCACTTATTAAGAAATTATCAATGAGTTACCCTGGACTTGCCACTTTGTGAACCAAACCCCCATTGAGAGCCACTCCCCCTACTAGCAACAAAAGACTCTATAGTCCACTAACTGGGTAAGCCAACTTACACAACATCTAAAGCCACATGAATTATCATATAAAGTGATACATGCACCAGCATGCACAAAGTCTCCACAGATAACAATTCTACGGCACAAGGCCAAAACCCACATACTCATAAATCAAGTAGAGAATCAAGTGTTCACAAAGAACCAATATGAAAATCCAATCATAAAGAAAACCCTTTCCCCAACCTCTAGAACTCCCTCAATAACTATTTGGCAAAAAAAGCTCACTCCATTAGACAATAACCAAAATTCAACTCACAATAATCAATAGTAAAACCAACACATAGGGCGTCCAAGGGAGACCTCAATTTTATCCTCACTTGATACCCAACCTAACAAACTTACAATTTGATTAATAAACAAATTTAACAAAATCAACAACCATGACAACAATAGCAATCAACCGATTCACAACTCAATTCAAAAATCAACCCAATAAATCAACACAAACAAACAATCAAATCAACCATGATATATTCCATAAAAGGATTTGTCTCCACAATTCATATTACTCATTGACACATTCAAACAAATGATCACTCAAAACTACATCCATGAAGAACACTAAGCTAACTCACAACTTCACTTACATATGCCAATCAATTCCACAATATCACATATAAAAGAAAAAGCATTGAATATGCAAATGTAAGATAGAAATTGTTTTAAAAATGCATTACTTTAATCTATTCTTAGAATTCCTTCATGCAAATAAATCAATATTGTTTCCTTCCTTCAATTTAATTAACATACTTTAGCTAATAACCCTAATATAATCAAATGCAGATCATAGTATAGAATTTTACCAAGATAAATATTGTCTCACAAATAAAATACCTTTCTTTTATAATAACATTAATAAGATTACTTTATAATTTAAATTCTATTTTCTTTACCCATATAACTTAACCCACTTAAATTACTCAATAGAGCATTTACCCCTATAACTCAATTATACCAATTACACAATGAATTCACAAAGCAACGGATAATCTAAATACAGGTAAATCAATTTCTCCTATTCATTTAACTACCATAAGAAATAATGGTTAGGATGGGAGTGACGTCGGGTGGTGCTATTGAAGGTAAGGATTTTTCAAATTTGGTCATGGTGGGAACCCCTGTTCCAAGGGCTAGCATTAATGGCGAAGGTCAGGTTGACGTTGGGGAGCAGGCTGATGGTGGTTCTTTGGATGGGACTCCTAGTGGGGCCTTGTGGCTGGGTACTTCTCTTTCTTCCTCTGTCATTCTGGGTCAGGTTGGTACTTCTCCTGCCAAGGTGGGGTCTAAGGATGTGGCTCCCAAGGCAACTGTCATTTCTGAAGTTGCTAAGGCTGATTTGTCTTTGACAGATGGTAAGAAGTGGTCTACTTTATTTGGTGCTAATCTTAAGGAGAAAATTTCTTCTCCCCCTGTCGACTTCTTTGTAAACCTATCGGAGGGAAAGTATTCGGTTTCGGTGTCTGACTGCATTATTGATAAAGGTATTCTCTCCATGGAGCAAGCATTGTGGGAAAGCTTTTGGGCCCGTGCCCTAATATTGAAATGGTCAGGATGCTTGCAAAAAATCATTGGTTCCTGAAAGGGAAGGTGGAGATAGCGGCTCTTGAAAAGGGGTTCTTCTCCTTTTCTTTCACTTGCAGTGAGGATTTTTTAAGGTTCTGGTGGGAGGGCCTTGGCTTGTTGGAAAGTCAAATCTGGTGTTGAAGAAATGGGAGGCCAACTTCTCCCCTAACTCTTGTTCTTTTGACTCTGCCTCTGTGTGGGTATGTTTGCCTGGGCTTCCTCTTGAATTCTAGGATGATCAGGTCTTCAAGGGTATATCGTCTTCTTTTGGGCATTTTATTTCGATTGATAATCTTACTAATTCAAGGAGTAGACTGGTTTATGCCCGACTTTGTGTGATTTTGGACCAAACTACAGATCTTTCGTCGATGATTAAGATTAACTAGAAGCTGGGAGTGTGGGAGTAGCAGGTTGAGTTTGAATCTATCCCCTTTGCCTGCTTCCACTACAAGAAGGTGGGGCATTGGGTGAAGAAGTGTTCATTGAAGTTTGCGGTTCCTCCTAAAAATAACTTGGCTCCTCCCAAGGAAACTAAAGTCTAGAAGGAGGTTGGTCAGCGTCCTAACGTTGATCTTGATAAAATCTCTATTGAGCTGGTTGAGGGAGAGCCTAATAAGGGTGTGGTATCCAAGGCTATTTCTCCTGGAGTTTTTGTTTCTTCTATTGTTGAGGAAGTTCCTACGGTGGAGGTTGGGGTTTTGGACTTTGCTAAAAGGAAGTTAGATTTGGTGGAGGTAGGTGGTGCTAACTCGTTGGCTCTGGTGGTTGTTGAGCTGGAGAAGGTGACCCCTCTAAATATGGTATCTGAGGAGCTTTTTCTTTCTTCTAAGGTGGACATGTTGGTGGACATCTTCATTAGTTGTGTTGGAGGAGAAGAGTGAGGATTTACCCTTTGTTGAACCTCTGGTGGATTTGGTTGTTGAAAAGCTAGTGCTCACCTCTTCTATCATGGATTGCTCTAATTGTGCTTCTTAGGAGGAGGAGCCTTAGAAAACTTTTCTTTCAGCCTCTAAGTCTCAGTCTAAGAAAAAGACACTTCCCACGGGGTTGGGGATGGCTACTCAGAATCGCTTGAAGCTAGACTATGGTTCGGAACCTAGGGGCAGAGGTAGACCTTCTTTGTAGAAATTTAGGGAGAGGGTAAGCAAGTGTGAAATTGTTGATGGTTCATAGATTACTCTACTTGTGATGGGCCTAAATGGTCCTTCACAGAATTTGTCATGAAGATCCTCTCGTGGAATATTAGAGAATTGAATAATCCTCATAAAAAAGATCTTCTTGCTAATATGGTAAGAGATCATCAGCCGGATAGTATTTTGATTCAGGAGACTAAGATGAGTGCTGAGAAGGTGTTTAATATTAAGAAAAGGTCTTTAAAGATTGCAGTTGTCAAGCTATTGACTCTGATGGTGCGTCTGGTGGGGTGGAAAAATTTTGGAATCCTAAGGTGGTAGTTGGATCGGAGTTGTTTTCTTTTGAAAATCATGTTGCTTCTTTTTTTTGCTTCAGGGAAAAGTTCTCCTTGGTTTTGTCTAATATCTATGCTCCCAATGCTAAAATTTCCCGTAAGCATTTTTGGGATTGGTTGAATTATTTTAAGGCTTAGTTCTCTTTTCCTAACTAGTTTGTGATGGGGGATTTCAATACCCCATTGAATGATGTTGATAAAAGTGGGGGATCTCAAATTGTTCATCATAGTCAACTTAATTTAATAAATTTTATTAATGATAATCTATTGTTGGACCTAGATTTGGGGGAAGCTTCCTTCACTTGGTCTAATAGGTGGTATGGAGATGCTCTGATATAGGTTAAATTAGATTGGGCTCTTATCTCTCTAGATTGGCTACACGTTTATGCTTGTTCTTTGTCTACTCTTACTAGGGTTGGTTTGGACCACTTCCCTATTTCTTTGATTGCTAAACCTTTTGGTCATAAAAAGGCTTTTCCTTTCAGATTTGAGAAGATGTGGATTGATCATCCTGATTTGCGTCTTAAGATTGCTCAATGGTGGAATATTAACGTTGATGGTTCGGCCATGTATAAAGTTGATAAGAAATTGGCTTTGGTTAAGCATAATTTGATTCAATGGAATAAGGGCTCTTTTGGTAATATCTTTGAGGAAAAGTTAGTTGTGAAGTCTAAGTTGGATATTGTGCAGCAAAATTTGTAGGCTTCAGGGGCTGATGCAACGTTACTTCAAGAGGCAAGTGTGCTTTTGTCTAGGTTCCATAATATTGTGGCTAGAGAGGAGTTTTGGAAGCAGAGGTTGAGAGCAATTTGGCTTCGTAGTGGTGATAAAAATACTCGATTCTTCCATCTCACTACCATGAAACATAGATCTTCAAATAGAATCTCTAAAGTGGTGCTGGATAATTCATCTATTAAGGAAGATGATGATATTAGATTTGTGGCTCAGTCCTTCTTTGAGAACCTTTTGTCTAAGGAAGGACCGTTGGATCCTGTTTGCCAGCAAGGTTTTTTGAATGTTATTCCTAGTTTGGTGTCAAAGGAAGAGAATGGTTTCTTGTCTACTATTCCTTCGAATGAAGAAATTAGAAAGGTTGTGTTCTCATTTGAGGGTAATAAATCTCCAGGTCTGGATGGTTTCCTTTTGTTATTTTTCCACTATTTTTGGGAGATTATCTCCAAGGATGTTATAAATGCCATGAAGGAATTTTTTGGTAGTAGAAAGCTTTTGAAGGAACTAAATTCTACTTTTATAGTTTTAATCCCTAAGAAGCCTGGTGCTGAGAGGTTTGGTGATTTTAGACCTATTAGCTTGTGAAATTATATTTTTAACATTTTCTCTAAGGTGCTTGCCTCAAGGTTGCAAAGGGTGTTATTGAAGATTATTTGTCTTCAACAAAATGGGTTTGTGCCTGGATGACAAATCCTAGATTCCATTATCATTGTTCATGAGAATATTCACTCTCTAAAAGTCAATAAGAAGCCTAGTCTTATTCTGAAACTAGACTTGGTCAAAGCCTATGATCGGGTGAATTGGAGGTTCCTTTGTATATCCTTAAGGCATTCGGGTTCTCAGACAGGGTACTGCAATTGGTGTGGCAGTTAATCTCCTCTCCTTCTTTTGTGGTGCTCATTAAAGGATCTCCATCGGACTTTTTTTAAAAGCGCTCATGGCTTGCATCAAGGGGACCCTATCTCCCCCTTTTTTTCATTATTATGGTGGAATATTTGGGTGGTATCTTCTCCAGGCCATATCTAATGGGGATTCTAAAGGCCTTTACCCCTCCTCACACCAAATTTGTTGCTCTCATCAACAATTTGTTGATGACACCATTATTCTTGTTGAGGCATATGTGGTTGTGTCTAAGTCTATCCTCCTTATTCTTCAAAATTATGAGGTTGTGTTGGGACAAAAGGTTAGTTTTCCTAAAATCACTACTTTTTTTCTTAATACTCTGGAGCTTCATCAATTAAGGATTGGTGGTATTTTGAATGTTCTATTGGGGAGATCCCTTTTTCTTATTTGGGACTTGGGGCTTCCTTTATGCTCTAATGGTGTTCATGACTACTTTTGGAATAGTATCATTGATAAGTTTTACTCAAAACTTGTTGGGTGGAAGGGTGCTTTGCTTAGGCAAGCTGGTAATATTCAACTAATCAAGTCTACTCTCCAGAACTTGTTGGAGTATGCCTTAAGTTTGTTCCAAATCCCTAGAAGATTTTGGGAGAAAAATGAGGAAATTTAGAAAAGGTTCTTATGGTCTGGTGTGGAGGAGAAGAAAAGGTTACATTTTCTATCCTGGGAGGAGGTGTGTAGATTGAAATCTCAAGGTGGTTTAGAGATGTGTAAATTGAAAAATTTTAATTAAGCTCTGATGGCTAAACAGTTATGAAACCTACTAGTAACAGAAAAAGAATGGATGGTTATTTTTGCTTCTAAGTATTTGAGGGGTGTGGATAAGTTCTGTGACTTGTTCAAGGAGAAATTTGTTCCTTCGCAGGGGTCGGTCTTGTGGAAATGTTTGATTTGGGTTCTCTCGACTATGGTTGTTGGATTGAGGTGGACTTTGGGAAATGGTAGAAGGATCCTCTTTTGGGAAAACTAGTGGATTAGGCATGGGCCTTTGAAGGATGAATCCTAGACTGTTGTTTTCAAGGATTCCTATGTCAGAGAATGGGGTGTCTTGGTTTTTGATTATATTAGGCAAGGCAGATGGATTGGTCTTGATGTGGTTAATAGGGATTTGAAGCCACTTGCTGATATTTTGTCTTTGATTCATATCCCATTGGAAGCTCGGGGAAATTCTATTATTTGGCAGTTTGCTTCCAATGGGAAGTTCTCGATGTTCTCTGCTTTTTCTTTTCTGACTCGATTGGTAGGTCCTCTACCTTTCTAGGGTCTTGTTTGGAATGGGAAGTTGCTACCTAAAATTTATATCTTCTTTTGGCTTATGTGTCAAGACAAGATTCTTACCCTGAATAATTTGGTGAAGAGAGGTATGGCTTTGCTGAATAGATGTTTCTTATGTAAGGAAAATGTGGAGGATTGTCTTCATTTACTGACTAGTTGCAGTTATACTAGGGATGTTTGGTCTCACATTTTTTATTTGTGGGAGATAGCATGGGTGTTTCCTACATCCTTTTTTGAATTATGTTCTTAATGGGTGTCTCCTCTTAATCTGACCCTTTCTTTGTTGTGGTCTCTTATTTTTCTGCATGGTGCTTGGGGTGTTTGGAAGGAATGAAATAATAGGGTTTTCCATCAGCAGGAACTGTCGCCCTCTAGGCTGGCTTTTAAAATTTGTGATGCCATGAAGGAAAAATTCATGTCTGAATTCTTGAGGATTCTTTCCTTTAATTTGAAATTGTTGGTGTCTCCCTATGATATGCTTGTGGGTAAGAGATGGAACCTTTCTTGTGATCTTTCTAATCTGGTGAAAAGGTTGAAAGAACCCAGGGAGGGGGTTTGGTGGAAGGCTCGAGCGATTGGATGGTTTAAATTTAACTTTGATGGAGCGTCTAAGGGAAATCCAGGGCTCGCTGGTTGTGGGGGAGTGTTACGTGATGAGAATGGTAGTTTGTCTCCGCGGTGGCGCTACCTTTGGGAAACCAAACAAACCATTTTGTGGAGGAAGTAGCAACCTATCATGGGCTCGTATTGGCTAAAAATCAAGGGGTTTCTAAACTTTGGTTGGAGGTGGAATCTCTTAATGTTATAAATTACCTCTTGAAAAAATGCCCTCCCTCATGGTCGATTGTTCATTTTATCAATGATTCTATCACTATCTTAAATTCTCTTAAGGAATTTAAAGTCTCACATGTTTTCTGTGAAGCTAATAGGTTGGTTGATGTTGTTGCCAACGTGGGAGTGGTGGAAAGAGTTGATTGGGGTTCGTTTGAATCTCTTCCTCTTAATCTCAAATGTATATCTAATGATGACCAGATGGCTTATTTTAAGACTGATGTGTTTGGGGAAAGGTTCCTTATAAAGTTTCATAGTTGGGATATTCTCAATGAAACTTTGGCCTGTATGATTCATTATTATTTCCTTATTTTTTGTATTATGAAGGCCTACCAGTGTAGGTAGGGAAGTACCTTAAATGACAAGCCCACATGTATTGTGGGTGTAATTTTTGTTGTTTTGTGGAGAGTTTGGTTTATTTTGCATTGTCTTAACTCTCTGGTGTCATTGGGTTCTACAAATTTTTAGGCAGCCATGGGTGGAGACCACTATAGAATTGAGTCAAGTTCTTGTGAGGAAGTTTAGGAAAATCCTATTGTTTGGGAGCATTTGGAGCTAGGCGGGGCTATGCAGTTCATGTAGAGAATTCAAGGTCTAGAACCCTGATGCTACGGATTTCTTTGTGAAAGGTTAGAATGGGAGGACGTTGCATTATAAGGGTGTGGAGTTTAAAATTGATGAGGATTTTATAGCGGAGGCCACTAGTCTAGTGGTCTTTGGGAGGAAATTTTTCAAGGACATGGGAGCTGCTTAGAATACCTTTGTGAATTTTTTCAAATTCTATGAGAAGAAGAAGCTCTGGGAAATTGGGAGTGGTGGCTACACTTGTAAGTATTTGAAGTAGTTATGGAGGGACCTTGTGTTGGCCATAATGCACTATTTTATGCTTGAAGGTAGATTCTCTATTGTTTACAGCTACCTTTTCATGCTTTTGAATCATTTTAGGAATAAGTTGTTGGTCTCCTTCCCTTTCTACCAGTTAATTTCCATGGAAAAGAGTATTGAAGATCCCAAAAAAAACCCTAAGAAGGTGGTGTTGCACGAGGGTCTTATGAACCTCTTGTTTTCTCACATTAAGATTAAGTTAATTGCGGTCTCTCCTAGAAATATTGGTAAGAAGGCTATTAAAAACACTGGTTATGATACTAGAGACTCTGTCGTGGAATGGGTTGAGAGTTCTAAGGATGAAGAATCAGAGTTTGAGGAAATTTCTGTGGACGATGATGGCTCTGAGGAAGGGGAAGATGACTCGGAAGAGTGGAGCAAGGGCTATGAAATGGATGTGGAGTTGAGGGATACCATGGCAAAGTCTGTGAAAATTACTTCAAAAGGGAAATCAAAAGGCTCCAAGAAAGAAAAACCTTCGGCTAAGAGGAAGATGGAGGTGGCTCCTGGTTCTAGTGAGAAACCCTTGTCTCCTAGCGAAGGTGGTGTTAATTGTTCTGTTAATGATGATGTTGAGAATGTCTCTATTGGGGATCCTTTGCCTGGGAAGGGGGAAATTTCCTCTGCGTATGCTCTCAAGGTGCCTAGAGATGAGGGTTTGTGTTTGAAAGTGCATGCTAGTGTTGTTAATTCTTGTACTGCTGAGTTGTTGAATGTCCCTAGGCCTATGGAGGTGTAGGGGATGGAGTCGGTCAAGCACTCTCAAGGGTTTTCTTCAGTTGAAGGGTTGTTAAAATGGAATAGTTGGAAGTGTTAGATGATTTAGCTAACTTGCCTAATAAGGAGCGAATTAAGGTGGAAGTGGTTGAGGTCGAGGACTCCCCTATCGAAGAGGATGATGAGCAAAAATTGGATCAATCTGATGCTCCTGGTAACATTGAGCTGAATGATCAACCTCCTATTAATTGGGATGATGTGCATATGGTTGAGGATGGAACATGAAATTTGTTGTCTCTAGTGAAGTGGTTGCTTTTTAGGTTAAGGAGCTCAATATTCAGATGAAAAATTGGCAGGAGGTTTATGTTGCTATGCTCTATGGTAATCAGAAGGAATGGGCTATTAAAGGAAAAGTTAAAACTATGAACGTCATGTTGGATAAGCTAATTAATGATGCAGATCATCTAGGATTTTCTCATGAGGAGAGGATTTCCTCTTTGGAAATGTTGGTCAATAAAATTTTAGAGGACCGTGTTGCTAGACTTGAGGAGAGAACTGATAAGATGTCAGATGATTTAAGAATAGCAGTTAATATCAACAACAATTCTCTGAAGACTATAGCTAGGGGGCTCTCTGTTTTAAACGAGAAATCCTTTAATTGGATTGGTAAACCTCTTGACTTGGGTGAGTTAGAGAAAGTGATTGATGAGATCAACTGCTCGAACCAAGTGGAGAAAGCTAAGGATTCTACTCCAGTGTTGGAGAAAGATGTGCAGGTTGGGTCGTGTCTTAGGACAAGGAGCAAGACTAAAAAGAGAGTTGTTGTGTTTGTGGATGAGTTTAAAGATGTTGTGGATATGCAGGAGGATGTCATTAAGGAGAATATGGCCTCGGTGAATGTTTTGGATAAAATGTTGTAGTTGACACTTTCCTTTTTGTTGGATCAACAGGGTTGCTAATGTTTATGTTGTTGTTCTATTGATGGGTTCCTTATGTTTTATCTTTTGTCAGCCTTTTGGTCTTTTGGGCGATTGGTTTTTATTGCTTAGTTTCTCTTGCAACTTTTCATTTTTGTAAAGGGTTTCGGGGCCCCTTCGAAACCTATTTTTCCTTATCAAAAACTAACATAAGAAATACAATCATGGATGGCATTATTTTTGTATTTTCTATACTTCATTACTTAACCACTAACCTCACATAATCATTCTCGAATGTCTATGATATCAATTAATCTTATTTACAATTCAACTATTAGAGAGTACAAGGAAATCAACACTTTAACAAGACCTTCTAATAAACTCATTTAAATTATTTGAGCAATTATATAATATATATATCTTCTTTTTATAACATAATAACTCTAATAATATAGTTTAGTCACAATTTTAAGCACGGTACATAAATAAATACACACACACACACACACATATATATATAATCATTTTATTTAACAAACTACTGGTTTAATATGAGAGGATAGTATTTTACATTGCAACATATTTAAACATACAATAATGAGTAACTAAATATATATATATATAAATCATTTTCCATTATTTAATTCCAACTTCATTAATCCAATATAATAACCTCATAGACAAAATCGCTCCTTTACTAAAGTCATACTATATATATATATATCCTTACGTATCTGATTATGTAAATATCATAAGACAGATGACAACATAAATAAATATAACCAATCAAGAAGGGAATCATATGCATATGTATATTGACAAACATACTTATCTAATGAACATAACTCATATGCCAAAACAACCACCTCAACATGAAGGTCAAAAGGTAAGGGGATTTAAAAGAGTCAAATTTGATATAGATAAATACAAATTCTACAGTGAAAATCGAATTCTTAATCAAACAACATTTGGGCTAGAAATTATATGAAGTCCTTTGAGGTGGTTAAGCCAATTGCTACCTCGAAGGGTAAACAGTCTAAGCCAATAAAGGAGTATGAGATTTCCTCTGAAGAGGAACTAGCCAACAAAAAAGTGAAGAAAAGGAAATTTATTTTCAAAAAAGAGACAGATTCATAAGGGATGTGAACTTTTTCCCAGATTCACTTGCTTCCTTGGAGGTGGGTCCTCAATCCCCTATTGTGGGAAATACTAAAAAAGGGGAGTCGTGTGCTAGCGAGGGCTATTTGATTTGTAGTGATAAGGTGGTTGCTGATTTTTTGAGTAGGGGTGTGAAGGAGAAGATTGATTTGTATGGTGTGGCTTCTTCACCACCCCCTGTAACCAAGCAGAAGAAGGAGCTGGAGGAGGGAAGCAGGAATAAATAGGTTCTAAGGACTGTGATTCAATTATTGGAGAGGTACTTTCCTCTCACCATAGCGGGTGGTCTGGATACTGATGATTCTCCAAGTGTTAAGCCAGACTTGTAGCAAAAAGGTAAGATTGGGGTTGCTGGTGGTTTTTTTGTTGTGGATACCCAGGATGCAGAATTGGAGGGGTTGAAGAAAAGAAAGGTTGTGGCAAAGGAGATTGCGAGTTCCATTCACAAAATCAAGACTTCGATAGTTGCTAGGAAAGGTAAGGAAATCTCTATCTGTCAGGATAAGGTTAGCTCCTCTGAGGAGCAAGATGCTTTGGGGAAGGGGGTTTTTAATATTGATAGAGAAGATATGTTGAATGTGTTGGGAATTGCTCATGAGGGTTCCATTATTTTTTTCAAATTATTTAAATGGTTTTTTCATGAACTCAATAAAACTAATGTCAAAGTTAGGGGTGTGGTGAGTAAGGCTGAGGAGTCCTCTATCCAAACCTAGATAGATGAATTGTTTGATTCCTTAACTATTGTGGAGGACACTATGGCAAAGGAAACTCTTAAGATGAAATAGAATTTGGAAGGTAGAATCCTCACCCTTGAGGATCAAATGGAGAAAATTTGGGCTACTGTGATGAGGGGTGGGGAGGTGTCTAAATCTGTTGTTAAGTTTGATTCTGTTGGTGTGATTTCTTCTGTGGTTCTAGTGCCAAGAAGTGAAAGAAAATTTTCATGTTGAAGAGATCAGTGTTGTTGGTAAGTTGATGGAAGAGGAGGGTGGGAGAAGGGTAATGTTTTGGTTATTGAGGAGAATATAGATGGACTTGGTGCTAGAACTAGAAACAAAACTAAAGCTCAGGTTGGGGTTTCTAGTAAAGAAATGCTTGATATTTTGGATGATGCTTAGAAGGCTACGACGAGCAACGTGCAGGCAACGAATATTCTAAAAAACATGTACTGCTACTAGTTGGGGTCCTCCTTTTTGGCTAAATTTCTGTTGTTGGTTTGTTGTTGATAGGTTGATTTATGCTTATTGTTGTTTTCTTTTTTATCATGGACTTTCTTTTGTAAAGGGTTTTGAGGCCCTTCAAAACCCATATTTTACCTCTAATCAAAAACATTTTGGCTGGACATAGTAAATAGACCACAAGGCAGTGATAAAGGGGGACGTTGGAGGTGCACAAATTGAAGGATTGGCTTGGTGAATGAAGGCAGCAAGGCATCTCCAGATTCAAGACTTTTACTTAGCACTATGAGAGAAAAGAAAATAGCATCCATTATCAGCCGCCATGGTGAAAGGTTAGCAATTACATTTGGTTGAATAGATATGGCTTGAGTAAGTTTAGATTGCCATGCTACATCTACATTCATTTCCAAGTTTGTTGCAAGAGAAATCATTTGGAGAGATGTGAACTATTTCCATCATTTTAAACAACGACTAAGTTCATGCGGGAATATTGGGGATGCTAAATAAAACAATCAAAAAATAGGCTTGCACATGAATACTCTGCACTTGGTTGACATGAAGCAAAGAGAGGAAGTATAGACAAGGCATGCGAACTATATTAGCACTAGGAATGTGAGATCCATGATGAGGAAACTAGCAGTTAAATTCATCAAAGAGTTTCTAATGACATACAAGTTAATTTAGATACATAAACATCCTCTATTCGAAATCCTATCGATAATCCAACAAATTCATTTGGAAGTCTAATTCAAAACTATTCTCTTAGTTGAAAATTCTTACTCTTTAACTAGGCTAGAAGACTATTGGACGTGCAAGCAAGTTCTAATGCTTGATTGAGAATATTATTAATGAAATAAAATTTAATAACAATACACTTAATAGAATACACATGGATTAAACAAAATGATTATAAACATTCATACCAGATCCGTGAGGTTTAACATCATGGAGAGGGAAGTTTCTGATAATCAACCTATGTCTTTTCTAAAGAGAAGCCCGAAGGAATACTTTGCACATGGAGAAGTTTTCAGACCTTCTTGTAGCGCGCTTCCCATTTAGAATTTTCTCGCAGACAAATATTATTTCTTTTTTCCACTTCGAAAAATAGTAGTTTAATCAAAAATCTGTACTTTGATATCTATTATTGTAGACAAGAATTTTTGTTCAGAAACAAAGATCAAAGATGAAAAGCCTCCTCAGAAATATCATTATTAAAACAAAGAAATTGATTCAATTTTCAGAAAGAAAAAACAAGCAATAATCACTTACTAAGACAAGTTTCTATTTCACAACCAGTTTGGAGCCATGCATGGGCTCGCACTCGCTTTTTCTATCTTTTTATTTGTTTTTCTTTCTTATCATTTATCTTGATTCGAAATTAATACTAATTTTAATATTTTATTTCCTTTTAATATCTCCTTACAAATTAAATTCATTAATTAAAAATTTAATATTAAATCATAATTTATTTTTATATTTAATTGTGAAAACACTTATAATTTACTCATTTAATTTAATAATTAATCATTCAAGTGCAACATATCCACCCACTTAACAACATAGTTTATTTAATTATATATTTAATTCTACATCAAATAACAACTTTGTTAAACAATTAAATTTTAACACTACGTATCAGTAAAAACTCACCCAAAAAAATTAATCAAACATCAAGAAAGGGCCAAACATGGAGTGCACTACATAGAATTACACTTAGTATGGACATTTTTAGGAGTTTGATTTTTTTTTTATATGATTTTTTCTTCAATTTTTTTTTCTCTAGTCTGACCTCATGCAAGGAAAGTAGGGGTGGTACTAATGAGCATTATAGAGCTTGTTAAGTCAAGATGTGGAAGTATGTTGACTTCTCTTTGCACTTTGGTCAATTCCCAAAAAGTTAAATTTAAGTAATGATAAAGTAAGTGGGGTAGATAATAAAATCTTATCTATGGATGACAATGAATATTTTTGGATAAAAAGAAGTTAATTGATTCTTTCTAATAAAGTGTGCCTTACAACATTTCCTTGACAATAAATGCCAATTGATAAGGATAAATTGACATTTTCACTAATGTATGATAAGACTTGACTAGTGTACCTAATATCCTTAGGAAAGAGGAGGGGATTGTACATTCTTTCAATGTTATTTAATGGTGTGATATGTACTAATGCACATGATTGAAGATGATATTTTTGAATACATGACTAGACTTATGAATTTTGCATTATTTGCTACTTCTACTAATGGATAACATTTGAAATGTAGAAATTTGAAAGTATTGTATGGGATTGCAAAAGTGAAATGCACTCAAAATAGTTTTGTTTTGCATTATTACTTGTTGGAATGGATAATGGGATGTCTTGTGAGTTGTACTATTGTTGTCTTTAGTTATGTTTTGTTCATTCATTTCGCAATCCTCCTTCCCACTGCATTATTTTATTATTGTAATCTTTTCAGTTTTGATCAATACATATTAAAAAAAAAACACCCAAAATAGGATCACAAAACATAAAAAAACATCTAAGGTGAATAAACAATAAAAAATTGAATTAATAGGGTATTAGGGAAAAGTAGCATATCTAAACAATGGATCATGTCTTGGATCAAAAACATCTAAGGTGAATAAACAATTGAAAATTGAATTAATAGGGTATTAGATAGGGAAAAGTAGCATATCTAAATGATGGATCATGTCTTGGATCAATGCTGCACAAAAATAATCAAACCATGACATGAAATTGTGCATTTAAGATATTGACCTAAAGTAAAGTACAACTAGAGTGGAAAAAATTTAAGATATGCTTCCTACACAATTAAAATTTGTAAAATATTTTTTTGGAACAATATTAAGTTAAAAAAGAAGTTGATAACAAATTTAAAATATTATTTCTCCCACATAATAACTTACCAATCTTCCTAACACATTATACACAAAAATAATAAACATTTAACTATTTTAATCATTTTTTCAAAATTATAAACTATTGAAAAGAACAATAGACTTTAGCAAGTTCAATCATTCCTAAAATGAAATATTATCACAAATATGATCATAATACACAACAAACAATTTTCTTTCCAATTATTAAAAATCTCTAGACTCCGAAAACTCCAAAATCTTAACCTTTTCTGTGCATTGACGGAGATGGAAAGAAATGGATCTGATGAATACTCTCAATAATAACAATGAAAACCCTAATATTAGTTATCATATGTGCAGCTGGTGTGTGTTAACCACACTTGGAAAGAAGAAAAACACGGAAGTTACTGGATCTTGACTAAAAAAAAATCTAAGAATCTGTGCCATGGTAGATCTTTAATCGAAAGGAGTCAGAGCTGACAAGGACGGCCAACCCTAAAGTAAATCGTATACTTTTAGCCAGCACTCGCATTAAAGTGTAAATAAAAAAAACTGACAGTAACATATGAATGCAAAAATGTCAGTAGTCGTCTTCTTTTATCGTGGTATTTCCTTTCCTTTTCATAACTGATCTCTGACTAGTTTTCTTTCTCAGTAATTTCAGGAAATGTACTTGGAATGCTTTTTCTCTTCAAAGTAATACTCAGCTCTCAATGCCTGCCCATGTCTGTGCGAGAGTATTATAAATTTGATTCAAATAGAAAACTAATTGCAATTACAGGAAGAAAATATACTTCCAGAAGGCAATCATGTCAAGCTGCAATGGGCATTTGTGCTACGTTCAATGCAAGCATTGCAACACTCTTCTAGCGGTAGGGGAACAAAATCTTATATTTTCTGCACTGCCAGTTCAATTTTAAACTGTTTTCAGATTCACCCAGAGGAGAATCTGAAAGTTTACTGTTTAAAAATTTGACCTTCTAAGCAAGCTTTTTTTAGTTTATGAGATTCTTCCACAAGTTCTATTTTCAAAAAATCTGTCTGTATATCTAACATGTTTCCCCCCTTTCTGGGTTTTTTTTGGGTTTTCTACTCTATAAAGTGTTAATAGGATTCTTGGGCAGTTTTCATTTTTGAAAAATCTATTTGCATTAACAATATGAAATATGGAAATTTCTATAGTTCATGAGATTTCTCATTGTAATGAGATTTTTGGAGTTTGACTGTGTGATAATTTCTACATCAATGTTTCCCATCATATATTATGATCAGACATCAAGATGAGTTAATATCAGAAAAAAAAAAAAAAAATCAAAATTCAGAAATCTCATTGCATTGAATCTATCAGCACATTTATCATTCTCTTTTCTAGTTTGATTTCCTTATCTAAGGTGTTACATGAAAAAGGCGAATATCTTTAGATTGTCTGAGTTATTAATGGTGATTCTTGACAAGCAGGTGAATGTACCGCCTAGCAGTTTATTTCAGACAGCCCCAGTGAGATGTGGGCATTGCACTGGTCTCTTGTCTGTCAACCTCACTGGACTGTTTCATCCATTATCAAACCAGGTAGGAAGGATGGCTTTAAACTTGAGAATCTCAAGCCTTATCTCTTTGTTTATTTTCACACAAACAAACATTGCCTTGATATAAGATTTCTGAGCGGTGGGAATATTGTCCATGTTTTCAGTTCTAAATGTCAACTGTCTTGAAGAGATGAGAAATTACAAGTTTAAAATCATTTGGACAAAACATTTATTATGCTGGGACTTTTACATCTTAGAGAAATTATTTTGAGCTTCGTTTTGGAAGTAAATGTTTTGATACCATTATCTTAAATCCTGTTCTTGGTTTAATTGGATTTTCCTCCATAAAAAATTCTCAGTTCACGTCTAGTATAATGGGTGGTGATTCTTTGAAATATTAAAATCAACAATATTCTATAAAACACTGCATGGAGTGAATACCATTGCATTCTATATACATAGTTCTATGTTGGATATTCAATTTGTCAATATAATACAATGGTATTCAACAAACACAGGTAAATCAATTTAGTTTGTTCTTTCATTGATTTCTAAACTGATGTTATCCACAAATAGAAACCGCAAGAGGAGGTTATCAACTGTACCTTTAAAAATAGAGAGGAATCACCTTCACCTTCGACTGCCCCATATGGAGGAGGAGTTGAACCAGAAACATCCAGATTTGTGTCCCTGGGTAACCATAAATTATCTTCCCTGTCAATTATAAACATTTGTATAGAAGTTCTATGATGTACAATATATCTGAAAAATTCAGTTGATCTATTACAGTCCCTGAAAAAAGACAGCGAGCTCCATCAGCTTACAATTGTTTCATAAGGTACGAACCAGTTATTCAAAAAATATCAAACAAATTGAATTAAAAATTAATTCAATGGCATTGAAGTAGTCTTCTTATGTGTATATATAGGGAGGAAATACAAAGGATCAAGGCAATCAATCCAGATATCAGTCATAGGGAAGCGTTTGGAACTGCTGCCAAAAATGTATGGAACATGGTTATATCTCCTCCTCCTTTACCCATTACCATTACAATTATTTACATTATAAGCATATTTTTAATATCAAGTATCCACAATTCATATTGATTACTGCTAGATGATTTCTAGATTCGATCGTGTAAGAATTTTTGCATCAACGTTTCGGATCACACTCCGTGATCCATCATCAGGATAGCTGTGTGATCCATCGTCTCATCTATCCTGATGATGGATCATGAAGTATGATCCGAAATGTTAGATGCCAAAATTCTTACACAATCGAATCCATAAATCATCTAGTAATAATCATAAGCATAGTTTCTAGTATAATTAGTCTGGTCTCTCACAAGAAAATGTATGTTTGTTGTTCAGTGGGCTTACTTGGGCTTGATGCTGCCTAACACTAACAGGGAAGTTAATCCCAATCAGGTGAGTGAACTGTGTTTCAGAAGTTTAAGAAATCTTCCGCATAAACCATTTTAGTTTTCCTTTACATGATCTACATAATGGTTTCTATTCTTTTAGTGCAGTGTGAATAGTATAATTAATTTTGTCCTCAATGCATTATACTACAGGTTGAGTTTGAAGGTCAAGATGCATCTCAAAATGCAAATGTGCTGTAGAAGCAGATGAGCAAAGGGTGAGGAAGAGGAGTGCTGCTCTTCTCTACTCTTCTGCTACTTTTAATATGTAGAAGCAATAAACATTTCTGAATCTGTCTGTATTCTAGTTCTATTACACTTCCTTTCTGTAGCATAAAGTTCCTTTAATATATAAATTTACAAGTTAGTAATGGTGGTTATCTCTTTCAAATTCAATAGAATATAGATTTATGCATTTGAATGCCAATTGGTCATCAGCATTCCTCATCCATTCTATGTGGTTATGACGGTGGAATGCTTTTTCTACTGATAAATTCACTTGTGGAGTTAGAATTATGTAAAAAAAATTAAAGAATTCAATCCATACCAAATAAATAATTCTGTCTTTTTAAAAGTAAGTTAGTTCCATAATAGTTTTTGAATCTATGATTCTATTAAAAATAAATTGTATTTTAATAATTTGTTGTTATTCATAAGTTCATTCTTTTTACAAATTTTAAGTCTATTTTCTTTATTCATATTCTTAGGGAATGGAATGCTGTCATGGATTGTTTGGTCGAATCCATTTCTGATGTTAATCTGACTTGGAAGGTTACATATTGGGTGTCCAATGCCTTATGCTCAATCTTTGTAAGATGGTCAGTTCCTTTAGAATGATTTGGTTTGATATGACGGATTTGTTTTATTTCACTTTGATATTTTATTGGTTTCATGATTGTTTTTGGCTCCTCAAGGTGGAGGGTTTGTGGAAAACCTTCTTGAATTTTTACTCTTTTGGACTCTAATGATAGTTGTTACTGTTTGAAATTTTTTGTGTAAATTTATAAATTTCTTAATTAATATATTTATCTTTTTTCCAAAAAAAGTCAATATGATTAATAATATATAAAGTTCTACCTTTCTTTGATCTATACACGTGTGTAACATCTATTAAAAATATGTTTGATTGAAATAAGTTTTTCAAGTTTTATTTGATTGTTTTGTTTTAAATTTTATTTAATAAATTATGATTGTTTTTTAATTAAATTTTTGGATTGTATAGATGTGGTTAAAGTTATTTAAGGGTAGATTATGATCCAATTATATTCTTTAAGGGTTCAAACTTGAATTAATATCATAATGAAACATATGATCCTTGAAGTAATTGAATTCAGTATAGAAAAACTTTTGGATTTTGACCGTGTAGTATTTTTTTATCATCTATATTTGGTCCATCATCAAGATGGGTTAGAGATTGAATTCTTATTGTAATCAACCAATTAAACTACAATCCTTTGATATTAAAATAATTTTAATATTTATTATATAATAAAATATAATGAAAGACAAAATATTTTTATTTATAATTGATTATAAGATTGATGACAATTTAAATTTAAATATAATTTTAAATAAATCATCACATATAGATCAACAATAAATATTTTGGTTGTCAGAATTGTGGAACAAGATGTCCCTGATCATCCTCCTATCCTCTGCTACTTCAGTTGGTCCCAAAAGGAAAAATCCCCCTGTACCTTGTGAAAACCCTGACAAACCTAAAACTAAACCCCTGGCTAAAAAGAAAAAAGGGGTTACAGGCCTAGCTCAATCAAAAGTGGTTGTTGGGTTTTGTGAATTGAAGAACACTCCCACTAAAAAGGAGTACAAACCTATAGGAAAGAACAAACTTGAACCTAAAAGGAGAAAAAAGGACACCCCATGCCATGTGGTGGAGCCAGACATGGTCACTAAGGAGGGGGACTCTGCTGACAAACATTCCCAAGGGGACACCGTTGTTGCTACCAATGTGGGCATGGGGATGGAGCTAACTAGTGTCAGGCAGTCCAACAGATTGGCCAAAAGCAAAAAGGAGCACCCTGTTGATGAGATATCCAATGAATCTGAGCAAAAGGAGGGTAAGGAGGATAGAAAACATGATACCATTGAAGAAACTGAAGATTATGCTAAAGGGTTGAAACATTTTTTGAAACTAAACAAAATGTTCTGTGAAGACTCCACTCTAGAATCTTTTGAACACCTGGTTGGGAACGAGGATGAGGGAAAGGTAGAGACTAAGAAGGAGGAGCTCGACATTCTACGGTCCTATGTGGAAAAGCTGAAGAGGAAATTCACTAGACTCACTCACTTCATAGTTCACATCATCCCCAAGTCTGTTGTCACTATGTTCGTGTTGCGCAAGGAGGTGCAAAAAAAGAATGTTGAGGAAGGACCTAGCAACAAATGGGTGGGTGATGAGATTTTGGATCTCCTTTTCTAGGAATGGGAGGGCTTAGCAAAGTAATGGGTCGGGTGTGTGGGTGGGTTTTATGTTTGTTGTTGGTTAGTTGTTACTGTAAGATTTTGGCATTTTTCTATTATTCCTACTACTAGACTATTAAATGATGATTTTTTTTACTTTTGATCCTTTTTGGCCCTCTAGACTCCTAGTATAAAGAGTATTGCACCCTATAAATAAATACTTATTGAATTCATTTTCTAACTTCATTTAATTATAGATAAAATAAAATAAATTTATTTTCAATATATTTAATAAAATTTATATTTATAAGATATAATATTTTTATTTTTATTTTTATTAAAAATTATTTCTTTTTATACTTCAAAATTAATAATAAAGTTTCATTATAGTCAAATAAAAATATCCTTAAGAAAACAATCCTTGCAAAAACATTTCCATTGATCTACTGAAAAGATACACAATTCACCACCCCATTGTTTTTGAAAATCACTAATACAATCACTTTTCCTAAACACTTTTCAAATGGTACTTTCTAATGATTAAGACTTAATCTGATACTTATGATAAAACAACCACCTTATGTAAGTTCAAGTGTTTGAACTAAAATGTAGAAAAATTATTTCATATCTTCAAAAATGTATTCTCACATACAAATGGGGTCATTCTAATCACTCAAGGACAAAAATAATGAGAATAATAGCACTATAATCTCTAAGAAAAATGTAAAATTTAAAATTTAAATAAAAAGAATAAGAGACTGTGGTAATAATATATAACAAGAGCTGCAGAGCAATGAAGTTCCTCCAAAATGTTCTAGAATAGTTATGTTTTAATTTGTTGTGTTTGCTAAGTTTTAGCAACAATGTTGATAAAACAAATAAATGATAGTTACATAAAAAGAAAGTTTTCCTCTAATAATAAATAGTTGACATTTATAACTGTATTTTTGTTGTGTACCTTATGAATTTTAAAGAGAAAATGGCACCAAACATAATGGAGTACTCAATATACGTACAATCTAAGCTAGATATACCAACTTGAGGCTTGAATTTTCACACGCCTTCTTTTAGAAGGGGATATTAACAAAGGCAGGAGCATTTTGTAACCAAAATTAAGACAAAATGATCCAAAAATGTTTGAGGATGTTGTATTAATATGATTCTATGTGCAATTGGATCTTGTTTGATCAAATGACATATTTATTCTTCTGCATTTTGTCACAAATTGATTATTTTGCAAGAAAACACTGACCAAATGGAATAATTTTAAAATCATATATACACATACAAAAATACAAGTAATGAATGATTTGTGTAATTGTTTTCTTCATCACTTATATAGAATTCAAGTCAACTTTAAGTTTCCTAGCTATTATCCTTGTTCTACAATCTTACTTCTAGTCTTTGGCAAATAATCTCAGAATTGTCTGGACATAAGTTTCTTGAATATCTCAAGGTACTTAAGTTATTTGAAATATACATTACAAGAAAGAAACATCTTAAAGTTAAAAATATTTAGACATGTTCTTTAAACATTTGTTCATGCTTTATCATGGTTTTCCTGATTTGTTCTATTTTATCCTCTGGGAGATTCTGCAGAAAATTTCTCTATCCAAAAGCATGCACAACTTTGCTATAGTTATTGTTGATGTTGGTGTGAGAGGAGGTGGGGTAGTTTGAAGATACATATTTAAAAATAATTCTATTGCTCCCACTTATGATGGAAAATCATGAACAATTCTACTAGTCTGCATATATAAACTAAAATAATTTAGTGACTCCAATTTCCAAAGAGAAAAAAATGCAGCGCTACAAAATTGAATGGCGATTTGTGAAATCCAATAAATATATTTTTTCCCTTTTAGAAGCTTAATAGACCTTGTTTTATCTAAGGGAAGGCAGAGAAATCCATGGTACAATAAAATTGTCTTTGAAATATATCTGCCACTTTGTTGGGAAAAGATAATTTAAACAAAGCCACTGTGTAGACAGTGGAATAGGGGAATAAAATTATGAACCTTCTTAACAATGCAATCAACATTTTCCTTCTATTTAATTCCAATAGTCATGGCTAGTAAATTCTGATGTTGATTCCCCATATCCTGCCACATGAAATTTGGAGTAGAACTTAGCAATTTATGATGTCTATTACAGAATTCTCGAAGCCAGTTCAACTCATTTGTCTTCAAACATTGTACAAGAGTCACAAACAAACATTATGAAAAGTGTTAGCTTAGCCTCTTGTAGTTTTGTATTAAGAATCAAATTAGCCATGCCCATGATATACTGAACAAATGGATGACCAATGGACATATGAAATGTTGCCATTATATGCAAAAATAAATATAATAGATATTTAGGTCACAATTGGCAAGACATTCCATTTTAGGAATATGGATAGTTGCAAGGATATTCCATTAGAGGAACATGGACTGCATAGACATTGCCATACACCTATACCCACAATTCCCAATGACTACATTTGTACATAATATATAAATAAAATTTTATTGAGTGAGAAGGAGAAGGTAACTTTTGATTAGTTATTTCATGCCGACAATTAGAGGATAACGCATTCCTAGGGAGTTATGTTGAGGGTAGCATATAATTTGATTAAGGATATGATAATTCACCTTTGAAACCTCTTCAGTGTACCCCATTCTTTCATGAAAATTTTGTCTTTTTATTATTTAAAGGGGTGTATGGTGGAAATAATTGTATGAAGTTCAATTAATATTGACTTATATAATTTGTAAATGGTGGTCCATTACTCAGGCTGTACAGAAGTTGACAGTGAATAGTACAAAGCAAGTTTCCATGGTTATATCTTCTCTTAAACCGGGTGTTGTGACACTAATAAAGGACCTCAATGGCAATCATGTTCTACAACATTTCCTACAGTGCCTCATCAATGAAGACAACCAGGTAAAAACCCAGTGCCTTTGTAAAAGATCTTCAACATAAAACATATCTCTGAATTGCTATAGTTGGATAAGGATTTTCTTACTGAATTATTTTATTTATGCTTTCACTGTTTTGCTTGCATTCAATGTTAAATATTTACAGTGGGTTAGTTTTGAGTTAATAATTTCAACTCTTATATTTCAGAAAGTGTATGTTTGTATATATGTACAAGTATGAAGTAATTTTCTTTGCAAATTTAAACATCAAAATAATTTTCATGATGAGAGTGGCTCCCTTATTTTCTTTAATACAGTTTTACAAGTTATAATACCATTCTTCTAGTTAATGTGTTTTCCATATAGCTATCATGTTGGGGAGGTGTGATTGGTACATGGAAAAAAATGTTAAGCAGGGAAATAAAGTATTGTAATACATTTTATGTTATTAACCAATCAATTTTTTGAGATGGAAGAATTTATGCATTAAATATGTGTATAAATATGAAAGTATTATGTTGATTATGGAACTTCATAAACTTCATGGGAACACCAAAATTATAAATTTAATATTTATTCATGTGATGTTGATGTTGATTAAACGCTTCAAGAAAAGTGATCAACTTAGTTCCTGTCAGTCTAACATTTAGATGTGGAACATAACACATAAGAAATGTAGGAGAATATGGAAAAAAATGCTGAAATGAATTTTTTAAAGAGGAAAATAATAATTGAAGGAGAAATTTCTAAAGCAATCCATTCTAATTCATTCTACTCTCTTATCACTCTCTCTCTTCCCTTTTGTATTTTCTCCCCTCTGCTAACTATAGCTTCTATAAAATTTATGGCAATGAAACCCCCTGGAGACCCCTCAATCATGTGCAAGGTATTCAACAGGTGACTCAAAAATGCATTCAATATTGAAGAATATCCCAAGGCTCTTGCTATTGTGAAAAGACAATTGAGTCTACAAGTTAGGAAAACATTGAATAGAAATTATATTAGAACCCTCAAATGACCCAATACAGTTGACTGATAAGTACAAGTTACTATAGTTACAAGTAAAACTAAAACTAGACACTAAAAAAAAGGTTTCACAAATGAAACCTATGCAACTCATTTGATGCAAAGCAGCAAAAGCTATATAAAAAAACAACAATCATAAGGAAAGACACCATATAGGACCATAAATCCTTTCAATGTAGAGGTTGAGTTTTGTAATTGTTTGATATTGAGATTTATTAGTTAACTCAAGGGAGTATTTGTAATAAGTTCTTCCACTTTCACTCCAAGAATGTGTCATCTTTTGGGACATGGCCAACAAACTGTTAACTGAAGATTTGTTTATGCAAAGTTACAACAGATCAATTAATACATTTCAATTCATAAAAACATCCATAGAAAATGGTTGATGGCTTGGAAATATAGAAAAAAAATATTACTTACCCTCATTTTTTTCTCTATTACCAACAATATCACTAAAGTCCTTTGTCATAATCTATTGAACTTGAATTTGATCATTGTTGTTCAACTTTGATAGGTTTCTCTACGTCTTGGTATCCAAATAAAGCTTTCTAATTCTTTGGATGATTGAATTTGTTTCAGTTCCAGAGTCATCATGTAAGTACTAAGTCATATATCTTTCAAGAAAGAGTTATGGAACAAAGATTACCTCGAAGAAAAAATCTCAATTCATACAAGATATTTAATTTTTGGATTCATACTAAGTTATCATTGCTTAATAGTTGAAACAAGGACATGAAAAACTATAAACCAAGAAGAATATGTTTTTTTGCAAGTGAGGATAAACTAGAGGGATGTGACTAGTACTATCCTATTCCTAATTAAAAGGCTACAATATCATGTTTGATGTTCATAAGACCAATACTGCATACAGGGACCATATGCATTGAAAACCAAGAGGTATGAAAGTTTGATTTTCCTAACATCGTAGAAAAAGAAATTGAGGCTATCTCGAATCACTATAGAGCCTATAAGGCTAAAGAAAAACCCACATTGTCCATGTCAATCTTTAGTTTAAAATTATATATGCCTTTATAGAAGTCAAATATGGTTGCATTAGTGCCCTTGCTATCCCACCATAAATAAATTATAAAACCACAAAGCGAAAAGCCTGGTGATAGAAAAGCATAAAACCACCAGGGAACCTAAACATATGTCAAAAAAGAAAGAGAACCAACACAAAAAAAAATAGAATTTTGTATGCCCTAAAGATTTAAATAGTTTACCAAGCTTGTTGAATTTGACTACTAAACATATGGGTTATAGGGACAGTCTTGAGGTAAGTGAATACTAAGCTTAAGCTACCAAAAAGAAATTTATTTTTTTATTTAAATTCTATACTCCAATACATATATCCTATAGGGTCTTTGGTGGAAGCAATTATCAAAAATAATAATAACTAGTTTATTACCTTCTTCCCAATTTTGATTGAAATTGGAGGCCGCCCGGAGCTGGTTATGGTGTTCTCGCCGAGGTCACCATGGGTTTGACTCTCCGGTGCTCCCATGGTACCCTGGTGTGTCCCGCCAGCACCCGGCCATGGTAAAAAGTTTACCGCAGGGGTTATAGGGGGCCGTGCTGCACCCAATTCCCCTTGTTAAAAAAAATTGATTGAAACTCAATTAGGTTTCTTGAAAATATTTAGATTATAGGATCATACTAATTCACTTTTCAAAGTCAGCACAAGAACAAGAGATTTTTTTTTTCTTTTCTGGATTTTGGATAAGATTAGTTACCTGGATGTCATCTAAGAAAATAGGTAAACTATTTGAGAGAATAAAGGGAAATGACTTCTAAAAAAATAAGAACTATTCTTATTGGCAGGTTAGCAATTCACGCTTAGTTTTGAAAGAGGGAAGTACATCAGTGGTAGTGTAGCTCATTAGGTCATATAGGGTAGCTATTGTTTCATCCAGCTACTGAGATTTAATCAAATGCTAACTAACACTTATTAATATGTCGATTAGCTATGAAGAAATTTTCCAGCAGACTCGAGTACTACAATCATGTGGCCAGTTGAGCCATGTGACCATTGATTTACATCTAACTACAGGAGGAATCACCCCAGTTGTCCAAATGGTAAAAGCCCAATAGTCTCAGCTCTATATACCTAGCAAGAGGGTTTTCCCTACCCAAATGGATGGGCCTGATGCACACCACTAATGTACTGAGCCATATTGGGTAGTCCTAAGTCGACAATTGACATCCTATCTTGATCATTTTCAGAGAGTTATCAATGTCTCTGGTGAAATAGCTATATATGATCTAGGAGATAAATGCATTTACAAACTATAAACTAGAGATGAAATTGCTATGAAATACACACATGAATATGAAATAATGAATAGTAGCCCCATAAGAAATATATATATGTAAATCATAATGCAAATATGATCAAGAATAACCAAACCATTCAATTTCATAGTTGTCTCTCAACAAATAATACCATTGAAAAAGAAGTATTTAATAAGAGTGATATTGCTTTCAATAGTTCTGCTACTGAAACATTCAATCCATCAGACCATCTGGGTCTAAGAATTTAAGAAGAAATAAAAACACTATATACAAATCTTGAGGCACAATTGTCTAAATAAGATGCCCAATTGAATGTCTAATTGACAAAACTCCAACAACAATTAATAGAAGGTATGCTCCTAGGCCTTGAAAGAACCCAACACAGTGAGAGGCAATGTTGTTTACTAAAAATATCTAATAGAAATACCCAAATAATATTATTAGCAGAATCATAAAAAATTACTACAGAATTTTTAAAAACCACAAATATTTAATCCAAAAAGAAAATTATGCACCTACAGCCTGATGAAAAAGAAAGATGATTACCTTAACCACCATATACTGTGAAATCCATGGCCATGGAAGGAGAACCAAAACAAAATCTCTTCTATTAGTTCCCGCTCTCTTTTCCTCAACCTAATGGCAGTCTCCTCTGGTATGAGGGAAAATCTGCATAAGGGGCAAATTGTTTGTTGGTGATCCAACCACTTGTCAAGGAAAATTTTGTGGAAGAAATGGGAGCATAGCATTTCCCTTATTTGATCCCGTTTCTCAAACTTACACATAAAAACAACACATTCCCGTATTATTTGTAGGTGCTTTATAGATCACAACAGGGGCATTCTGCCTGATTTCATCAGCTAGAACAGGCAATTGGGCGAACTCAGACCCCAAACCTAGAGCAAGTTCTAAAGATGTTTTGGGATTAAAATTAGAATATTCCCTTATGAGAAGTTGGTTACTCCTATTATTTACCAATAAATTAGTAGCAGATTAACAAAATTATACAATATTTAGCCTAAATTTTAGGAAGCATATCAAGAAATTTTTACAGCATTTGGCCTATATCTTAAGGAGCATGTGGAGAAATCTACACCAAGTTTTATCTAAACTCCAAGGAGCGAATAAAGAAAGTTGAACCACATTTTTCCTAAATTTTAAGGTGCAACTTTACGGAAACTAAAAGTAGTTACCATCCCCACAAGATGAAATAATTCAGAAATATTAGTAATTGGTTGTCTACTTTGTGTTATAGATTATCAAGAAAAAGTTTTCATATAATGAGAAAGTAAATATGACAAAGATCCAAGGCACCATAACCACAAAGAGTACATTCTAAGATGAGAGATAAGAATAAATTTTCAGATCTTTTTTTTGTTTTATGTTGCAAACCTGACCTAAAAATTACACCAACAGTAGAGAAACATTGAAATCTGCAATAGTAGCATTGCATTAATGAAGATCCCAGTTGAAGCCACCATGTGATTCATTGGACAAAAGCTCAAGTAGCCCATAATGATGCAGGTCCCAAAGCATAGAGGTAGATTGTCAACAAACCACCCCAAGACTATTCCACGTTTGCCAAAGACATCCTTGGCAAAATTTTGTGCGTCACATTTACCCACAACTACCTACCTTTTGTAAAACATGATACATTTTCATATTGTAGTGGTCTATATTAAATATGGGAAAAGGCTATCCAACCCTCAAAATAGTATGGGGCATCAGATGCTTATGCCTTGCATACCCTGGCGGCCGTACACCAAACCATGTTTGTTAGATATTTTTTGTTTTACATGCTCAACTGACATTTATTTATTTATATGAATTTTATATTCTCTATTGTAGCTGTTTATTTTTAAGTTTCAAAATTAAATGTGTATAATTTTTATTTTAGATATGTTTTTTTTCCTCAAGTATAATATAATGTTTAAATATATTATAGATTATGTAATATCATATATTATTTATATAATTTAGGTTTTTTTCTATATTTAATATAATTTTTATATTATATTATATTATAAATATAATATTATATCACATTTATTACAATATAGTATATATAATATTATGATATTATAATATAATAATATAATATTAACATATTATAATATAATATTACCATATTATAATATAATATAATATATTATAGATTGATATAATAATATTATAAATTATATAATGTTTATATGTTATATAATTATATATTATGTTTATTCTATAAATATATTATAGAATATGTAATATTATATATTAAAAATATAATGTAATAAATATATAAAAACTAGATGTTAATTAGAGACCCAATGAGGAGGAGAGTTATAATAGTTTCAAAGAATAAGTAAAACCTCCACCTTAACTTGTGAGGAGGTCCACATAGTAGAGGAGAAAAATACACAAGTATAGCCCACCTAAACTTAGATATATTTAAATTATTTGTTGACTAATAATGATGAGCTTAGAATAGTTAAAGAGGTAATCTAAATATATAATATGAAGCCCTATAACATGGTTATGGATGAATAGATGGTTTCACTAAGAATAAATAATACTTGGTTTAATAAATATATATAATATTAATATATATTGTAAAATTAATATATTCTAATATAATATATTATATATTTTAATATATGATATTATTTTATTGTAATATGGTAATATTATATTTTAATATCATAATATTATATATAATATATTGTAATAAATGTGATATAATATTATATTAAAATATATTAATATATTATAATATATAATATATAATTTTATATAATATCATAATATTATATAATATCATAATATTATATATATTTATTACATTATATTTTCAATATATAATATTACATATTCTATAATATATTTACAAGAATAAACATAATATTCTAATAATATATAATATATAAACATTATATTAAAATATATAATTTATAATATATTATATATTATATAATTATATAATATTATTATATAATTATAATATTATATATATAAATATATAATATTATATAATTATATATATATATTATTAACAATTATATAATTATATAATATTATATATAATTATATAATTTATAATATTAATATATAAATATAATATATTATATTATTAAATTATAATATTATAATAATATATAAATATATTGTAATAAATGTGACAATATAAATATTATATTATATAGAAAAACCTAAATTTATAAATATATAATTTTACAATATATATTAATACAATTATATTTATATAAAAAATATTATAATTATTTATTACATTATATTTTTAATATATAATATTACATAATCTATAATATATTTAAACATTATATTATACTTAAGGAAGAAAAACAAATCTAAAATAAAAATTATACACATTTAATTTTGAAACTTAAAAATAAATAGTTAAAATGGAGAATATAAAATTCATTAAGAAAAAAGTAAATGTCAATTGGGCACGCAAAACTAAAATATATCATCTAAAGTTTTTATCTATATGGAAAATTATGATTGTAGTGGTACGTTTCTTGGCATAAAAATTAATAATTTCTAAATATAAAATACATATTCACAAAAAAAGATGGGTGGTAAAAAGGCACACCCTGAGAGTCACATGGGCAGTACCTAGAAAACCAAAAGATTAACTAACATGGGCCGAACCCAGAAGTCCATGAGCACAAAACCATAAAATGGGCCATTAAGCGGCCAGAGCAGTGTCAGCAGAGTCAGGAGGGTCTCTGTCATCCAAACTTTTTCCCCATACATCAACAGGGTTAGTGATGTCAGGAGGAGGACCCCAACCATCATTAACATCTTTATCTTTTTCTTCTTCTTTATCCTTGCGTCGAGGCGATATTACAAGCACTAGACGCGGAAAGCATTTACCAATATCTAGCTAGCCAGAGCCAGAAGGAATGTCATCAGAGGGCCACCTAAAGCCACCACCGCCAAAAGACCACCCCTAGCCAACCTACGGCAGAGGGGAGAGAGTTCGTCGAGGAGGGCGAGAATCCCGCTGAAGAGGAGGATGAGATTAGAGGCACGTAGAACCAATCTGATGTCGGCCCCGAGAGGGTGACTAGCCACAAGAAGAGGTGGGTGAAGCGGGCACCCAAGCAACAGTGCAAGGAGCATTTCCCCAGTGATCCAACAACACTTGCAGGTGAGCAACTTCAAGTGCAACATTATTAGCTTGCACCTGGATCTGTAAAAGCACATTAGAACAAATAACTACTTTAGTATATAAAGAAACATTAATATTCATTTGAGAATGAGCAAATATGTAGGCATTTCTATCTTTTGAGATATTGAAAAGGATTTCCGCCCTGAAAGTGTGCCAAAGCTGGGTATACTTAGCAGGAAATCTGGGCGAATCTCCCAGGAGAATCATATGCCAAGAGAAGGGATCCGATCTGAAGGGCCGAAATAAGTCATGAATCCATGTCCAAAATTGTTGAGCTATGGGATAAAACTAGAAAAGATTCTTAAAAGTCTCAGCTTACCCACAAAAAGGGTAGCGAGGGTCTTGGACCCATAGGTGAACAAGCCGAGAACCCACAGGAAAGCCTTAAGAATACACCAAGCAAAGTGGGAAAGTTTCAGCTCAACACTTGTAGACTAAGTGGCAGCAAATATTTTACGCCAGACATGAGCGGGAGATTGAAGAAACCACCTCTAGTTCAAACTCTGAATCATAGGAAAGTGTGGTGAAAGCCACCTGTAACCAAGCCGAGGCTTGTAATTCCTAAAAGGGGTGTCTGGATACCACTTCTAGTCCTTACACTAGGGTTTTTTCCCACGAATTCCAACCTTATGAAGCATCTTTGCAGGGATAACATTCACCAGACCATCAAAAGTAGCATGGTCCTGGTTGTGAAGCCTGTATAGGGCACGAAACTCTTCCCATTGCATAATACGCATAGTGGTTCTATGAAAAATCTATTGCAGGGTTTGAATGCCCTTTTTGTGAAATATGAGCACCTTAAGCCAATGTGATTTAGCCAATGGCCGACCATTGCTGGAAAAAAGGGGCAACCACCAAATATTTTGCTAGTTGAGTGAGATTCCATCACAAAAACCAAAACCAGCCCAGCGAAGCCAGGGTTTGACAACCTCCCAGGCTTTCCAAATACTCTTAGCCACAAAATTTCCCACAATTTGGACTGGTTTCTCCATAACTAAAAGGTTTTGAAGACCAATCCCCTTCTAGGCGGGTCTGTACGTAGGAAAACCAGACTGGATACAATGTCTGAGAAGAATTTTTCAAGCCTCATTACCAGTGAGGGCATGAATTATCCATTTGACACACAAGGAAATCCCTTGTCGCTAAGTGGATAGTAACCCAAGTCCTCCAGAAGCTCTAGGAAGGAAACAAAATTCCTAGGCAACATGATGAAACCCTTTGTGGGAGTCAGCAAAGGCCCAAAGAAAATCTCTGAGCAACTTTTCAAGTTTTCCATAGGTAGCTTTTGAAGGGGCCCAACAAGAAGAATAGTAAACATGGGTGGCAGTAAGCACCTTAAAACAAACCTAGAATTTCCCTGCTAGAGAGAGGGGCTTAGTAATCCAATAGGTAAGCTTTTTCTCAACCTTGGATAGAACAACTTGTCATAACTCAGTTGGAGAAGCCTGAAGGAAAAGGGAATGCCCAGAAACTAAAAAATTTCTCTTGGCCCAATCCACTTCCAATTATACTGTTGAAACCAAGGAGGAGTAGGTAGAACAGATTATCTGTAGCACAAGTTTTTGTGCCACTAGATGGAAAAACCATAGGTGAGACAAAAAGTATTAAGGCAATCCAAGGCCGCTTTAATATTATCTTCTTCCTCCAAAAGAGTGAGGAAAGAATCATCTGCAAAATGGCCATTAACCAATTGATCCTGAGAATTAGGCAACGAAATACCCTCGACACACCATTGGGAAACTACGTGGGCCAAGAGGTAGCCAAATCCTTTAGCCACCAGCACATACAAAGAGGGGCAAGAGGGCATCCTTGCCAAATGGAATGAAAGAGGCCAAAAGCAGAAGATTGATGGCCATTGATGGTAATACAAGCCAAGGCATTCACAAAAATCATACAAACAACCTAAATAAAATTATGCCAAAATAATCAAAATCCTACTGGGATTTAAATGATAAATGAACATATGTACTTATTAAAAATGGAGTATAGCAATGAAAAGGGGTTGAAGAAAACCAAAAAAAGTAGTTTGATGAGTTTTGAAACTCTAGGATGTAAAAGGGAACATGAATGTCCTCAAGGGGCATGCTAGTGGGTATATTTGGTCAAAGGGGGTGCAAAAACTATGTCAATTTTTGAGAGTTGACATTTTCCAATGTCATTATTAGTTAGTGGGCATATGTGGATAGATGAGAAAAACTAATTGTGGGTTGTAGTGTGAGAGTGTGTATGAGATGTCTTCAAGAAAGAGGATTGGAGTGGTTATGGAAAAGGTTATGAGATTTCCTTTCATATAGAGGATAGAAAGGTCTTGTGTAGAGAGAACTTGGAAAATAATTAAGAGAATGTATGAAGAAATGTCTAGAATGTTAGGTTTTTTTAATGAGTGAAGAGCTTGGATTAGCAAGAAAAGAGAAGAGGAAAATGAGAAGGTTAATATTGAAATATCTTATTTTATACAACTTTATTTTTCTTGCATGTGTTGAGAAAGAAAAGAAAGAGAATAGGAAGTCCTCATGCAAGAGGATAATGAAGAAGGGAAGAATGTGTTGGTAGTAGGAGAGATGAAGGTGTGAGTTGTTGAACCAAAAGAGAGTGGGTTTGTAGTGAAAGTCTATATATTTCAAAAGTATCGAGATGGAGGTAGAGAAAGTATAAGTTTTTGCACAAGGAGAAAATATTAGTAGAGTTGTAGATGGAAGAGATGATGAGTGCATGGTGAATGTAGATGTAGTTAAGGACATTGATCATGAAGGCCCAATGTTTGAAAATTAGGAATTAGGAGACTATATTATCCTTTAAGAGGAGATGGAGAGGATAGTAGAATCATTTATTTCCTCACATAATATTTTTTTTGTAGAGGAGATATAAATAACAATTTTTTTCTTTGGAGAGCATAAATATGCTAATGAAGGTAGAGCAACAAAATGTAGAATAAGACAAAGAAAACATGGATGTTTTTATAGGTGCGGTGGATTTTAATTCATAAGAAGGGGATGAGAAGGTAGGAAGTATAAGGGAGAAGTTGCAAGTGTTTGTGTATGTAGAGTTGGAGTTGGTGTAAATAGATGCTAATGAGAAAGTGGATGTAGTGCATGTGAATGCACAAAATGTAGAATACTTTCTATAAGTAATATATGAAGAGGAAGACAAGATGGCTATGAAATTTTTTTATGTCTATAATATTAATTATAATAATTTATGTGTAGTTATATTAGTGAGAGGAGAAGGGAGAAAATAATTTTGGCGTAGGAGCATAGATAGTTGTGGATTAAATCTCACAAGAAAAGAGAATGCATGGAGAATATTTTGATGGAGGTGGATAGTTAGTGGTATGTGAAAACAAAGAAGAGAATTAGGAAAGAGAAGCATTTTAGGTTATGGT
>VDFB02000017.1:363582516-363722300 GCA_007258455.2 Sequoia sempervirens
CTTAGATCTTTTGCATTTGCAACATTAACTCCTTGTCTTTGTGTCTATCTTTGAAATCCCTCACAGAGTTGCCTTGAATGCTCTAGGATATCCTGCCATTAATACTTATTTGCCTCTGTTAGCCATGGTCGCTACAGCTGTCCCTCTGAGTCATGGTTTCTTCACTTTTTGGCCTCCCTCATGTTCAAGACCTTCCTATTCATTGACCACTTTCTAGAAGCACCATCAGAACTCCTTGTAGATCTGAACATCGTCTGAGCCAATCCATCATCACCTATTCTTAGAATGAATTTGCCTTGTTTGCATTCAGTTGGTCTTCTTACACAAGGATGGTCAATTGGTCCACTTCCTCTGATTGGAGGAACAGAGGCCATGAAAGATCTCGAGTGGTCAAAAGGTGGTTTGCTTGGCATTGCATGTCAGTGAGACACCATCGGTGTCTCGTTGATACAATTTCATCTTATAACAATTATCAGCTTAGCATGAGTCAATCGGTGAAACATTTCGGCGGGCTGCAGAAGTCATACTGTGCTCACAAAGACCATCAGCAAGATAGCCGCTTGTCGGTAGGAAATCACAATGATGATATCCCTCTCTCTAGCTTAGAGTTTGTTTTCCTTTCGGCAAGCCTTCTTAATTGGCCCAAGGTCATGGCGAGCTCCCCATGGTTATATCGATATCTCTTTTTCATTTGTGAAGCTACCGCTATCGACAAGACTTTAGCATATCGACAAGACCACATGGCAAAGTCCTTGTTTTCTTTTGGAGTCTCCCCAAACTCCTCCTTATCCTCTAGGCTTAGGTTCCTTTTCCTTTCGGACAGACCTTTCAATCTCGGGGAGACCTTTTATCCAACCCCTTTATTCTTCTAGAGTCTCCCCGACATTGTTTCTCCCCACTGAGCCCACTCTGTTTCGGTGTAACTCTCCGTAGTTGCCCATACCTTAGGGCGAAGGAAAAATCATTTGTCGAGCTCAATTTCCTTTAGTGGGACCTCCCTTTATGTTAGAAAGAGTTTTGTTGAAGCCACTTTTCTCCCCGCGAACCTCCTCCGTGTTGCTGAGACTTATCAGAATCAGGGAGACATTACCCCAAATTTCTCTTCTCTTACCGAGCCCCTCTGTGTTATTGGTGAGACTTTTGAATGTCAGCCAAACCTCTTGGCGCATACCTTTCCTCTCCCTAAAGGGACCTCCTATCGGCGTGACCCTCATGAGTCGGTGAGACATTACACCTAGTCATGTATCCTTCGGCGACCTTGTTCCATTTTGGCCAGACCCTGTTGAATCATCAAGAGATTATGCCATATTACTTTACGTTGGTGAGACCTTTCCTCTTCGTCGAGACCTTATATCGAGGTCCTCTTCTTTCACTGAGTTTTTTGATTCCATCGGCAAGAAACTTCAGGGTCGCCAATACTTCTTAGCAAGCTCCAACTGCTATCGATGCCTCTTCATTTCTCTAAGACTTCTCCCAATCGGCGATACCTTTCCCCGATCTCCTTGCGTCAAACTGAAGAATGACCCTTTGGTAAGACCTATGGTGATATCCATTTGTTCTCCCCAAGGGGATGCCTTGTCGATGTGACACCATCTAGTCGTTGAGACCTCTTGGCGAGAGTCTAACTCTTCCCCAAAAACACTTGGGGAACCTTTGTCGGAAAAACTTATGGTGAAAAAGGTGACTCCCGCCGAAGGAATAACTCATTGTACGGTAGTCAGTGAGACTTAAGGAAGTTGCCAAGACTTCCTCCCAAAGTCAAATCTCCTGCTAAAGTGTATGCCTAGTGATGCTAGTTGGTGAGACATAAAGCCTTCACCGAGACCTCTTGGCGGGGAGAAAACCCTATGTCGATATGCACTCTTTTGACAGCAATCGACAAGACTTTGAGATTTCGCCAAGACCACCCCCTGAAGAGAAAACTCATGCTGATTGAAAACTCCCCTTCACCAAAACAATGACCTTGGTCCTGTCGATAGATGCCTGTATGTAAACTCCACTCGCCATGACATCCCTAGGGTCTTGGCGATAGGAAAAACAAACACAGATTTGAACAAAATGAATTATGGGTCGAGGAGATCATGATAATCTTATGCTGATAAGACCCATAATGGGAAGTATTCTGATTCTTTGGATTTCAAACAGTCAGAGCCAAGCCACCAGTCAGTAAGAGTCTAGAAAAGTCTTGCAGACTTTTGCCTTAGCTAATTTTCATGACCAACCGAATTGAGGAATGCATTACAGCTGAGCTCCATTGGCAAATATCATCAAGTGTAGGATCAAACCCTGCAAAAGGAAGGTCTACATTAGTCCTCAAAAGCAAATAGGACATATTATAATAACTCCACCATTTCTTGTAATTATTTTAGTGAATTCTTAGCAAGAAGAAAACCAACTCAAGCTAAGAGAGGACCAGAATTAAATAAGATAGATCAAAAGTCAAAATTAGGAGGAAAACACAAGAATTCCAAAGAGAAAAGAAAATAACACAAAAAAGCAGAGTAATCAAAAGAGAAAGGGGGACCCATTTTGATCCAAATCAAAGTGGGGTGGTTATGCAAGGCATAACAATAATTAAATCTAATCGTGTTGCCCAAAACAAATTTTGGGCCTCAAAAATCCTTTTAAAAGGCACATGCGTATGAGGTTGCAGAATTAACTTGCAGCCATCCGATTAAAAAGCTAAACAATGGTAACAATTTCACTTTTCATTTATTCTTAATTTTAAAGTGAGGTTTTTAAAAAACACTTAATCTGTGTGTTCTCTAATGCATTTTTGATAGTGAATTTATGCTTGGTGGTGAGGGGCTTTGCCCCTTGACCTCGCCTGTATTGCGACAGGAGTGCGTTGGGGCCGTTGTCCCCAGACTCCATGAGGGGGTGTTTCCCCCTCAATCCCCACAAGGGGGATTTGCCCCCTTGACCCCACTGGTGGCTGCCGCACCTGGCCCCCCTACTTCAATATTACAAAAAACAAAAAAAATATGGGGGAACTGCACCAACCAACTATGCAAATTTTTAAAGGAGAGATTTTTCATTGTAATTAATCTTTTTAGTGATTATTCGCTAGGATTTTCCACTATGATTATTATTTTTACCAATTATTCATTAAGATTCACTAGGATTTTATAATTTCTTTTAATAATGTAGATAGATTTTTGAGGAAAATTAATAATTTTTTTCAAATAAAAGGAAAGATTCGCCAGGATTTTATACCTTCTCCGAGGGGGGGGGTTTCTTAAAGTTATCCCTACTCATAACTCAATCAAATATTCATGTGGATCTCTGAAACTTAACGTGGATAAACTAGATATACTAAAAAAGAAACCCTTTAATCCACAACCTCTAATCATCAATGTACTGAGCTAACCAATAGACTGAACTCCACTTCAGCATTGACAACCTGCAACTTATTTATTACAATTTTTTCAATATCCTTGACATATATAGCCTCTAAGACATTAATGCCAATAGTGTTGACACCAATGAAAACCACATATCAACAACACAACCAAAACATCCAACACTACATGTATGATATTCCCAACCAAAAATGTAAATTGGATCACAGTGAATTGACAATGTAAATAGTGGCTACTTACACTACTTTGACCAAAGATTCATCACCCAATACTTCAAATGAGGGTCATCTATTTCACCACAATAATTGCTTGATTTATTTTTCATCATTAGTATTCTATTTGAAGGATATCCCCTTTCTTGTGGATTATCCTAACCCCAAGAATAACCTTCCTATTAAATCATATTTAAATGATATTGCTATTAAGTATTTCAAGAAACTCTATCTTACCAATTAACCACACGGATAAACATAACACATCACAATATTAAATGACTCTATTTCAAAAGTAAAAATCTCAACAATAAAAGTCTCCATTCAAGAAATTAATCTCAACAACAAATGACTCCCATCAAGAGTATAATCTCATCAATAAATGACCTCAATGAAAAGTATAATCTTCAACAATAAATGAATTCAATCAAAGATATAATCAACAATCAAATGATCAATTAGACCATATAGGTTAATCCCAACCTATTTTCTTCAATCAATTATCAAGTAAACAATCCAACCAAATAGGTTATTCTCAACCTAGGGTTTCAATTAAAGTAAAGTAACAACCAAGTGACTGTAAACAAATCATAAAACCTCCTCACATGTTTACATTGTTCACTACATTTGTATCTAATTTGGAGGACATTATCATGAGAAGAGTTTGTGCTTTTGAACCTTCAAGTCCTCTTCTCAATATGACTTTAGGTTGTTAGAATGCATGCCCTCTCAAATTATTGAATAGGAATAGACTCTTAATCAAAATAAGAAAATAACACAACTATATAAAATACATTTTGTCAACCCTATTGTTGAATATTAATATAACCATTATGTTTATACCCTAACCATAGGGATAAGACTGACTTCCTAATTTCAAGGAGATATGAGTAATCAATCAAGTATAGACAAACTACATATTGTTTAAATAGAAACACCATCATATAAATTCTCATATAGGGTATATATAAGTATTAACCCAATAGATAGGTTCCACAACTACATATTGTTTAAATAGAAACACCATCATATAAATTCTCATATGGGGTATATATAAGTATTAACCCAATAGATAGGTTCCACCAAAGCAAGAAGCAATGAAGAACATGCAAACATAAGCAATCATCACAAAACACTTTTAAATCATTCCTTTCCAACTTTCCAAACAAAAATAATTAACCTTTCCAATATAAGTAAAAAAGGAATAGAAATCAACATGCTTGTATATAAGCTCCAATTGATAAATCTCCTCTCTTAGCTCAATTCCCCAAATCAGCTTGCTACTTCCTTTAAGATCAACCCAATTCCCACTTCTAGCTTGTTACCGAATCTCTTCAACAAATACTAACACAAAATAACAAAGCAACACACTAACTCTCAAGCTCTCAACTCACTCACACATAAATTGCAGTCGAATAACAATGGAGTAATCAGATTGAAAAGTGTAGAAAATGGTAGAAAGAGCACCTCTATATATACTAAAATGTGAGCAACCAAAGGATACAAAAAGGTAATATTTCTACCACCTTTCTATCCCCATGCAATGACTCATCTAACTTACAGATTTGCAACACATAACCTCACATTTCAAATGGCTGAGTCGAATTGTTTCAAGAGACAACAAGACTCTTCTATTGAGTCAAAGGATAGTGACACTTAACAAGCTTCCTTCTTGGTTTACAAGTTGAATTCCTTCTTATATTTTTGTCAAGTTTACATTGACTGAGACTCATGGTTATGATATTGCTTTTCTAGACTTAAGTGTAGTAAAACAAATTCTTATGTATTTCATATACTTTAGAATTCACACCAACATATTCATATACTTGCACCCTTTAAGATAGTGCAATAAACGCTATTCTACATTATTCAAATCTGCATTTACTTACTTTTGCAACATCTACACAACACTCCTATTTCATGCACAAGTTTATTTGACTTAGTCTATCATATGTGTTTTGTTTACTACTCACAACCTTTGGTGAATACTCATAACTACAACGTATAAGTCTCTTTTGACTTATTCTTAATATACTCTAAGAGCAACATAATAGACTTCAACCATAGTTTCCTATATGGTAAGGTTGTGCTTTACTCATTTACTAAGCTCTTTTAATATATCAAACTCTATATTCTATGCATGTGCCTTTAACTCATTCCTATCATTGGCTTAAACTTATTCATGCATTTTAACTCATTATATAGCATGTTAAAATGTATGATGAATGACTTTAATAAGCCCACGCTATACATTAGCGCTATGTTTTCATGATAATTTTTTTGTTAATATTATATATAGATAATACATTCACACAAAAAAATTCTTTGATATTTAAATATGTATAAATACAATTACTTTAATTATATAAGATTATATATATATATATATATATATATATATATATATATATATATTTGATTATGTATGCATAAACACACATGTTCATATATATAATATTCATAATTACATTTTCATTGATTGATAAATATAACTGAATGTATACATACATATATATGTGTGTGATATATGTCAAATCAATATTTTGATGCGTGTGATGTATCTATGCATGGATACACATAAGTATTCCTAGTTTCATATAGGCATGCAAGTATACATTCATTATGCATGAGTTATCATTTTTACACACACACACACATATACATTCTATATATTTAATCATTATTTTACATAAATACACAAAGAAGAACTCAAACTCAATACAAAGATTCAAACACGTGATCAACCAAAGAAACAATTAGAGTATCAAAGACCAAAAACAAAACCATAATCAATCAAAGATGACCATACAATCTTTCCAATTTATCCAAGACTTCAACCAGTGTTTAATTACCAAATCCCAATCTAACTTGACTCGACTAGACCCTACTAAGTTGTGAGTGTGTGTATGCTTAGTTAGTCTCGTTAAGGGTAACCACACCAAGTTCTTCTATTGAGTGACACTTCTCTCTTCTAGAGGTTTGAACCCATTCCTACATTTAGCTTAGTATAGTAGTTAACCATTCTCATGCAATCCACTTGCATCATAAATCATTTACATAATTAAAGCATTAACACAATCATTTGTAATACATATTCATTCATCACATTTCCCATTAGTATAAGACATAATCATTCCTTCAAAAGCAATAACATCTTACTGCATATTTTAGTATTTCATTCCCCTATTACACATATTAAGGTCACGATCTACATTTATCATCACATTAACTTATAAGGTAAAAGTAACTTGGTTACTAAGAGACGTGGCGTAACATTCATGCATTCATTGAAAAAATTCAAACAAGATCTTCTTCAAGAGGTATTTTTAATATACAAAACTTTCTTTTGTTGCTCCTAGAAGAAGGGATAGGCTTTTCTTGTCACCTGTTAGAGGAAAGAGAGGAGATAGAAGTTCAAGTCCTTCTCCTAGGACTCCATCTACACCACCATTGGGTATATTATTTCAAGATAGAACAACTGCTACCCAAATACAAAGGAACTTATTCCCTATGGGTAGAAATAAAACTTTCATACCTTTTAATGGAGGTAGCCCACTAAATTTGCAGCAACATGATGATATCCTATGGTTGGATTGAAAAGTCTCCACTTCTTTAATGGAGAGGACCAAGTTATCCCCATTGAACACATCAGAGATGTGACCTCCCTATGTGTAGTCCACAATGTTACTAAAGAAAATGTAGCCCTTAGAATTTTGGCTACCTCATTCAAAGGCAAGGCTTTGCAGTGGTTCAAAGGTTTGGTAGTGAATTCTATCACTACATGGGATGAGTTGGGAGACAAGCTTTGTAAACATTTTGAAGAAAAATTAGATCATTTATCTTTGGTGGAGCAACTAACAACAATCAAGAGAGCTCCTCATGAGCACATGATAGATTTCAAAATTTGCTTCCAAAAGACTTGGGATAGAATCCCACCTTTGGTAAGACTTTCAGCTCAATATGCTTTCCTATACTTTTTGAGGGCTCTAAATAGTGATATTTATGTAATGATTCAATATATGGGTGCACAAACACTTTTGATGCTTAGGAGGTGGTCATTAGAGCTGAAAATAGTCTTATACAAGCTAGAAAAATAATCCCAAGACCTCCAATACCATTTTCCCCAAACATACAACCACCATTTCCTATGCCAACACCATAAATAGCCGCTCTACTAGTTGCTCCTGCACAAGAAAAAGCTATCCCAACTCAGTCTTTTGACTTACAAGAAATAAAAGGCCTTATGAAAATATTTGAAAATGAGTTGGTAAGTATTAAAAAACACCAATCTCAAAATTACAAGGCTTATTAGCCCCAAAATAAAACAACTTATCAACCAAATCAATCAAATAGGATATCAAGAAAATAATCAAGGCCAAAGACAAACCTTGAACCTGAGACCTTTTTAGATATATAATCCAAGTCAAACAAGTACATCCAAAGAGTTAGTACCTGTACAAAACAACCTCGTTCAAGAGTATGATTGGTGTTTCCCTTGTAACTTGTCCACTTGTTTAAATGGGGTGATTAATCAAGCCTTTATGGTGCAAAGTGCACCTAGTTTACAACCAAATACATTAGATGAAACACCTTTGCAATAGTAGGAGCGGTTTCCAATTGATACTACGCTACTAAATTGGAAAGGAGAGGAGTTTTGTGGGGTCAACCAAGATCATAATTCCATAGCAACTAACACAAGAAGCAAAAAAAGAGCTATGGAGATAGAGGAACCAGTGAATAGGGAGTCTTCTCAAACTCCTAGATAAGATCAAGAGGTTGTTGCCCCGTTTGCACCTCATGAAGCACAAGTCCAACAAAAGAAACAACTTGGGATTCAATCTCAAACAACTAATTTACAAGTAGATGCTACTATTACAAATGCTCAACAGAAGGTAGGCCCTGCTCCTTTTAATATTCTTGATCATGTGAAAAGAGCTAATGTTACCATGTCTATGTGGGATTCTTTGTCTATTCCAGGACAAAAGGATTTGTTGCAGGCTTCCCTATTAGATGTGGGCACATCGAAAGATCTCCCAACTAGCTAAGATAAAATTGTATTAACTAATACACCCCAAAATAGCAAGAAACAACCAAATAAAGAGGTCAAACCACCACTATTTTATGTGTCCCTAATCATAGGAGATAAGTTGGTACATAATTATATGATTGAATTAGAAGCTAGTAGCTTTGTGATGCCTAAATAGATTATATATAGTTTGGGTATTGGATAGCAACCTCTAAAAAAAGGAGTAGTCCAACTTGATGGAACAACTATCAATACTATGGGAGTTGTAAAAGACCTAAGCCTTACCTTGCATGTATTCCCTAACTTTTCCATTCCACAAGATGTCTATGTGATTGTCTTGCCACCCTAATTTTCCCTTTGCCTTTCAAGGGAGTTCACTACTAAAATAGGTGGTTATTTATCTTCAAATTGGTCACATATATTGTTTAGGAGAAGATATGGAACCAAAGTGAATATTAAATCTGAATCCATAGCAAGGGATCACATAGAGCCATATGTACCTTGTGTGGAAAACATTAATTGTGCTATTTTTAATCATGATGAGCACACTATTGTTCAAGAACCAAGTACCCAAACAAAGGATATCCCAAATATTCTTTTGGATGAGTGGGATGTTGGAAATGATGAAGCTGATCCAAATAATAATTTGGAAGAAGTAGGCCTGAGTGTTTTCTTGGTCCATGAGCTAGAATATTTCATTCCTAATCTCCAAAAGGATGAGAGGTTGCATGGGCAGTAGGAAAATGAGATTCATTTTTTTTTTTTGATGGTTCAAGAAGTAGACATGGAGTTGGTGGGGGTGCTATGCTTGTACCTCTATAAGGTGAAAAACATTACTCAACTTTTTGGTTCTCTTTTAGTTGTACTAATAACATGGCTAAGTATAAAAGCCTGATTGATGGTCTAGAGTGGGCAAGGAAAAAGAAGATAGACTACTTACAAGTATTTGGAGACAATGAATTAATTGTGAACCAAGTAAGAGGTTTGCATTTGACTAGGAATGACTTGCTCAAATCATATAAGCATAGAGTATGGGATATGATAAAGGAATTTGATGCTTCCAATCTGCTATACATACCTAGAAATAAAAATCAACATGTTGATAGACTAGCTACTATAATTGCTCAATTTGATATTTGAAATAATGTCAAGAGTGATAAAGTACAACAACTTGTCAAGGTGGTTGTAAGGCCATCAATTCCTGATAATGATGTGCATTGGCAAGCATTTGACAGTGACAAATAAATTTTTAACTTCTTGATTGAAGAAGTTGAGTTTTTAGCTAGTAATCAACAAAAGTTGCAACAAAAATATGGTGAAAAAATTATTTAGTTGAGGATAAATAAGTTTCCAAAGGGATTGGTAATCTTAGAGTCCATTTTCAACACTGATGACCAAGTAAGAAAGGAGAGGCCCAAAATTTTGGATAAAGAGGAACACTATGAACCTATTGAGATTTTTAAAGCTAAATTCCTTAAACTTGGAAAGATGTGTACTAAAGAAGAAAGAGATGCATTTGTCACACTTTTCCAAGAATATCATGATCTTTTTTCTTAGGAATACAATAATTTGAAAGGATTTAAACCTAAGTTGGAACAACATACCATAAAGCTAGAACCGAGTGCAAAACCAGCGAGGAAGAAGCAAAGACCTTTGACTATAAAGCTTGAACATCTCATGAAGAAAGAGTTGAGCAAGTTGATTGAAAGTAGTATCATTTTCCCTATTAAACACAAGTAATGGGTGTCCAATTTATTACATGTGAGGAAAAAGAATGGAGAAATCAGATTGTGTGTGGACTTTAGGGACTTAAATAGGGATTCACTTAAAGATCATTATCCATTCCCTTCTATGGAGAAAATATTGCAAGTTGTATCAGGTTTAGGGAGGTTCTCATCATTGGATAAATTTTTTTGCTTATAACCAAATCTTGGTTAAAGAGGAGGACCAATACAAGAAAACATACACTACCAAGTGGGGGACCATGGAATACAAGAAGATGCCTTTTGGATTATCTAATGCTGGGGTAACTTTCCAAAGAGCAGCGAATATGGCTTTTCAAGGCCTCATGAACAAGATTGTCCTTGTGTACTTGAATGATATCACTATTTTCTCAAAGGATGCAAAGAAGCATTTTTCTCATTTAAGGGAAATTTTTGACAGATGCAGGGAATATGGTGTATCCCTCAATCCAAAGAAATGCTTATTTTCTATTCATGAATGTAAATTACTTGGTTATGTGGTTTCCAAACATGGCATCACAATTGATCTTGAAAGGGTGAATTGCTTTACCTTTACCTAGCCATAAAAAAGGTTTAAAAAGTTTCATACGAATAATTAACTTTTTCAGAAGGTTTATACCATATATTGCTAACTTTTTGAAGCCACTAACAACTATGTTAAAAAATAACATGGTTTTGAAATGTACTAAAGAAGGAAAAGAAAATTTTGAGGCCATTAAAGAAGCCATAGCAACAACAGTTACATTGGTAAATCCTAACTTTTCCAAGAATTTCATCCTTTGTGTTTATGGAAACAAAGATACTATCTTTGTTATGCTAATTCAAAAGAATGGCGAAAATTTAGAGCAACCAATAGCTTTCTTTAGTCAAGGCCTAGAAGGCTATGAGCAAATGTATTATTTTGTTGAGAAACATGTTCTTGCTATTATTAGAAGTTTGAAAAGGTTTAGGCATTTGGTTTCCAACAATAAGATTCAGTTAACGGTTGCCCATCCCAGTTTCAAAGAGTTCCTTTTGAGTAAATATTTGAATGAGAAAAGAGTAGGTTGGATAACTAGAGTGATGGAGTATGATGTAGAAATCAAGATCACAAAGCTTATAAGGGGAAAAGGTTTATGTGAGCAGCTAGCTGGTGACATGGAAGATAATAAAGAAGTCATGGAAACTATCTTAGCCCACCAAGAATAGTATCAAGTAGCTGCACATACCCCCCCTACAAGCTAGATAGAAAATATGGTTCATCTTCTCTAAACTAGTGAGTGCCCACAAGAAATGGATAGAGCTAAGAGGAGGTATTTCAAGATGCAATCCATCCCATATGTACTGTTTAATGGCATAATTTTTTGGAAGGATTTCAATGGTGTGTTGCTTAGATGCATTGATGTTGAGCAAGTTGACAGGGTGCTTGAAGAGTTCCATGATGGGGCAATTGGTGGAAATTGTGAACCAAGAATTACATCCCTGAAAATAATGAGGGTGGCTATTATTAGCCTATTTTATTCAAGGATACCCATGATTGGGTAAGAAAATGTAAGCAATGTGCCTTCTTCTCTGGAAAGGAGAGATTGGCTTCCCTTCCTTTGCAACCCATCCAGGTTGAGTAGCCTTTCATGAAGTGGGGCATTGATTTTATTAGATCTATCAATCCACCTTCTAGTGTAGGTCATAAGTGGGTCCTCACTGCCACTGATTATTTCACTAGGTGGATTGAGGTTGTCTCATTGAAGAAGGCTAATGAGTTTGTTGTCTTAAATTTTTATGATGATTTGGTGACAAGGTTTGGAGTGTCTGATTTAATTATTTAGATAATGATTTAGCTTTTGTGGGCACAAAATTAAGTGAATGGGCTTTCAAGAATGACATCTACTTGAGTAACTCATCAAACTATTACCCTTAAGGAAATGGTCTAGCTAAGTCAAGAAATAAGAACTTGAAAAGGATCATCAAGAGGACCATGGAAGATAATCAAAGAGCTTTGCATACCAAGTTAAAATATGCCCTGTGGGTGGATAGAATCACTCCCAAGACATGCATTGGCGAATCTCCATACATGGTGTATGGAAAAGAAGCAAGGCTTCCCTTATCAGTTGGATTACCAGCTCTTGAATTGGCTAATCAATTGGAGATGTTGGAGGGAAAGGAACCAATGATGGTTAGATATGCTTGGCTGATGGAGTTAGAAGAAATCATAGATAAAGTAATGAAGACAATGGAGGAGCATCAAAATCAGGTCAAGAGGTATTTTGAAGAAAAGACAAGGCTAAGGTCTTCAAGGAGGGGGATGTAGTTCTTAAATGGGATAAATTTAAGCGTAGACCTGGAAGGAACACAAAGTTTGATGCCATATGGAGCGGCCCCTACATCATTTTGAATGTAAGTAGTGTAATGCCTTCCAATTATCAAATATGGATGGAGAGGAGGTGCCAATCTCGGTCAATGGGACTCACCTCAAATGTTGTTTTTGAGGTATTTTGTTTTTGCTTTTTGTACATATTAGTTTAGGTTTCCTACTTTCCATGAAATTATTTGTATACCCTACATTATCCTTAAAGGAAAGCATGCTTTGGAGGTCCAATTTTCTTCCAAGTGTAGCGAGCACATGTCTTGTTTTGTTCTACCCTCAGTTGATCCTAGTTACTGCAATAACTATTATGACTTTGTGCCCAATGGATTTTTCAAGGCTACTAAATTTTATGATTAGCAAGCAATCATCCTAGGATGTCGCCAAGAATGTTTCCATTTTTCATGTCACCATTGGATGCCCATCATTTATATCCAATCAAAGAGATCTTATACGTGCATCTTATTGAAATCCATGTTTATTTTGATGTTCTAGGGTTTTTGAAGTTTTGAAAATCCTCAATTGTATCAAATTAGGTTTTTTGCTTCTACAAGGTTGTGCCTTCCAAAAAACCTCTTGTGCTTAAACCCTAAACCCTTGATTTGAGTGTATAATTTTGTTATATTTCTCTATTGACTTGCTCTAGCTAGTTCTCAATTGCTTTAGTTACGACCTTATGTCTAAGTTGTCATCAATTTACCGGTCCTCTGGTCTTGTGCTACCATTTGAGCTCCCATGTCTAAATAGGTTTCTCTTGCTGACTTTGGTATGCCTTTTCCTTTGGAAATGGTCAATCATTTGAATGCTTAGGCGAGGTCCCCTTTTTAAAACAACATTTATGCATGTGCGAGTTTCCTTCACTTAAGATCTTGGGCCCCTACCCTACTTGCGTCACATGGTGACTCCATGTTCAATTGTGTTCACTCTTCATATCACATTTTACATCCTTCATATGGTGTTCTTTCTAATGATGCACGATATACTTAAGAAGGATTAATGGTGCACGTTGGTGTTTGAAGATCCAAAAACCATCGCAAAAGGCCTTCCCATTGCATCTTGAGGGTTATCTCAACAAGTTTAATTTTTGATATGTGATGGTAGGGAGCTATCAGATGGTGACATCATTTGGAACAAATAGCAGAATTAGATTGCATCACACAATATATTTGCATCATCATTTTTGCTTTGCAGAGCCTAGCGTCTCTTTGCGATATGCGATGGGTGTAGTGTGATGACAATGGGGACACACATAAGGCATTTATTATATTTCTCTCTTCTAGTGCATCATGATTTCATATCATGAAGCCAATGATCAAATGGAAATGTGTGATGTTCCAAAATAAATGGCTTCAATGAGAGAGGGATGATCCAACGGTCATCGCGCGGGTCATTCGCATCACAGTTGTGAATGACAAGTCACAATGGTCTTGTATGTCGCAATGAGGACTTCAATAGCTCTGATTTGAAGATAGGGATCAAATGGCTATTGCATGTAGTCTTTTCATTGCATTTTCATGTTGTGTAGCCAATGTTTAGTATATATGTGCGATGGGATCATGAAAGAATATTCAAAGGCCATATGTCGGTTAACTATTGCATCACATGGACTTAGTGCATCGAGATTATGTGTTTCAATTACTTGAAGGAAGGTACGATGTATTAAGGTCACACAATATCCATTGATCATGAATCCCATAGTGATCAATGGTCATGTTTTAAAGTTTCCTTTGAGACTATGTATCAATCATTCGTCTTTGATCTTACGACCAACATTCAAACTCCAACGGTTTGCTACTCTAGTTCATGGGAAGAGATGTAGAAGTGATGGCTGAGTGAAATTATCAACCACCTGATCAAATTGAATCAATCCTAAATCAAAATTTTCACACCAATCTCACACTGCATTTATTACTGAACGATGCCATTGCTCCCTGATGTGTTGTAGAGGTCAATTTTCTCCTATTTAGGTATGTTTGCCCAAATTTTGTTGTAGATTTCATGGGTGCTCCTTGCCTACATTCATGAGGGTCGTCATTCTAATATGTGTACAAGATGTTGAAGCCTTTATGGCTTGGTTTTTTCTTAGTGTTGGGGATAATTCGGGTGTTTGAAACTTGATCAGAGTTCATCTTCCTGGAAACTATAGTTAGGTTAGGGTTAGGTTTTTTGAATTCAATTCTCAATTATGCTTGAGCTATAAAGACAATACTTGTATCATTTTGAAGGTGGTTCTTCCCTAGGTTTTCTCTGGAAGACTGATGTTTTTTTAGCATTTTTTGTAGTTGTAAAATTGGCTTATGCATCCATCTCGATAAAACCACTTCTTTCACCTCTTCTCCTTGCTTGTATCCTGTGTAACATTTAATACCTCTTTGCATGCATGAGTTTTCATCAATTTTATGGGTTATATGATTGTGCTAGTCTGATGTGGGTGTCAATTGTGGATAATCTTCATCCCTTTTGAGATCTTTCAAACCCTAGCCTCCATGTTTCCCTCATAAAATTGGTAAAATAGAGATTTGTGTGAGCTTTTCTGGTGATTTTATTGATGCTCTTTGCAATCACAAGCATAAATAAACACTTTAAATTTGGTGCATCACCTTTCCATTATTTTTATGCATTTCATCCTTCTCTCTTTTCCCTTGCAAGTCATTAGTTTAGATTTTATTGAGGTTGGGTCAAACCAATCCTTTTCTACACCTAGTTTAGAAAGGAAGCCAACCTTCTTCGAAGATCTAGCCTCAATTGCAAGGGTCCCAAACCTTGAGGCTATTTCCATTGTGTCATTGGAATGTTGAACTCCTTGTTCAACACAACACATTTCCAAGTGACAACACAAACATACCAATGCACAAATGACCACAAACAAGGACAACTAACAAAATATGCATGAACATTGAGCCAATGTTGTGGATATAGATAGTCCACATCTGAGTCATCTCACTGCAAATGAATAGGTGGCCAACCCACACACTTGCATAACTTGTGATAAAAATAATGAAGCATGTAAATTCATCATCACATTAGTAACCTACAAACTGAGATATCAAAGAAGATAATTTCCTGTAAAGTTCAAGATTCAAACACCAAACCATAGATCTAATTTTCCAAACATGTCCACAAATGAATAACCATAGTCAAGAAATCAAATAAGCATCAAGGAGATAAGAACAACCTCTTAACACCAAACCATATCACCACCAAAGAACTAGATACATGATCATGTCGTGTGAATGCTCAAATGTACTTACATATCCATGAAACCATAATCATAGCCAACCCTATACCTGCACTCAACTATCACCCATACGAGACTCCAATTCTCCACTCATGTCAAACCATGTCCTCAAAGCCGAAGACAACCTGTGTACCTATCACCATCAAAGTATAACTTTAAAAACATATGTAAACCTATGCCAAGAAGCACTAAATTAATAATTAATTGTACCATCATAAATATCATATAAAAACATGTACTCCTTCAAGGTTTTACCTCTTGACTCATCTGGATGCTCACACAATCACACCCTGAATCTTAGTCACCTACAAGTGATAAAAAAGTACAATATGTTCTCTGTACAAAAAACTAAAAATATTATTGATCCACTATGTAGTGCACTATCCATGTTCTCCAATGCTTATTCAAAATCCAAAATTCAATTTTATATGAAAAAGTTATGCTCAAAACTGTGTAACCAAGAACATCTGGCTTCCATGACCCAAAAATTGATAAAATATAAAATCATGGAACCAAGGCTATACCACTATGTAGTTCTTGGAGCCACCTTTCCAATGAGTATAATAAGTAAAAAATACGACTCCCTAGGTGAAAGTTATGCTCGTTTGAAAAAAACTACCAAATTTCAATATAGGTGGTGAACCTCATGCATTATTAAAACATTTTTTTTAATTTTCAAAATTCCAAATAAAAATTGGATGATTAATTTAATTTTAATTTTAAAAGATTTAAAGTTTTCAGGCCTATGGACCTGACCACACTTTTAATACCACTTAAATTTATAATTCTGTTTTAAAAACTTCGTAAAGTTTTGGTAAAGTGGGGATTATAGGTTTTTTTTTTAAAGTTTTAATTTAAATATTTTCATGAATTATGGTTGACATAATTATAAATGCAGTGATGGCTATGGGTAAAGTGGGGCCAACCATGGTACTGAGAATGATATAGAGGGTACTCCCCTATGCTCAACAACAAAATCACAAAACAAATTCATACAAGAATACTTTGCCCAAACTCCTCATTAAATAAAATACGATTGCAACAAACTCAGAAACTATTATTTATTTCAATTTAAATACCAATACTGCTGCAATACAAAAATGTTTCCTTGCATTCGATGGCTTCTCATACCATTACACTCATATTCTCCTGCTTTCCATTAATTACCTATATATCTCTCTCTTGCTGCACATCTGCTTATTTTTCCATAGTCTGTAATTCAATTTTAATCCACATTATGAATTTCCACACATTTGTGGGGTTCCACTTTAAATCCCAACATAGCCTTGTCAAATTCGATTCAACATCTATTTTTTACTTGTATTCCATGTGTAGTCCCATGACATGTTTCACCCCAAATTTGTTGTACATGCTTAATTTTTAGAACACTGAAATGCATCTTCTCATTGGCATGACCTCCTTTGTTTCCCCACGCTCTCTTCCTTTCTTCTCACCACACAGGCTCTTTCTTGAAGTTGATTCTCTCTCTCTCTCTCTCTCTCACATAGGCTCCCCAACCGGCTCATGGTTGCCATCTCTATTTTATTTGCACACCCCCTTCTTCCTTCATTATCTACACATCCTCCTTGTACCACTCTTTCAGTTTGCTCTCTTTTTCTTGGTGTGACCCTTCATTGGTTTTATTTTTGCATCTAAAAAAAAAAAAACTCTGTCCTCTCCCATTCCATCAAGCTTGTTTCTCAAGGCATCAATTTCCCTTTCATTTAGTCTTCTTTGCTGACTTCTATCATTTTATCTCCTCTTCCTTTCAATCGATGCATTTATGTTCATTTTCAATTCCCTTCGAATTTTTCTCTCATATTCCATGGCATCGACTGTTTAATTGCAAGCCTTTTCATTCTTTTTCCCATTACTCCAATAACAATTCAAAATCTGTATTTTATTATTCATTAGTTTGGTTGCAACTGTATTACCATATCCCTTAGCATTCTCTTTTGAAGCATCTTCCATTTCTCCATGGCTCCCATATATTTCATTATTTGAGCTATTCAAAAAATTTCCAATACCAATATTGTTAAATGTGATTTGATATTTTCTCATCCGTGTTTTCCTACAATAAAGAACCAAAACAAAACTAAAAAATGAACTGCAAACTCTTTTTGGGTGATGTTGATTGCGCGTGCACCTAGGTGCTCTTGCATTAGACATGCCAGGTAGAAAGATTGTGAGCATATGTTCAAAATGATGGAGTTGAGTGATGGAATCACTCTTTCAGGTTGACATCAACCTGCAGTGAACTCCTTCATTGTCCAAGTGCAACAAATCAATCCTTCTTCCACTTTTTCTAGCATCATGCCAGAACATACACCACTTCTCTCCAACAACACAACATCTTCCTCTTCTTTCCCCTCATGGACTCATGCCCACCAAAAATAAACCTCCTTCACGAAATTATTTCCACACTCTTCTCCTCTTCCATGGGTTCAAACCCATCTCTAACCGTCCACCTCCACCAAAAACAACCTGTAAAATCTTCAACCATCTCTACACACAACCACACACTATCTGGAACATATACTACATGCTTTTTCCTTCTTTATATCTCATCTCCTATCATCACATCTGTAAATGCAATAGCATCAATTTTTTTTTACCTCATCCACATTCGTAGCTGCAACATTAAACTCCATTGCGACATCTTCCACCTTCTCATCAACTGCAACTTTTTGCTCTTCACTTTTCGCTGTGACATCAAGCTTCAACATCCACTTGTTCTCAATTTCCAGTAATTGTGCAAACAAATTTTCCTCACCTTCACCCTTTGCTGCAACCTCTTCGCTACTCACTTCATTCCTTTCTTCTTCTCTCTTCATGCCTTCCTCATGGAATGTTTCTACTGCAATTTCTTCATCAATAGGGGTTGCTCTTACTTCTTTCACTTTCCATATGGGGTTGCAACACTAATTTCTTCTATTCTTCTTTACCAATTTCTTCTCACTCTTTCCAACACTCTTTTCCTCTTTTCCACAAACCATCCTTTCCAACGCTTCACACAATTCATCCTCCACATCATCCCAATACTGCTCCCAAAATCGTATCTGCAAGGGCCTCTTCACGACCCAACCCATCTTGCCTACTGTAATCTTCCACAACTCACATTTTTTGCTTCTCCATGGTTTGTCCCTACAACAAAATCTCACCACTATCCTCTACCCAATAGGATTTTGGAAGATGCACCCTCATGATTTATTCTACCCACTTTCTCTTAGTGGAAGAGATTTGTACGCCTACTACCTAGCCTCTATATCTCTGTTGGATGACAATTAGCATGATTCCCATGGTACCAATGGCCTCTCAAGGCTTCTTCACTCTTCAAAAACTCTTCACCCACAGTCTTGGTGGATACTCTCTATGCTCAAGATTCCCTACTTTGATACCAATTGATGCATAGGTTACTCCCTCTGTTCAAACAACAAAATCATAAAACAAAATCACACAGGCATACTTTTCCCAAACTCCTCATGGAATAAAATACAATTGCAATAAACTTTGAAACTATTATTTATTTAAATTCATACACCAATACTACTACAATACAAAAATGTTTCCTTGCACTAGATGGCTTCTCATGCCATTACACCCATATTCTCCTACTTTCCATTAATTACCTGTCTATCTCTCTCTTGTTGCACATCTAATTATTTTTCCATAGTTTTTAATTAAATTTTAATCCACCATATGAATTTCCACACATTTGTGGGGCTCCACTTTAAATCCCAACGCAACCTTGTCAAATTCAATTCAACATCTATTTTTAACTTGTATTCCATGTGTAGTCCCATGAAATGTTTTACCCCAAATCTGTTGTACATGCTTAATTTTTAGAACACTAAAATGCCTCTTCTCATTGGCATGGCCTCCTTTGTTTCCCTGCGCTCTCTTCCTTTCTTCTCACCACATAGGCTCTTTCTTGAAGTTGATGCTCTATCTCTCACACGGGCTCCCCAACTGGCTCATGGGTTCCCTCTTATTTTTTTTAGTGCAACCCCTTCTCCCTTCATTATCTGTGCATCCTCCTTCTACCACTCTTTCGGCCTGCTCTTTTTTTTTTGGCGTGACCCTTCATTGGTTTTATTTTTGCATCTAAAAATAAAAGACTTCGTCCTTTTCCATTACATCGAGCTTGTTTCTCAAGGCATCGATTTCCCTTTCATTTAGTCTTCATTTGCTAACTTCTATCATTTCATCTCCTCTTAGTTTCAATTGATGCATTTTTGTTCATTTTAAATTCCTATCAAGTTTTTCTCATATTCCATGGCATCAACCATTTAATTGCAAGCCTTTTCATTTCTTTTTCCCATTACTCTGATAATGGTTCAAAATATGTATTTTATTATTCATTAGTTTGATTGCAACCATATTACCATAGCCCTTAGCATTCTCTTTTTAAGCCTCTTCCATTTCTCTATGGCTCCCATATATTTCATTATTTGATCTATTCAAAACTTTTCCAGTGCCAATATTGTTAAATGCAATTTTATATTTTCTCATCCGTGTTTTCCTGCAATAAAGAATCAAAGAAAAATTGAAAAATAAACTGCAAACTCTTTTTGGGTGATGCTGATTGCACGTGCACCCAAGTGCTCCTGCATCAGAGAGGGCAAAGGCAAGTATGGGTCTAGAAGATGCATTTTTAAAATAATTTTTTCAATTAGACTTAATTCATAGGTCCTTTAATAATTTTTATTTTTATTTTTGCAGATTTTAATTTTCTATGAAGGTTGATTATGTATTTTTAAATTTTTATTTTCTACATACTCGACTTGCAATCTGGTTGTACAACTAGGGATGTGGGTAAAAAAAATTACATTTTTTTCAACTTGGCCAAAATAGGTCAAATTTTATGTCATTTTTCATGTCTCAAGCCTCCTAGATCCAATGGTGTGGTCCTTTTTGTCTCAAGAGATCATATGCAAAATTTTCTATAGAAAACCCTCACATTAAAACATAATCCAAGAAACCTTTTTGACCCAAAATTTTCAAGCTTCAAATTTGCAATAAACCCAACAAATCTTGACAACTCAAAAGCCAAAATTTGCATAATAACACCTATAACATGTTTATCTTGTAATACCTCAAATATTTCATGCATGTACATTGAGTCAACTTTGCACAAATCTACTCAAACTAGGATTATAACCAAAACATGGAAGCTCACACCTCCCACCAACAATTAAAGCTCTGATACCACTTGTTTGGAAAAATGCATCATAACCCAAATTATTATTCCATTTCCTACATAACCCCATGAGAGATAAACATGCATATAAGTAACCATAATGCATAGATCAAATAGAAAACCCACAAAATAACACAATATATACCTTGGGAAAACCCTCAAGAGGGAAAAAAACTAACATCCAAAAGAATCCATACTTCATCTTATTATTTAGCAATAAAGTAATACAAGAGTTACAATGAATACCTCTAAAGGATCAAATCTCTACAAGCATCCTCATGTTTCCAACCATAAATCCACACATCCCATGCCATGCTTCACATATGCACTCCTTAGAAAGACTCAATAATGACAACCCACTCACCCAACCATCCTTAACCACTAAACACGTGTTTTTTTTATAGATACAAGCTCACACAAATACAATCAATTGGTAAGATAAAACCATGTACCACAAAACCACGTGAACATAAAAACCACTAATCCCTTATTTAATATTGGGTACTAAGTTTTCACTTTTTAAATATTTGTCCAATATTAAATTGTTATCCCATGTCTCTTTGAATATATTAAATAATAATACAATGTTACAATGCAACATAAAGTGGTCCCCAAATAATTACCTAGTGTGATTAACCACACCACCTAGGTGCATCACAACTAAATAATTATCTAATTACAAAATTATAATATATCAAATTATGCAATGGTATACAATACCATATCCCAACACTTAGGCAATTTGTTGCACATTCTTAGATGAGTATTTGCACCTTCTTAGACAAGTCTTTGTGCCTTCTTAGGTGAGTTTTTGCACCTTCTTAGGTGAGTCTTAGCGCCTCCTTAGGTGAATCTTTGTGCCTTTTTATGTGAGTTTATGTACCTTCTTAGGTGAGATTTTGGTAAAATTGGTTCATGGATTCATCATAACACAAATTGTTGATTCATGAACACCCAATTTAACATGGCCACCGAGCATAACACACCTTTCTTAACAATAGAGCTATGTGTTTCATAAGTGTTTGGTATAAGGTAACTTGCTAGCCTTGTGGAACCCATCATATTGCATGGAAACCTAGCATAATAAAACTTTCTAACCAGTAGATCCATGTAGCTCATAAGGGACGTATCATAATGCAACTTTCTATTCCTCATGGTAGCATTTATTTATGAACAATGGATGACGTTTGGTATTTAAGATAATTTAAGACTGAGGTCTCTTTTACTCACTGAATCGGATCCCTTTAATACTAACCTTGTGTTTTGTTGTGTCTTTTGTGTGTCTTCTTCATGTTTGCATTGTGCTTTTATCATGTTTGTGCTCATTTTGTTGTCATCTATATGTTATGTCATGTATTTTCATCGTGTATGCTTCATGTTTTTTTTTCATGTATGTTTGTGTATGTTGTCTTGCTGCATATTATACATGTGTGTTCCTTTTCCTTATGTTTTCTTTCTGTAGGATCATGGATCCTAGGGGCTTGTGCGCCCCCTAGATCCTTAGCCATCCTATCTCTTCAATATTTCGACAATTAGACCCATCTTGATATATATTTTCTACTTTAGTGCATGAGTCTGAGCATAAGTTCATGCTCTCACTAAAGTGGGGGCTAAATGTAGCATCGTAAATTGCCACCCTTAAAAATTTCATACTATGTTTTTCTCCTCAAAATTTTGGACCTAATTGAATACTTAATTTCCTAAATTATGCATTTCATGGCTTATTTTTAATAATTATCGATAAATTATAAGCGAAAAAAATGCATTCATCTATTAATTTTCCCCTAACACCTTAGTTTCTAAAAAATGGGGCTAGGACATAGATACCCTATGACACATATGTGCCATTATGGTGAATGGGTCCCTTTTGGACATAAATTTCTCAGCCCTATTTTCACTCCAAATTCAACTATATCAGTCTCAACATTATATTATTTTCAATTCAATTGTCTAAAGTTGGCTATCAAGATTTAATTTGTGAAAATTAGAATAATTGCATATAAATACCTAGTTATTATATCATTTCAAATCTATCTAGCACTAACAAGCAAGATGTGAACATTAAGAGAAAGTTAAGAGAAATTCAAGGGCATTCAATGACAAATTTATGATCATTATTGCAGCAATTCAAGATCCAAACATCATGTCAAATCCTATGTGAGTTTATGCATGCTTATGTTATCATTGTTTGTGAAGGCTAACCCTTTTGTAGAGATCTTTAAGAAATTCAAGAAAATAAAACAAGAAAGATCCAAGACCTTGAGGTGATGTGCATGACTTTAGTCCTTCAAGGAATCCATTGACGGTGAGAAGTTGTAACACTTTGTGGATTCATCATTCCTTCCTATAATAAATCCTTTTATCATTGACATTGCCATTGTAGAAGTGGATTTACACTAACACAAGCTTTGAATAAGGAAAGCCCCTAAATGGCACAACCCTTCCTCTCTCTTTGGATGTGAAGGCTTTAGGTTTGGAGAGGATTGAAGGATGTTCGAAGATCATTTATCTGTTGCTGCATTCAAAACCCTACACCTTGACAACCCATGGAAAATCACCTATAGAATTATTCGACACTGATCTAACAAATTTGTAGGAAAAAATTAGAAGCTCATATCTGACATTAGAGGATTGTGAAAAAATGAAATATCTCTACAAGGACACATACTCCATAAGGGAAATTAGTACTATTTTGGATGATCCCAAATTTACAAGACAAGTGCACACAATTTTTCCTTTCTTAGATCTGGTGTCAACATTTCTATTATACTTTCTTAGTTGTCAAAATATTACATTTTCAAATTACGACACATAGGTTAATTAGGTTAATCAAGGAAAATTAATTCCAATCAATTTCCAAGGCTCAAAAAGACCAGATCTAGGTCTAATTGACTCATCTTTATGGTTGAAAGTCAATATAATCACCTTGTTGATTTGCATCCTAATGTATCTCTACAAAAAAGGAAATTGATCTTAGGTTCTTTGCATTGGACTTAGGATCACTTTTTCTATGTTTCAATTTCTATTAATTTTATTCTCATATATTATCTTCTTCATTTATATAATTCTTGATATTTTTTAAATGACACATTTTCTTCTCCTTCTATTTGGGAGAAGTAAATGGTCTTGCAATTCCTACTCTTGAGTTCCTTAGTACATCCTCTTCACTCATCTTATTCTCAATGTTTTTCTCTTTCACTCAATATTGACTAAAAAAACATTATATTCTGGGTGTCTTTCTATTCCTCTAAAATTTTAAATGTTTTCATTTGATTTCGTCTCTTGAATATCTCCTTTTCAAGTATTCTCTTAACTTTTTATAATATTCACACTTTAATATCTCATCATATTTAACATAATATTTTTAGCAAGATTAGGGGAGAGGGGCCCAAAGTAGGGTGGGTCAACTTTGGAGGTCCACGTGGCAGTCCATGTGGACCAATTTTTTTTTAAATTTTTCCTATCACATCACTATGCCACTTGTGCATTGGGCCTACTATTTTTTTTAAAATTCTAGCTCCTCGCCACCTTTCAAGCACCATTTACTCCGACGTGTCCAAAATGGGCTGATTTTTCTCTTCACCCGAAAGTGGAGTCCATCCACCTCCTCAATCGACGAACACATCTATTTATTGTGGATTGGACGAATACCTGTCCACGACAACCTCGCCACCCTAAACAAACAATTTAGAGCATTAATCACTCACCACCTCCTTCATTACCTCCACTGACCAACTTTCCTTACGCGTCCCTTCACATTTACTCAGACTATTGGGTGCGTAAATCGGAGATCAAGGTTCATTCAATGCTCCACATTCTAGCATATCCCACTCACTCTCATTCCTTTTGTTTGCGAAAATTCTCGATTGTTCGTTTGGTTTCCCAACAATTTTGGTTCGGCTCTCCATGCTTCATTGTTCGGCTCTTCATGCTTCTTCATTCGGATCTGCACTCTTGAGAGCTCCCTTTCTCTTTGATGTGAGGGTTCTAACCTCACTCAACCTGTACCAGTGTCTATGATACAACTATATTCTGCCATGCACTTAGTTTTTTCAAATAATTTCTTTGCAATTTTTTTTCTTTCAACAATATTCATAAAACTAAATGTGGGGAGGGTTTCATTGGTTTTCTTTTCATGTATACTCCTCCATGCACTCCTAATATTCTGTTATTCATTTCATGAAATTTACTCTGCATTGTGCGGGTTATATTTGCTTCCTTACATGAAATATGAAATGAGATTGACTAGTTTAAATGGTTTTTCCTTACTATTAGACTTGTTCAATGAAATATGGAAAGGGCTTGACTGGTTTTGTATTCATGTGTTCATCATTCCATAAAATTTAACATTGCAATTTATTATTTTACATTTCTTTGTTATTCCAAAATACGGAAATGGTTACACTATCATTATTATTATTCATAGGGTTATAATGTTTATCATTTTGAGGGTTTCTGCCATGCACTTACATTCGTGTGTTCCTCATTGCACAAACTTTAACTTTGCAATTTTCTTAAAATAATCTCAAGTCATTCTAAAATATGAAAATGGTAGCACTAGTTTTCATTTCAAACATATTCTACCATGATTTTTTTAATTTCATTGTTACTACCAAACATGGAAAGTGTTTGATTGGTTCACAATTATAGGGTTTTCTAGCATGCACTTGTATTTGTGTGTTCGATAATGCATAAACCTTATCTCTGCAATTTTCCTTTGATATTTTTTTTGTTATTCCCAAATATGAAAATGGGTTTGCTTGTTTTCATTTCGAAGATTTTATACCATGCAATTACACACACACATATATATATGTTATTCTATATATATATAGTATATATATATGTATATATATATACATATGAAATTATATATATGTATATGTAATTATATATATATATTTATATATATCTATTCTTATATATATATACACAATACATATACATATACATATATGTAATTATATGTATATATATACATATATATATATATACATATAATTACATATATGTATATGTATTCATGTATATATATACACACGAATACATATATATATATTGATGTAGAGTAGGGGGCTTTGTTCCACAATCACAATTTAATCAAATTCAATCAATCTTTTTTCCCTCAAAACCCTAACTTAGCAACTTTTCATAATTTCATCCTATTCTCCTTGTAGCATATCAAATAGAGAAAATTGTGCAAATCTTTCTAAATACTCCTCAAACCCGCAAACCACTTATCATTTTAGACACCCTTTATGGAATATTTCAACATATATAAATTGAAGATGGGATATTTTTAGATCATTACCCTCCAAGAATTGCTACTACATTGCCCCTTAAGCCAATTATGCCTCTTTTCCAAAGCAACTTTGTGAAGTTTTTCACCCAAACTCCCAAACTCTATTCCAATACTCTCAATAGTTCTCAAATTGCTGGAATTAACAATTTTTGGCAAAAGAAACACCCACAAGATCATCAAACCATCAAACCCTTACCTAAGCCCATTTAGGCTTGTCACACAAGAGGGTTTACTGAAACTCCACACTCGAGGCCTCTACTCTGTTAACCAAACCTTCAAACACTTCAAATATAGTCTACACATGCTTCACAAACTAACTCCCACACTTTACCAGTGCTATTTCATCAAACTACCATTCTTAGCCACCATTTTTTGCTCAAAACAAGACTGTAAACACCTAGGGCATCACTCCAAATGCAACAAACCACCTCCCTTGCTCTTAGAAACTACATAGAACATCAACCTACTCCTAACTATGCTATTCCACCAAGTTATTACAAATTTCACTAGGTGGAATGGCCTAGTTTTCCATTTTACAACTTCAAACCCTCAAATTCTAAGTTTTCTAATAGTCAAGAGAAAAAGTGTGATAAAAACCTTGAAACTTAATGAAAATATATGAAATTAAAACCAAAAGAGAGTTAAATCAGTCTTGCATCAATCTAGGTGCATAAAGGATCTTCTACAGGTCATACGAGGCCATACTGTACATTGGAGTAGCAGACTTCTTTATGAAACACATAAAAATAGTGATTTCAATATTCAAATTCAAATTTACAATGACCAAGCTTCTCCCAACATTCACCAAATATTTTCTAAATTATTTCAAAACATGACTAATTAGTTCCAACTGGTCCCCACCGAACAAAACCACCTTGACTCTTGAACTTCCCAATTTTGCACTTTTTGCATTTTTACAACATTGCAATATGACAACTTTTGAAAGTATTGACATCTTTTGTAAAAGGGACCCTACAAGACTAAGTTACATCTCCAATGGTCTATTATGACCTTATTTGCATAACAAAAGACTCGAACACACCAAAATACAAACATAACACCACATTTACACAAAATGACATGGTGCCCCTGCACCATAAATGCATATATATATATATGTATATATATATATATAATGAATTCGTGTATATATATGTAATTGTTTATGTATATATATGTGATTGTTACTACGAAATATGAATATGGTATCACTGGTTTTCATTTCTAAGATATTCGACCATGCAATTGTATTATTATGTTCTTCCATGCACTATAGTTCTGTCTATGAAATGATTTTTTTATTTCATTCGTGCTACCAAACATGGAAATGAAAACAACATAACCCATTATCATATTTGGGTATAACAAAAAATATTAAAGGAAAATTGTAGAGTTAAATTTTGTGAATAACAACAAAATATTAAAGGCAGTGGTAAATTACATACATACATACATATATATATATATATACACACACATATGTGTATGTATGTATGTATGTATGTATGTATATGTATATGTATAATGTATATATATATACACACACACACACATATATATATATGTATATATATATGTATGCATATATGTATATACATATGTGTTCATATATGTGTGTATATATATACATACATACATATACATATATGTATATGTCCCACTTTCCCATCAACCCACTTTCCTAACAGCACAACACATGAAAAATCAATCATTCACATGTGTCCCACTGGGCAGATTATAGCACACAACTATTATTGCCTTCTCCTCTTTTGCCACATGCAACCACCAAAAAACAATAGGTTAAGGCCACCATAATCGCCCGAGAAGCAAAAAAGGATTTCACACCATGAATACATACAATCTCTACAATTGAAGGCATCAAAACAAGTTTTTAAATTTGAAAAAGGAGGACACAAATTAAAAAATCCATACCAAACCAGTATTGAACAGATAAAGAGATTTAAAAATTCAAAAATGCATTTCTCAATCTTTTCCAATTTCCATTTACCATGTCTCACTTCCATATTCATATCTACATGGAACTGTAGGCATTCAACTCCCCCAAAAAAAAAGTGAAGTTGTTCTTTTAGATGGAGAGTCTAATGAATGGAAGGAATGATGCATAACCAAGGGATATGCACCACCTACTTTTAATGTGGGATGGATGCAAGAGCATAAGTAGCAATAGCATTACACTCTCCATCACAAAAGAACAACTTCACTTTTTTATTAATTCTTTATGCCTTTGAATGCTAATCTGTTCTATGCTATGCAAAGTGGGGGTGGGTTCGATTGGATTTGGTGGTGGGACAATCTTGGATCTTAGTTGTTCTCATAGCATTGTATCTATGAAAATATTGGCGGTTATGTAATGCAAGTGGTGATAATTAAGGGGAGTGTGGGTTATATAAATTTTATACTTTGGCTATAAGTTTTAATGCTACGGGCCATTAACAAGAAATATGGGTATATATATGTATGCATATATGTATATATATATGTATGCATGTTTTAATGCTACGGGACTTTAACAATCAATATGGATTGTATGTTTGTGGTATCAGACATGCTTTGAATATTCTATGACATGTAAGACTACAAATAACTATTTATGTTTGGGAAAAATATAAGCCGATTATAATACAATTTTGGTGGTACAATGATTCGAGAACCCTTGTTGACTTTGTGGGTGAAAATTGTTTTACAATTGCATATTAAGGGGGTCCTATACACCTTATGTTTGGAGGTCCACATGTTTCTACATGATATTGTTTACATTTGGTTTTCCATTTATATTCTTTATGGCAGGGAATTGCAGTCTGTTGTATGCAAGGTAAATGTTCAATTCTTAATGTGTAGCAATTGCTCTTCATTTTCTTCTTTAAAATCTTGTATAATCATGTGTTCATCAAAACAGTTATTGCTATTCTTATGTACACTCATTTTTAATGCACATCCATTTCACATTGTCTATCTCTATATGTATTTGAATCACTTAGGGGACTTGGTTTTGTGAAGGCTTCTAATGGCTCCAAATGCAACACTTCACAATTCAAATGGAATTATGGACGAGTGCAACATAGGTTGCCATCAGAGGAGCGTTCATAAAATCAAGTCTACCTAATTCATTATTGAATGAAACAATAGCCACAACTCTATATAATTTCTTACATGTATTATTTTGCTTACCAAGAATATATTTATGTCTCTATTTCCTTACATGTATATAGAATTACTATAATTGATGAAACAAAATATTGGTAGTGATATATATATATGTATATATATATGTATGTATATATATATACATATATATATGTATATATCTATGTATATATATGTATAGATCTATGTATATACATATATATATATATATATATATGTATATACATATATATACATATACATATGTATATACATATATATACATATATATATATATATATATATGTATATACATAAATATATATATACATACATATACATATACATATCTATATATATGTATGTATATATGTTTGTATCTATGTATATATATATGTATGTATATATGTATGTCTATATATCATAGATATTATGGTATATTTAGCTGACACTTTGCCATTTTGTGTCTTGTTCAATTTGCTTGATCAATGTGCAAAGAAATACATGTTCAACTAAGCCCATTGTTCCTTCTAAGCTTCATTGATGGTGAGTTACAATTGAAAGGCATACACTTTTGTAATATTCTTTGTGTATTAAGCTAAGCACTATGTACATGTGTTTGATTGGCCCCTCCTTTCATTTTTTCTTGCAACAAGTAGGATATTCATGAGTGCAACAAGACACATCATCAAGCAAATCTCTACTATACAGGTGAGGTTTCTAACCTCCCTAAGGCTCTACCACTATCTCCTATCAGTAATTGTTTTTTTTCATACTATTTATTTGATTTGTATTAGGTGTGTTTTCTTCCCTAAGTTGAAGCTTTTTTTTTTTTCTTGATGATTTTGATAAGATTTTGTGGCTTTCTGGGTGCATCTAGAATGTGTTCAATGAAGTGTATGGCGTCTAGGGTGTTTATGAACACTTCCAAATTTTGTGTTCTTAAACACACTTACTTTTTCAAGGAAAATATGCTTATGTTCTAACATCACTCTGACTTTAATGGGTTTAATTTCTTATGTTTCTTTCCTCTCATGGTTAGCCAAAATATGACTTCATTCAATTGCCCGCCATGTGACCATGCCACCTATGATTTTAATATGTATATGCATATATATATATGTACTTTTATGTTTATGCATATTTGTACATATATGTATATAAGTATACATATGTATATGCATATATGTACAAAAGTATGCACATACATGTATATGCAATATGTACATATGTGTCCACATACATATGTATGTACATACATATGCACATATAGATATACATATGTGCACTAAAATTTGTGAAATACAAATCTGCACAATGAATGATTGTGCACTGAAGAATAGAATAATACAAGTGCATGGCATAAAACCTGATAGGCTATCGTTAGGTCCTAACACTTTAGTGAATAATCACATCATTATATCGATCGGATAGTGTCCAAAGGCTATTTGCAATAGAAGACATCTCAATTCTCTCTCTTAGGTTCTCTAAATACTAGTCAACTAAATAAAGATTCTACACTAGAGGGCCTCTAAACCTAAAATAATGAATTATCTGTCTAGAAAGCAAGAAATGATCTTAAACTAAGAAGCAAAGAACTATAAATCAGAAAAACATCACCACTAAACTAGAAAGCATAGAAATGATTAACCTAAAGAATGCATAAATTGTTGAAGAACTAAGACATGTAAAGAAATTAGGAAATATTTATCTAATGTATAATAGTCCAACTGTGAACAAGAAACAATTTAACAGAATCTACTGAAGTAAGATGATTCAGACGTTCAAATGTTAATTTTAGAAACTACAAACTTAGCTACAACCTATAGGCTTGACACTGACAATATGACATATACTCATGAAAATGGATTTCAACTTCAACTATTAACTACTAAAAGAAAATACAGAATAAGGAATAGAATACTTATCTATCTTTCTATAACCCTCATGTGGCTAGCTCTCAGCTATGTCTACAACTACCTCAACTCTTGGGTGTGTCTATAGCTACCTCAAATCACATGCACTGGAAATTCTCTAAGCTACCTCATTCCGAAGACGCGTCTATATTACATAGTAATTCAAAGAGTGGTGGGAAAAATCATATTCATATGGTAGTTTTTACTCAAAAGACAAATTTGTAGCATAACAATAATCTTCTTCTCTCTATTCATTATTTGTAATAGTTACATATTTATATGAAAAATGACTAAGAAAAATCTTATTTTTTAGTCAATAGAGTCTCTTAACAGATTCTCAATAGAAAAAGGGACTTTAAAGCCCATGATATACAATATTAAAGAGGCTTGCATGAGCCATAAAGTTTTTGAAACTAAAAAATAACAAAATTATAAAGACTTGGCCAAAATGTGTGCTCCTGGAATTCCAACACCTGCTCGCTTGTTTTAAAAAGTATGAAGATCTGCATTCATTTCCCTTATGACTAGAATGGTGATTAGAAGTGGAGTTGAGCTATGAAATACTCAAGACTAAACCATTAAATCGACATAAGTTAGTTTAATTTGATCAACTCCAAGAAATAAAGTTTGCATGCTTATTCATAGAAAGAGAGCACTTATTTTTCCTAAAGGTAATCAATTAGCAAGGTTATTAAGGCTAAAAGGTTTGGATTTACATATTGAGCCCATTATACTGATGAGGTTATTTTTACCTCATCAAAACCTTTGAAATTAAACTTAGATGATTGTTCAAAGTTATTGTGCACATACATATATATGAATGTAGGTATGTATGTACATAGATTAGAGCATGTACATCATTCCTCCTATTCATTCCCTCATACTTAGTGCTGAGATCATACACATCATCTGCCTCTGTGTCCAATATCTATGAATATCTCAAGAATCCCTAATGAAAAGTGAATCTTTGTGTCCATATGGAAAAATTGTCTTCACTTTGGTCTAGATTGGTATACACTGAAGGAGGTGGTGAAAGAAGCGAGGGAGGTCTGTACCTCATACCCATCTAGTTGATCTTTAATTCCTCTAGAATTTTAGCCAAAGCTACTACTCTTCCATAGGACCATCTAATATTAAGAGGTGAAATTATTTCCCTCTTTTTGAGATGCATAGGAAGAGGGGTATACCTTTCTTCACATGCATGCCATGCTAGTCCTATTAATTGTGGCCCTTGTTCCTGAAAGTAATCATGACACAACCTGAGATTGTTATTGTATTTGAGTTGTACTTCCTCTTTAAGGTTGACACCTAGAAATTGTTTCTTGAAAGAGAGAGGCTTCCTATGAGGGTATCTTGTTTGCAACCCTACAGTCTTTTCTTCCTGAGCATACTCTCTTGATCTGTCTTTCCAGTGAAGTTGATTTTTCATAGTGGACAGGAATAATCTTAATTCTACTTCTCCCACAAAGAAGTTAATAAAGAAATTTGTATACTTTTCTAAGAGAAAATTGTGAACAAAGAACTCACACAATAATTTTTGTTGTTTAGGGAGTGACTCAATAAATACTTTTACAAATTCCTTGTCATCAGGCTCATGAGGCTAGTTTTGGTGAATCCTTTGCAATTTCCATCTTAAAATTTTCTCATTAAGAAACATGGAGTACAACCTAGATGGTTTTCTATAGGCTAATAACAATTCACCAATTTCACAGGCATCCTGCTTACCCCTATATGCCTGATGGAAATATTCTTTCAACATGAATAATTCCCTCTTTAACCTATTATTTTCAAATTCCACATCCTTCAAGAGGTAACAATTTTCTATCCATTTCATTAACATTAGGGGAATGCGTACCTGGAACTAGTCTATAACAATAGGTTCAATTTATGTCCCCTTTGATTGCGTGATTGGTTGAGTATCACTCTCCTACAAACTTTGTTCTAGCTCCACTATTTTACTCACAGCGGCATTTAACTCAATTTCCTATCGATTCTTTTCTTCTTCAAAAGAACTGAATAATTGTATAAAATTACTTTTCAAATCTTGAATACACTTATCTTTTTCACACATAGCAAGTTGATGTTGTTTACCCTATTGATTCCATTGCTAGATCTGGTATTGCAATTGCTCAATAAGCTTTCCTTTTTCTTCCATTTGTGTAGTCAATTTGGCAATTTCCTGGTCTCTTTTATGTACAATGGTAGTTTGCACCCCAATTTATTCTTTCTGTTGGTTAATTTGTGCTCTGTCATCCTACAACCTGGTTCTCAACCCTTGAATTTCTATCTTTAACTTTTCTAAATTGTCATTTCTCTAACTGGATTCTTCGTCCCCTGTGTCCACAAAGAAGGATGCATGAGGAATATCTTCATTAGGATGAGGCACATTTTCCTCTTTGGTGTCCTCACGAAGGGATGGGTGAGGCACTTCTTCCACTTTTTCATCAACATGGGGTGCATTTTCTACCTTAGTGTTCTTAGGAAAAGATAAGTTAAGGCACTTCTTCATCAATTTGATGTACATTTTCTTCAATTTTTGGTATAATCCCTACCCTATCAAGAAATAGAGAGAATCCTCCCATAGGATCATCTTCATTCTGCTCTGAATGTGGTGATTGTATTTTCTCCCCTTCCTATTCTTCAAGTGATAGAGTTTCCTCGTTCTTTTCCTTAGGAAGTTGATCCCCTTACTTTTCTATTTCATGCGTCTCCTCATTATCGGGTGGACTATCAATTTCTACCACCTTTATTGGAGTCTTGGCCTTTTTCCTTTTAGAAGTACTACCTACATCTTGGGGTTCAATTTCACTAGCCCCTAAAGATAACCATTTACTCCTATGTAGAGGAGATGTTTGAAAAAAAACTTTACTTCATTTCTTTTTCTTTTGAGGAGGTTCCTCCTCTCCTCTGGAATGCACAATTCCCACCTCTCCTTCCTATCCTAGGGTTTGTAATTCATTTGGCAAGGTTTTTGGTGCATCACTACTAGGAGTCATGGAGGTATATTGAGATTCAGGGGCACCTAATGCCTTCGAGGAGGGTTCTTCTACAAACTACTCCTTTTGTTTAGAGGATTCTCCCTCCTCAAGTGACCTCCCTGACTCCTCATTTTCAAATTTTTGTAGAAACCTTGGCCGCTTCTTTTTTGGATTTTTGTAGAAATGGTATTTACATATTAGTTGTATCAGACTGTGATGTTTAAGGGGTCCCATTCCAATTTTATACTTTTCTATAATAGAGGTGATTGAATGGTAGAGAAAAGCTAGTAAATTTACCCTAAGAGTAGGGTCCTCAATTTCGTGGCATAAATGAGTCAACAAGTGAAAAGGGGGTTCCACAACTGTAGTCATTTGTCCCTCACAAGTAAAGTACTTAATAATCCAGGCTGCAACAGACCTCCAGAGTTCTAGAAGAGACATTCTATGAATTCCCTTATTCTACCCCCTAGTGTTTATAGTCATTACAGGTTCGGGTTCCCCTTCCCTATGAAATAGTCCTATTAAATTTTGATAAGGAATGTAGGTATTTTCATTCAAATTTTCCTTTCTTCTCAAGACTGAGAATACGAGCAATAATTTTTGTACTTACCCAAAATTGTTTTCCACTCACCACGATCTTCCCATCTACAAAAAAATCAACAAATTCCTTCACCAACTACTTTGTGTGCCCTTCAAATTATTTCATGAAGTCCAACCATCCAACTCTCTAGAATGATCTACTATATTGCTCAATGGCAACAATGGTATTGCAGAAGTTGGCTCAGAATTCTTTCTAGTGCCTCCCATTTCCTTTGTTTCCCGACAAAATTTTACAGAACTCTGGAATGCTTGCTTCTCTGAATTACAGACGGAGAAAGAGTTCTATGTTGATATACTCAATGAGGAAAGAATTGATTACCAACTTTCTTGTCACCTTATTGCATAATGATGATGGCCTTTCATGGGGAATTACAATTGTTGTCATACTCTTATCAATCGTGTAAAGGGCACAAGTTTCAAAATTAAAAGGGGAACAAATCATGCCAATTAATTAACCTTTATTCAAAATAAATACTAACCCATTAAATAAATAAATTCACACATACCTTAAGTCTTGTCATTAGATCAAACATAACTCACTTGTGTTGACACAATAGTCATATGGTTGGCGAGGGTGGCGGTGGATAATAATGGCATGGATAGGATGGTTGAAGTGATGGAAAAAATTATTATGGCATAAAGATGGTATGATGATCTTATTTATTATGGACATATTCAGTATAAGGTGGTAGATTAATTATAAGGGAGTAAATCTTGAGGCAACATTAATGGACAAGCGTGCACAAAACTTAGGAAAAATCAAAAGAAAAATTGGAAAAACAAAATTTTATATCAAAAATCTCAGAGCACACTCAAGAATATGCAATTGAAGTAGAGAAGAAGAGAGTTCCAGATCATGATAAAGGGATGCCATTGGAACATGCTGACCAATTTGAGGATTTCAGAGCATTGCTGAAAGATGCGGCCGAAGCAACAATCAAAATTTATGGATCATTGTTGAAAGATGCAGTCAGAGCAACAACCAAAATTTCTAGAGCATCATTGAAAGATGTAGCTGGAGCATTGTTGAAAGATGCAGTCAAAGCAACAACCAATTTTTTTTGAAGCATTGTTGAAAGATGCAATCGGAGCAAAAACAAAATTTTTTGGAGCATCCTTGAAGGGTGCAGTCAGAATGAAGAAGCAACATAATTCTGGAGTGTCACTAAAAGGATGCAGCTGGAATGAAGAAGCAATAGAATTCTAGAGCATCATTGAAAAGATGCAACCAGAATGAAGAAGCAGTAGAATTCTGGAGCATCGCTGAAAAGATGCAATTGGAATGAAGAAAGTTGTGAAATTTTGGCCTTGGCTTCTTGAAGCACCATGGAGTGATGCATCAGAATGCAAGATTAGAGTGATGAGTGGCACCAGTCTGGTATGAGGATTTTGGAGCATCAGAGAAACTATGCTAGTAGATTATAGAGCATTGTAGTAAGGTGAATCAGAATTGTGCTTGGCCAAAAGTGAAGTCCTGTAAAAGAGAGATAAAATTTTAGTCAAGTCCAAATGTCAAAATTGATGAAGAAATCAAAGAAACATTCAGAAATGATTTTTTTTTTTTTGCAACTTGTAGAGTTGGTAAAACTATATTGACTCTTCCATAGTAGAGTCAATGTAGTGGATTTCTCTTTGCGTTTCCACCATTTTTGTGAACTCTTCCTTATGAACAGGTTTACGATAAAGGCATAGTCAGTGGCCATTAACTAGGAGAGTTTGAGTATCCCCATCAATAGGTTTCAGCTGGACCAAACCATTAGCAAATACTTTTGAAATTTTGTATGGTCCAAAACAGTGTGTCTTTAGTTTCCCTTGATGATCCTTGTATTTGGAATCGAATAGTAGTGCCCAATCCCCGATATGGAATTCTTTCTCTTTGATGTGTTTATCATGCCATACCTTATGTTGTTGCTAGATCAATTCGGTCTAATGGATGACATCCAAATAGAGTTTGTCCAGTTTACTAAGCTATAAGACTCTCAATTTGGGCTTGTTTGAGATCCATTCCTAATTCCATGGCTTTCCTAAGGGTTTGGAGTTCAAATTCAATGGGTAAGAGGGGTTTCTTCCCAAAGACTAACTCATAGGGGCTATAACCAATGGTTGATTTCCAAGTCGTGTTGTAGGCCCATACAGCTTCTGGTAGTTTCCTAGTCATCTTTCCTTCCCAAGGAAACCCTTTTTGTCAAAATATTTTCCAACTCCCTATTAGTGACCTCAACTTGACTGTTTTCCTGTGGGTGGTAGGGTGAGGACTTCTTGTGACTTGGAAATGATCTATGAATGCCAACAACACTTTGGACATAAATTGGGGGCCTTGGTCTGTGACAATTGTCCTCAGAGCTCCAAACTTGAGAAAAATTCTATTGTAGAGGAAATCGGCTACCTGTTCCTCCCTAGCAACACGTAGGGATTTCACTTCTGCCCACTTAGTTAGGTAGTCGATACAGACCAAAATACACTCTTTTCCTTGTGAAGGGCGATCTATTGGGCTAATAAATTCCAGTCCCCATTTTTTGAATGGTTCAACGACTACTTGAGACTATAAGGGAATTTCATCAAAAAGAGATGGCCTACCCACTCTTTGAAATTCATATTATCGGCGAATGTATTTCTTGATATCCTTGTGCATTGAGGGCCAACAACACCTTGCTTCCAAAACCTTATGAGCTATCTTTTTAGTAGAATAATGCCCTCCTAAAGGGTCATCATGGCAGGCTCTCAAAATACTATAAGTCTCATCTGCCCTAACACACCATTGTAAAACCATATTAGGTCCACATCGAAATAAGATCCCATTATCCATTTGGAGGGGGCACTTTCTAAAATAAGATGTTTCTTTTGTTTTGATGAAAATTTTGGTGGTACTTCTATGGTGGTCAAGTAATTTGCAATGTTGGTTAGCCAAGGGGTTTTAATAGAAATGACAAACATATTTTCATCTGGAAACTCATCTTGTACCAAGGTACAATCACCATCATGTTTAATCTGAGATAAGAAATTTGTGACTACATTGGATTTCCCTGGTTTGTCAACAATCGTAACATTTAATTCTTGTAGGAGAAATAACCACCTAATTATCCTTGTGTTTACCACTGGTTTGTACATGAGATACTTAATGGCTGAGTGATCTATATGCATTGTAACTTTATATCTCGTGACATAATGTCAAAATTTATTGATTGCATGCACTAAAACTAGGAATTCTTTCTCCGTAGTGGTATAATTCTTTTCTATTGGTGTCAAATTCTTGCTAATGAAGTATATAGCATATTTTCCCCCATTCTCATCTTCTTGCCATAGAACCACTCTAATAGCATCATCAGATGTGCCAACATAAATATGGAACAAAAGATTCCAATTAGGTCCTCGAAGGACAAGGGCAGAGATGAGTTTTTCCTTAATAATTTCAAATGAAGACTGACACTCAGGTGTCCAGACAAAGTCTACATTCTTCTGAAGGAGTGAAAATATGGGGGCTACGATTTTGCTAAATTTTTCTATGAATATTCGGTAGTATCCCACATGCCCTAAGAAACTCTTAACATTAGTCTGTGTTTTTGAAACCTCAAGTTGTTGTATGACTTCAATTTTCTTAGGATCAACCTTGATTCCTTCTGTTGAAATATGGTGTCCTAACACTATTCCTTGTTCCACCATGATCAAATATTTCTAGGGACAACTAATGATCCTCACACCACTTCCACACCTTGTCTAGATTTGTGAGGGCTTCATCAAAAGTTGAACCATATACAGTGAAGTCATCCATATAAACTTCCACACACTTATTTACCAACTCAACAAATATGGCCAGGATGGCCCTCTGAATTGTGGTAGGAGCATTACACAAGCCAAAGGGAAGAACCCTATATGAAAATTTCCCCCATGGGTAGGTAAAGGTCATCTTATCCTGGTCTTCTGCTGCTACCTGTATCTAGTTGTATCCACTAAACTCATCCAAGAATGAAAAATATTTCCTCCTAGCCAAGTTATCCAACACTTGGTCCACGAATGGCAGGGGAAATAGTCTCTGCATGTCACTTTGTTAAGCTTCTTATAGTCCACACACACACTCTCCACTTCCCATTCTTCTTTGGGACTACAACCAAGGGTGACACCCATTTGCTATCAGAAATTGGATAGATAAATCCTACCTGCTGGAGCTTCTCAATTTCAATTTTAACAATGTCCTTGAGAGCAAGATTAAGTCTCTGTTGTGGTTGGTGGATAGGACAAACATCCTCAGTATAGATATGATGCATACACACACTAGGATGTATTCCTCTCATATCTTTATAGTTCTAGGTGAATGCTTTAGATCCACTCACTAGGGTGTCAAATAGTCTTTATTCTTCTATCTTAGTCAACCAACTATTGATGTTCAAAGTTTTCCCTGGCAACAACATAATAGTTTTGACTCCCAGATGGTTGGACATGAAAGTGTACATAGGTCTTATCAAGGTGTTAAGTGGACAAATATGAGGTACAGTTTTGCAAAGACGAGCAACACCTGCAAAGAAATGGTAAGTTTTTGGGACTATGTTCATCAAAGCACAAGGTAGTCCAATAAAACCAACACCATTGAATTCTATTTGATCTATGTTGATTGGGTGTCCCATGATTTCTTCTGTGTCTGACATCTCCTCACTAGTCGATTCAATGGAAAGATTCTCCACATCATCTTCCAACTCATCCTCTAATTCTTCTCCATGCTGCTTAATAACTACCATGGCCAGTGAAGCTAGATTCTCTAGTCCATCAGAGTTTTCTGGTTCATCCACCCCTACTTTGCTGTGTTCAACAGGCTTGGCAGGAGGGTACAAAAACAATTGTTTGCTATTAGACCCATGTGAGATGGTCATTCCTCCCTCTCTTCAGTCAATTTTGGCTACAACCGTAGCCAGCCATTGTCATCCCATAATTATTGGATAACTATCTTTAGGCGTAAGGGATTCAATTATTTGGAAATCCACTGGATATTCCTATCCATCCACCTTCATGAGAAATTTTTTGATAATGCCCTTGGGAATAGCTATGGATTGGTTTTCCATTTATAAGACTGTAGTTATGGGTCGTAGATTATAAGTCCTAGTTTTTCCATCACATCCATAGTCATTACGTTAATGGATGCTCCAAGGTCCACTAAAGCATTAGGTATTAATACCTCATTGATTGTTACTGTTATAAGTGGACTTCTTGGGTCATCATATTTCAAAGTAGTGGCTGTTCCAGCTAAGAAATTAGCTAGGTACCCATTTATATGAACAATGCTAATTTGTTTCAAATTCCTTCCCAGGGTCTTGATACACAACTATTTAATCAGTTGGTTTAATTTAGGGATCTCCTTAATCACCTGTAACAAGGGAACTTCAATTTCTAATTGCTTAATTCCTTTTATTAATGCAGTTTCAGTGGGTAAGGTGGATTTTGGAGCATTGCTCACAAGAATCAGTTTCAGACACTTTGGAAAGGCTTCTTTGGTCTTTCCCTTAGGCACGAGGTCCTTAGGCGTAAAATCCTTTGGGTGTTTAGTTGGAGATTGACCCCCCTCCTCCTGAGGTAGGTCAGAAGCTCTTGCTAAATATGACAAGTCACGCTTCTGTTGTGTAGCATATGGTATCTGTTCCAAAGATATAGGTCTTATCATGGTTTCCTCAATAGGATTTTTGATAGGTTTGTTGATAATTTCTTTAATAGTCGGTTGTGAAAGTGTTTTTCTAGACCTCAATTGTAGATTTCCACAATGTATGGCATTAAGTCCAATGACATTGTTTTGTTTGGCAAAGTACACTGGAGTATTTGGGCAGTTGTTCTTCGGGTTCAAGATTGGTTGCATCAAAAGTAGTGGCTAGTTAACTTGTTCATTTTGTTGTGTAGAGGTGGTAAAATATTTTGTTGTTGGGTAGGAATTATCTTGGAGCCAATATAAAATTGATGTTGAGGTTGATTCCATTAAGGAATGGGATTTTGATGGTACAACAATGGTTGAGGCTGATTAGGCCACTGAGGGTTACCCCAAGATTGATTTTCCCATTTTGGTGGTCCCCAAGGATAATTTCCCCAATTAGAAGGTATTGGAGGTGGTGCTTGAGGCCAAGGTGCTTCCCATTGATTGTTGTTCCAATTGGGTTGGGGTCTCTAGTTAGGATTGGAATTCTGGCCATAGGAAAAATTGGCTCCAGTTCTTTGATTAACAATGTTCACTTCTTCCTCCACTGGAGTTGTTCTCTTCTTGGAAATTTTGATGGAATTTAGTAGCTCACAATGGTCAGTGGGGTGATTTTTGTCACACATTTGAAAAATTCCAATCTTATCAACTTTGTCCAAGAGACATTCTCTTAGCAAATGTTTGTTTTGACATATGGGGCAATAAATGGATAAAGTTTCAGAGTTTCATGTTTTAGCTTGGATGCCATCTAAAGTGGTGTTTAACTGGAAGAGAATGTCGGTCTTGAAGTTGGTGAGCCCTTCACGAAGTTTGTTAATGTCACTTAAACTTCTAAAAAGGGTAGACTTCCAAATTCCTCCTCAGTTTTGAGAGAAATTTTGACACGGTTAATATCATCCAGTCCCAATTGGGATACATATCCTTTTCCCATTAAGTCCACGCTCCTAAGAGCATCATCATTGATAGATTTAAGGAATAAGGTTTTCAAGATATCAAGAGCTATAAATTCTCCTCCACATTATTTAGATAAGAAGATAAACCTATCTAGGTAATCCTCTAAACTTTCATCCTCGTTCTACCTTACTTTGAACAACTCTTCTTTCATATCGCTAATCCTGTAGTAACTTTGATACTTCTCCAAAAAGGTAGACTCCATCTCATTCCAGGAGGTTATTGATTGAGAAGGAAATCCCATAAACTAGCACATAGCTAAGTCTTTCAAAGTGTAAGGGAAAAGATTTAGTTTCTGATTATCATTCTTGTAGTCATATGTTTGACACAAGACTTTAAACTCAAATAGGAACTGATCAGGGTCTTCAGTAGACAAACCCCAAAAGGTTGGCAAAAAGGTAGGTGAGATGTTTTTCATTGTTGTATCATCATCCACATTGATAGCAATAGGATAAGTGAATGTGCGTGGTGGAAGGTTATCGTCACTAACTCATTTGACTTCAAAATATGATGAAACTTTCCGATGAAAGATGTCTAATTAGATGTATCATCGGGTACTTGTGTATTTAATGTGAATTTTTTTTTTAAATTTATGCCCAACGTTCTTCAAAATTGCAACGCTCTGAGACTTTTGTCGCTATTTTGACATACACTTAAAGTCAACCATCCCCTCCATCAATTTGTGGGCTGAAATATGGTTAGCCTCCTTAATTTGTGGGCTGATGGCTATATGGTTAGCATTCGTTAGGGTTTTGATGAATGTTGACTTTGTTATACTTGCAAATTTTCTATACTTGTGACAGTTTGTGGAGATATAGGCCAAATTTTTTTGGTGCAAAATATTAGGATTATTAGATTTTGTTACTTGTCTATGATTAATAATTATTGGAGTGCGAGTTTGATATTTTTTGAAGATCTAAATATTCAAGCTTGGTAAAGAAAAATCATGTCAGATAATATTAGTGCAAAACAAAATGAAGAGACACTTGCTAGATTGTGGGCTAGATTGAAAAGAAAGGGTGATGGGAAATTTTATTGTCCTTGCAATAATTACAAGGGGTTAAAGATGAGAAGACTTTTAATCACAACAACTAAGAAACATTGTAGGAAAAATGGTCACATTGAAGGGGGGTATGATTATCGTCCATTAGTAAGTTGTTCATTATATGTCTTTATATTGATTGAATTTGTAAATGTTTATATTGTTTTAACATTTTATATATATATATATATATATATATAATCACTTGATCATGATCATGGTTTATTTGTGTCAATCATTATTGTAAAGGTGGGGCACCCTAGGGCATATGATATGGATTATCACGGCCCCAAGAATGTGGTTTTGCAAGTAGAGGAACATGGAGCTATGAATATTGAAGATGAAGTTAATGATCCTATGGAAGAAGATGATCATGTGCCAGAAAACACAGTTGAAGATGGTGGTACAAATACATTATTCCATGACATATTTAGTGGCATAGTTGATCATGATGATCGAGATGACTTTGATGATGTTCATGATTTACCTATACTTGAGAAGGCATACGAGCCCCTTTATGAAGGCTCCCAAACAACTCTTCTCTCTGATGTATTATTGTTGGTGAACTCGAAGGTTATGAATGGTTTATCCAACATATCAATCTCACGAATGTTAAGGTATGCCATATATGTCATCTTTTTTCATCTATTTTTGTTGTTAGTTCATCACTAGCAAATAAAGGATGAAATATGTACCATTTTTTTTAATTAAAGGGGTAAACGCTTTTGACTGGAGCTATGAACTAGATACAACCATTCAATAATACCACCCCAATAGGGTTTGAACCTGGGTGGAAAGAACAACAATGCCACCTATAAACCATCAAACCATGCCAATACCGACAATGAAATATGTACCATTAATATTCTTTATATTAACAATTTTTTTTTTTGTTGTAGATTGATAGGTGAATTTTTGTTACCACCATCAAATATTTTACCTCTCATATTGAGATTATCTTCTATTATGAAAGATATTGGAATGGAGTATCAAGCAATAGATGCATATCCCAATGATCATATTATATATCATAAACAACATGAAATTGCAACAGAATGCCTAGAATGTCATATCAGTAGATATCAAATAGATCAACTAACAAAAAAAGGTGCCTCGCAAGGTTCTTCATTATATTCCCATTATTCCATGTATGTAATGATTATTTAGGTGCGAAAGCTTAGCACAATTTATGGATTACCATGCACATAATAGAAGTGGAGATGACATTCTTCAAATTCCTGCAGATGGTTCTACATTTAGGGACATAGAGGAAAAATGGCCACACTTTAAAGAAGAACCTTGTAATCTTAGGCTTTCATTGGTAGCGGGCGGTGTTAATCCATTTGGAGAGATGAGATCTATTTACTCGGTGTGGCCTATTTTTGTTATAAAAAATGATATTCCTCCATGGATGTCAATAAAGAGGGAGCACATAATGTTGGCAATGATTGTTCCAGGTATTTGTTTACATAAATTTTATTTAATGTAGTAGCATCTCATTTGTATTATTTGTTGTATAATGACATATTTTTTTCATTTAATAGTCATGTACATTAATTTATATATATTGTAGTAAAATGGTTATAATAATTATGTAATGTTTATGTTCATTCAACTAGGTAAGTACCAAGTTAAAGATATGAATGTATATATTGATCCTCTTATTGATGAGTTACTAAAGTTATAGAATGGCATCACTATGTATGATGTCTCTAGACCAATAGGACAAAGACAATTTCAATTCCATGCAATGCTTGTATGGACAATTCATGATGCCCCAAGGCTAACACATTTTTGTGGTATGTTATAACATTCGACTGCACTTTAACAATATTTAATTTTATGAAGTAGATATCATACATGTTTTTAAATAATCTATTCATTATATATAATTATAAAAATTGACATATTTAATCCAATTATATATGATCTTGCAGGTCTTCAAACAAAGGGAAAAATTTGCATGTTCAGTTTGTGGTCCAAAGATGAAATCTCATCATTCAACAAGTTTAGGAAAGTAGGTGTTTGATGAGTATAGGAACTTCCTCCTAAGAAATCATAAGTATCAAACTACTGAAAAACATCTTTTCAATGGGAAAGAAGAGACTACATCAAAACCACAAAGAATGACACCTCGCCTATGGAAGTTGGAATATAATAGAATTAATCGTCAAGGTTATACATTGGATCAAATTGTTTATCTATCATATATGATATGTTTGAAATTTATATTTATATTTTGTGTTTTGTTTACTCATGCTGTAATTGACAATGATTATCGTTGTTAATTTTTTTAAATTATGCTTCATGAAGGTTCTCAAGGCATTAATGATCGGCTTTCACAGGGATTGAAAAGTTATCCTAGAAAATTTAGTAGGTTTCCCTAATATGAGCAGCTACAAATTGTGCATTTGTTTGATACAATGCATATAGGAAAGAATATAACATAAACGTTATGGAAAATATTGGATGGAGAGCATGACAAAGAAAAAATTGTCAAAATTTATAGTGAGATTCAAGAAGCCAATCATGCAATGAAAAATTTCATTCAATTAAATAGAAATGGAGACCAAATTAATATAAGCATCCTTCCTTGGTTATTAACATAGCAACAAAGCAATGCTATAAAAGAAGTCATACGAAAAATTCGATTTCCCATAGGATTTGTTGTGAACATAAACAATATCATAACAAAGAAAGGTGAATTTGGGTCAGGGATGAAAATGCATGATTGGAATACCTTCATTAAGGTAATTATTCTGGTATATTTTATATATATTTGTATACTTCATGTACTTTTTAGTGTATTATGTTTACTAGTTTTGGAAAAATAATGAAAAGATCATTTAATAATTGTTGCAGTATGTTCTACCTCTATCTCTCCCAGACAACTTCGACAAAAATGTTAAGAAAGTTATATATGATCTTGGAAAATACATGAGGTAAGTAGTGATATTTTTTCAATTCATTGTATAGATCTTATATTTTCATTCGTTTTACTTGCTATGTAATATATTGTACATTTTTGTTAAATCTCGTTAATATATTTGTGCCTTGAATCACTTGTAGATAGTTGTCATCTAAAGAAATACATGAAGAAGATATAAATTATTGGAGGAGAAAAATTCCTCATCTAATGTGTGAAATGCAAAAGTGTCTATGTTCAACATTTTTCAATGCATAAGAACACTACCTCATACACCAAGTTGAGGAGATTGAATTGTGTGGACCTATACACACAAGGTCAATGTGGATGGTTGAGAGGTACTTGAAATTTTTGAAGGATTTGGTTAGAAAAAGAGCACATCCTGAGGGTTCTATGGTGGAGGGATATATGGTATACCAGACCATGGTGTACATTACTGAATGTCTTCCTAAGTTCACAAAAAATATCCATTTAGATCACATTTGGGATCCCAACTCCATTAAAAAATTAGAAGGGGAGTACCTGATGGGGAAAGGTAGATTGAGGAAAGTGAGAGGTAATTATAAGATGGTCATGGAGATTAATTAGAATACATTTTGCATTGCCTTCAATTGCTTGAAAAGAAACAACAAAGAACTAGTCCAAATGAAAGAATCTTCCACACACAAATAACTTGTATAAATAAGAAAGGGTGTAATTATTAGATTCTTCTTTGATAATACAAAATAATAATTCCAAGTTGCTTTGAATAATCAAGAGGATTTTAATCTTTACTTGAAAGACCCAATTAAATATGCCACACAGATACAACAAATGTGCACTGATAAATTGAAAATATACTTGATATATCAATTTAAACAACAAAGAAATATCAAATATGGAGAAAAAATGATAATATCTTCAATTAACTTAACATACAATTGATACCAACATAGAGCCACCGAATCAAATATTTTTCATTAACTCCTTCAAAATTTACATGTGCATCTTGGTCCTTTTTGTTGTAAACATTGTATCAATCTCTATTCTCCTACTTCTTCTATCTACTATTTTCTAATCTAATCCCCTCCTTATGGTCTTGGTCTCTCTTATTTATACAAGTGGCAACAAGCTTCAGACCAAAGGTCATGGCTTTTGATAACAAAACTTAACTAAAAAGATAAAATTTATTTAGACATAACTAACATATGCAAATCTGTTAATCTTCGAGTAAGAAGCCCATGGTCATCTAAGACCTATGTAGTGCTCTTACTTTATGATATGATATGTTTTCCTTTTGATGACGTCGATCAATCTTCATCTGAGCCCAAATATTTTTCCTGCCATTTGCTTATTGTTACATCATTCAACCACTTGAATTCGTATGTAGTAGTGAAATTTGTAAGGTGACTCTTCCATTTGCTATCAAACATGTTTCTGGCATCTACAACAAACTTTGTGTAACCATTATCCAACATTATAATTCCATCAAGCAAAGTGTGAAACTTCTCTAGATTGATATCACCCTCACCCTGAATACATGTCAAGCATTGATGAACCATTTGATCAAACTCATTCTTCCATTCATCCACATCCTTGAATTGTCCATCATCTTTGATGATCAAAGGACTAAAACTATGCTTTATTGAATCAAATGAATTCCTTTTTTTCTCCACCTTCTTCTTCATGTCAATCAAATACTTATGCTCATCAATAACTACCTTCACCATCTCTTGAGTAGGCTTTAGTCTTGGAGGTGCATTAGATCCCTCTGTGTTGCTTTTCATAAAGTGTTTAAAATGTGGTAAGTGGGCTGCCATATTTTATATAATTCCTCTAGGATTGGGGAATTAATATTTATTTGTTCTAGAGCTTTCACCAAATGACAAAAACCCTCATGGACTCCACTTATCTTCTCTTTTAAAACTCCAACTCTGTGCTTCAATATTTTTTTTAAGGTATCCAAGATGTGTTGCATGGCATCATCCATATTATGTTTCTTCAAATTTTCAATCTCCTCTTTCAACTGTTGGATTTGTGGATCTTCAACTGGAGCAGGTGGATGATATATAACCATTTCATCCCCTTTTACATATTTGGCTTGTTGTAATTATTGCTTTAATTTGACACCTTCAATGAATAAATTATTTATTTCATCATTTGATAACTTGAGTCTCTTTTCATACTCTGTTATCTTCTTCTCCATGTTTTCTCCTACATCCTTTGTAAACATGACAAAGTGCATAGTTATGGTTGCTACTATTGTTGGAGTAGTGTCCTTCATTGTCCTAACCATTGCAAACCCTCTCATTTCCTATACTACATCTAGAAGCCTTGGCTTCCTTGTGTTCTTCTATTTTGTCCATAGGGAAAGGGTTTGGGTGGTAGGATTGTATCTTGTGCCTGAGACTCCTTCTGAATCAAATTATGCAAGCAAGTTTGGATCATCCTAAGCTCTAATTTGATCTAACAAAAATACCTTAGAGCATTCCATTCCAGGTATGATTAACATCTTACTACTTAGCACCATCTCCCTTGCTTCTTTGGGAGTAATATTGATGTTATCAATATCTAACTCTACCATTGTCTGGGCCTGCACCTCAGCATGCTTTGAATCATCAATCCCAATGAGGTTAATTTTGAGCCTATCATCAAACTATCTCATTTTAATTTTTATCCAAAAATATTTGAATTCCCTTGTATGGATGAAATCATCATCCTCCATGAAACACAAAGAAGTAATTATTCTCTCATCATCTTGTAGCTCATCAATGAATTCCTTTGATATTCTTATTTTTGGGTCTTGAGGCTCTAACACTTTTTGTTTCTCTGCTACTTCTTTCATCTTAGTCAGTGTTAGGACTACTTCTTGTTCTTCATCACTCAACCCAAAATCAACTAGTGATTCGACTTTCTATTTCTTAGCAGGTGGCTCACCAACTGGGGATGGAGGAGATGGATGAACTAGTGGAGGTGGTGGTGTATGTGATGTGGAGGCTATGGATGAGGGTGGATGGGGTGCAAATGGTGGAGTTGAATTCTCTTCTTGAGCCTTTTTATACATCTCATCAAACTTACCTAGAATCAAGTGCATCCTTTTCAACAAATCTGGCTCTTCATCAAAGAACCCCTTAAACTTCTTATCTTTTTCTTTCTTCTAGTCCTCCCATCTCATCATCATTAACCATTTTTTCCTTGTTTCAAACACATCTGAAAAGTGTACCAGGTTTCTTATCACATCCTCCTCTAGATCAAATACATGTGTTATCACCCTCTTTGTAAGTAGGGTCCTTATGATATTATTGATGTGACCCTTTGGATCACATACTCTCACCTTTCCTTATTTGAGAGAAAAATTGGCTTTTATGAATCTCTATACTTCTTCCAACATATCTGACCCAACTGATAATTCCTCAAAAACTATTAATTCAGGAAGGAAAGTCCCCTTTTTCCGATTCTTCATAAGACTATGCTCCATCCAGAGAATTTTCCAAATAAACTCTAAAAAAATACTCTACTAGGCACAAATTTTGGTAAAACATGTGGGCCTGATCACAACCATACACCCTAATGATGGTATATTGTGGCATTAAAAACCAGTTAGCATAGTTTTGTATGAAATCTTGGTCTGGTTTGTATTGCAAAGGTCTCATAACTTCCATTAAAGATTGTGGTAACCTCAATGTAGGAAAACCAAGGGCATCAATTAGTCTAAGGGAAAAGTCATCTCTAAACACGATAAAGTCACCTTTAGGGCACTTACTATGCCAAAAATAGCACCAATTTTGCACTGGAAGCATAAATCCATTTTCATGTGTGCTCAACTTCATCCTTTTAGTCCACTTTGTTTCATTTTGAAATAGAATTAGATGACACAATAGAGAATACTTTCTGAAAGTGATAGGGGCCTTAGCTTCCCTAACCTGTAATAGACCTTCATGAATTTGTTCCTCAATGATAGAAGCAAAATAAAACTCCACATTGGACTCAAGGTGTTGCATAGTCATTTCCATCCTCATCAATCCAACTGACATGTCCTCTTCAACATCAAATCCAAGAATTTTTCATAATGCATAATAGGTGTTTTTGAAATAAGTCTAAAAATCAGACACTAGAAAGGGTTCAGCTTTTGAAGACGAAATAGGAAGGAATCTATTCTTGTCACCCATTTTCATGTGCAAGGGAAGTTCATCAATTCTATAAGTCCTCTTTAATCTCTTGTACTCCTGCTTTAGCCTCCCCAAATCTATCTCTATGACAGCCTGCTTATTTAGGTCAAAACACCTAATTTTATAGCCTCCATGGAGATATCTGCTAGACATTGTCCATCTGGGAGCCTAACGACCTTCGACAGGGCATGATATCTACTAGCTAGATCTCTCATTAGCTAAATATCAACAAACACATTAGGAGCTATCAATTTTCCCATGTCAAGAGTCCATGGGTTCGATATCGGGACCCCTTCATTCCTATTCTTATAAAAAATACCAATACAGATTCCACCTAGACCATCAAATTATTGGGTCTCTGCACCCCTGAGCTAAATCCTTAAAGACCCCCTTATAACCTTTATCAACTGAAGCAGGTAGCAGTGCAAGTAATTGAGACTGTAATGAAGCTTTATTGGATTTTTCTTCTTTTTTAGTCCTTACTTCTGTTTTCTTATGTGCCATTGCTTAAAATTCAATGTGTGGCGAATAGAACTTACCCGGAATATTGCTTGTCCTGAAAAATTCTTTTGACTGTCACACCTTAAGCTTGCCTATACTCAGCTTCCATTACCACGAGTGAATGAATTCACAATTTTCTTGGTTTAATTCTCATATCATATTGCATTAATTCCATATAAGTTCTACATCATTCAAATCCTTCACATTGAGCTAAATTTCATATTTTGATGTTGATTGATGTGACTGGCCTTCATTTAATGCTCCAAAGGTTGATTACCATGCTACAACATGTCACTCCTCACCCCTCCACAGTACCACGATACATACTATTTACTTGTTCTTATTATACCACACTATTGCGCACTTCCTTGTCTTCCTTAGCCGCACAATGGTGTTTATTTAGTATTTTATCTTATATACCGCTTTACTGCGGGCTTTATTCCAACCCCCCATGGTATAGTGGTTCTCCCTTATGTGTATTCTTACTTTACCATTCTACCCCGGGCCTTACTCTGACCCCTTGCGGTATAACAGTTCCTTCTAGTAGTATTGATGATGACCCAACTCTACTATGGGCTAGGTATCAACCCTTCACAGTACAATAGTAATACGATATACTACTATCCTCCTACTGTGCTACTGTGAGTTACTTTGTTGGAGGCTATGGTAAGGAGGTAAAATGAAATGCATATATGGTATACTCAAGTATGGCAGGAGTATGGCAGTAAAAGGATAATTTGACTTTGTGGATGGTAGAAACATTAATTTTATGAGAATACTAAGAGAGACCCTTGATCTTACATGACAAAATCAACAAAATTTTATGTGAAAATTTTGGTTCCAACACATCCAATCATCTCGTTCCTTCAGAAACCTGTTCTTATCACATAATTTGGGTAATCCCAACTTCACAGTATCATCAAACCCTGCGTTTTCTGAGTGTAAGTCTTCATCATATTTGTAATGCTTTCTCATGATTGTGTCAATGGCTGAGATGGAATTGGTGTCAGGTCCCTCATGTAGTTACATATCATGTCTCTTAGTACCCAATTTGTTTTTCACTCTCCCATGCTCAAGAATGGCTTCATAGTTCTTTTTGTGAACATGCCAAAAATCATCAAGGCACATCTTCAGGTTTGTAAATCTCTTGTGCAACATCATTGCCACAGTGTCAAATTGAAGGTCCTTCATCTTTTCTACTAGCTATTGATGTTCTTCTTGCAACTGCTCATATTCACTCTACAACTCTATATTAGTTCCAGAGGTGATCCTCATTCTGGCATCTTTCATGGTAGTAATTTCCAAATCTAATTTTTCACTTTTCATTTTGTAATATTTTCTTTCTTTCATCAACTGTATTGTTTGTGTCTTGTTGAACTTTGCAATGCTTATGCCCATGTTTGTTGAAGCCACATGGTCAGTTTCCCCAACTTTAAGGGTCATTATGTGTCCAAATGCTTTTTTGATATTGATGATCTTTGGCCTTTTGTGAGGTGGGTATAGTGCCCATATCAACATTGAATTTTCATCAGGATTGAATCTTGACCCTATGTAAATTTCCTTCACACCCTCTATGTTTAAATCATATTCTCCTTCCTTGTTATGCAAAAAATTATCAAAAATTAAAGAGGCACTGAGGTCCCAACTAGGAAATACTATTACACTAGCTTCAAGTAACAACTGTCTACTCCTTTCAGGGGTCATGTTCTGCACTTCATTGTCTATATCATCTTTCAACCCTTTCATCAATTGTTGTTCATTTTTAGGAGTAATATTTGGGATGGATTCCCTCAAGCTTTTTCCTTTGTAATTATATAAAAAAGATTTAAATTCTCTTGACTTGATAAATTCATTATCATAAATAAAGGATTCATAGGCTATAAGCCTATCATCTTCATCTACATGCAATTCCTTGGCTACTTGTAAGTCCCTATCAGGGAGTTCTTCATATTCATCATTCATCATCCGAGAGACTATTCTCTATTGTGATTGTGCTTCATTTTCTTCCGCAGATTTTTCTTCAGATGAATCATCCATTTATTGCAACCTTTTCTTTTTTTTCTCTAACTCCATGAAATTTTCTATAACCTCCTTTGCTTCTTTGTCTTCTTTGTTCTTAAACACATCTTCCCTTGGTATAGGAACATGGGTGTATCCACTAAGGTTTTTATTTTTCTTACAAGAGATCATTGGTAGTGGGATGTTAGGTTTTTAGGTACATCAATTATAAATTAAGGTCATATACCGTGGTAATTAACTAATTATACATCGTTTGTGAATTTCAATTTTTTTTGATATAGTTGGTCAAGAGTGGGATGCACTACATTTGTATGTCACAAACAATCTTGATTAGATGATGGTATGGATTGAACGATGTCAACAATTTGGTCTCACATTAACATGGGAAGGTGTGGCTTCATTGGTTAAAGAAGCTCATCGTAATGGAGATTCCAATGTTATACCAAGGGAAATTGATTTAGCATATGGTTTAAGAGATAAATAGGTACGCATAAATATATTGATCACCCATATTATTTAATTATTTTCAATTATATTTGTAGACATCCAAATTTGACCACTTCCATATGGTCAAAGTCGCCTTCTTATTCATCCCTTTAACTCATACACCTCATCCTCTTGGTCAATATTAATTAAATAACTCATTTAATTAGTATTTCATGGTTTGCCTAAGGTCCCTAAAGTATTTAATTTAGAAATTAAATGCTTTACCTTACACCTTTTCCTCTCTAAATTAAATAAATATATCAATTTATTTAATTTAGTCATTTGACCTTTTTGAATAAAATCAATTTAAAATTCTTCATTTTTCTCTCTCCTTGTCACATCCTCCATAATCCCTTTCTAATTTGGATTAATTTAATTAATTCATGATTAGGATGTGCATCCTCTTAATCAATGATTAATGTCACATCCTCCTACATTTACCACTTATCTCTAATCTTTTATTAATTTTCCTAATAAAATGTTTGCACAACCTTAATCAAAGTCATTAGCCACATTTAGCATACCTTTTTAGTCAACCTTTTCATTTTCCTTTCTTAGTAGTGACCCTCTTTCCCATGTGAATTTTTAATTCACATTTATTCATCCTAGATCTCTCTCCTCCCCATGTGAATTTTTAATTCACATTTTATCCTTTCAAGGTTTACCTTATCCCCATGCAACTTCTAGAGCATTTGAATTTTCACATCAAGTCACATGTGACAAACTCCCACCTTTTTGGAGACCCTCTCTTATCCACTAGATTCTCCCAAGCATGTGAATTTTTAATTCACATTTATTCTTCCAAGGTACTTGTCCTTCCTCCACATCATGTACCTCCCTTCTACCTCACTTCCACATCATCTTATCCTAGGCCATCTCACATTCCACATGTCAAGATGTGAGGGCTTGTGAGTCCTCAACTCACCATAGCCCTACATCTTGACCTTGGTGGCTCAATCTCAACCATTGAATTCTCTACAAAATTCAAATTTCCCTATAAATACCCCCTCTTCTAATGCATTTTGGAAGACTTAGTCATTTTAGCATCCTTATGTTGTCATTTTGAGCACCTAATTCATAATTATTTTCACTCATATAGCCAAGCCAATCTAGCCATTTTCATTTGCATCCCATCACTTTTTTAATCTTGCATTTAGTCATTTCCTTAGCCATCCAAGGAGCACAAAAGGATCTTAAACATCAAGGGCCAAACAAGGGATTCATCAAAATGGAGAAGGTATAAGCAATTACACTATTTCATCTATTTTCTTTGTGTTAACAATCCCTTAGGCTAATCTTTGAGGTGTCTTTTTTGTTTTTCCTTATTGCATAATATTTGTTTTGCATCTTTAGAATAGGATAAACATTTAGGATCACAATACTGATGTATATATATGTTGATTTTTTTCTTTATTTACATTCGGCCAAGAATAAATATGTTTATCAACTAATGATGCAATAATTTTTACATGTTTGACATATTGTATGTGAAACACCACAAGGCTATGTGGTGCAATAGTCATAAATTCTAAATCAAAAAGTTGGATGATACGAATAAAACTTGTGATTCTAGGATAACTGCAGTCTTTCAGGTGACTAATGTTTCATCTAGAAGTGACATACATCCAGAAGTCTCAGAAAATTGATACTATGGGATTTTGGATGATATACTTGAGTTTGACTTTAAGTCCTTTAAATTAGTTTTGTTCGTCATCCAATCATATAGGGTACGATTTAATGAAAATGATTGTGAGAGAATTGCTATTGAACATAATAATGGATTTACCATGGTTAATACAAGGTCGATTGAGCAAGCTGGAAATAAGCCCTATGTTCTTCCAAGCCAATGTGAGCAGGTATTTTGCTTATAGGTTCCAGGTAAACCAGGTTGGTCATTTGTTGTTAGACATGATCCAAGAGGAAGGCTGGTAAAGTATAATGTGGTGGAAGAAGAAGATACCGAAGAACTAGAAGATGATGTAGATGATGATTAGGATCAACAGTTAGTTGATGATGTGCTTGAAAAAGATGTCAAAGAAGAGGAACTAGATCATGATGATGTAGGAGTTAATGTTCATGAAGATGATATCCGTGTGGATGATGACATTATCGAAACTGATATCAATGACGACGATGATGATATGACCAATCCATACAATGTTGAATTTGGATTGGATGATACAAACAAAGAGTTGGATGAAGAAGAAGATCAATGACATTGAAATGTATGAATTATGCGATTATATTATCTATTTGATATTGATTTCTTGATAGAATTATATTTGACTTATATGGTTACATAATTAATTCATGATGTTTTTAATTTTTATGCATTACATAATTAATTCATGATGTTACAACTATTGTAGCTCTCCTAGAAATTTCCATATGATCAAATCCTAATTACTCTATGACTATTTATGATTAGATATTATTTGTTCATATCTTTGGTTATTTCATTCCCAAAAAATTAGCGTTTCCTCATGTTGATCCTGCATAGTGACATGTGAATGGGGCCAATGTTGAATTTTTTTCAATTTGTGCTTGTATGGAGTGAAACTTGACATGGTTAGCCTAGACGCATGCGTTGATGATATGGGAGGGTTTCGAGACTGAAACATGAGGTCATGATATATAAAGGCATCTTGTCCTTCCTAATAATACAAGTTTCTTTATTCTTTGTCTGTTTCAGATATTGTTCTTAGCGTTTCTTTGGTTAATGGTTTCAAAAGACGAGGCTCTCTGAGCCTCACCTTGGATCTATTACAAATTTGTTTGTGCATTTTCATTAGTAATGAATATTTAGATGATCTTTAAAATGCTCATTGAATATAAAGATGATAATAGGAAGCTAAAAAAATGAGTATATATTTTGTTTATGGAACCTAAACCACAAGATTTGTCACTCTAATGCTAAAACCAAGTCAAATTAACCCCTAACACCTATTGGAAAAGTCAAAACATGCCTTTTTTTAAAATTCACAAGAAGGTATAAACATTTTGAAACCACACATGCATGTCATGAAAGTGTATGGTAATCCTACTCATTGCGGAAGTTCACATGATAAGCTAACCAATGGCACTATATTGGAGGATAAAACCACCTATGGAATTAATTTAAGAGGTAAGGGATGCCTCTTAGTGGAATTTTGACTAATCCATAGTGCTAAAATTAGTTCTAGTGGTCTTCCCTTGGTGTTATATTTATCTCTACAATTTCCCATACTTAACCATTTCATCATCCCTTTTCCCAAGCTATTTGTATCATAATATAAACTTGGTCCAATCTCACATTAGCCCCTTAGGTAATTATCCATTTCCTCCAAGTTGAATGGAACCTTTTGTACCAATGCATCTATGTTTTCCTACCCTAATGGATCAAGACTTGACATCACTTTAACAATATTCTTTATGTCATAGCATATCTTTGAAGTACCTTTGGCATGCTTTAAATGTGTCAATATTAACTAGATTGACTATATTAATTTTAAAGTCTTTTAACACATTCCATGACAAGAAAATGATTCATTTGGATTAAGGAGTACTTTCCTAAACCATTCCTTCATATTCAACAATCTCTTCTCACACCCACATCATAATTCATATCCATGTTAGTTGTAATGAGTGTTTTAAACCAACAATCAATGAATCATAGGATAGAAGAAAAATCATTATGCACAAGGATAAGAATCAAAGAGACTGAAAGAATCGATTCACTAGATATGCTCCCCATTACTATAATAGACCAATGTAAAAAATAAGTCATAACAAGAATAGGACTAAAAAAATTTAGGAAAATAAACCTTGTAGGCTACATTAATAAGACATTGATTGCAAGCATTTCTTCCATGATGTTTAAATGATAAAATATCAGATAGCTCAATCTTTAGTCAAGTAGTATTTCAATCACTGATTCTTAGACATCCATCATGATTAAACATCACATATCATAAGCCTTTTTAACAATCACTAGGACCGTAGATAATATTCAATCATGTCATAGGAAATAAATCATCAAAAATTATAAAGAAAGAGAAAACCAACTATATAAGCTCATCAAGCCACCATACAAAAATTATATTTTGTAGAAAATAAAATAAACTATATGTTGACATAGGATATATATAAACTATATATTTTGAATTTTGGCCTCACGCGCACAAGAGCACAACATAGCATACTGCACTGAGACCCTAACTGGAGAGTTGCACCGAGAACCACTGCATCCAGCCCTTGAGTGGAGAGTTGCGAGACTTCACTGGACGAGTGTTGCAAGGCCATTTAGTTGAGGAGGAAGACTAGGAACCATTTGGTAGGAGGAAAGCCAGAGTGAGAGGTGAGGGCACTCAGAAAGGGAAAACCGACCAAGGGACAATGATTGTAAGTGATTTTTCCCACACATTTAGAAATCTCGTTGCAAATATAGTGATTTAGACTTTGTTTATTCCCATCGAGGTGTTGCATGATATATTTTGGTCAATTCAAGCCAATGTCCCATTGACAAACCCAAATACTACCTAGTACTAGTGTCTAGTTAGTTTGAACAACCAAGCTATGAGATGTTCAATTAGTTGGGTGGCCATTTTTGTCCTGTGAACTATGGTTTTTGTATCTATCTTAGCATATTTTTTCTACTATAAGATTGAAATGAATTCCCATCACATAACAACACACAAAGTTCACCAGGGTTCAAATTTCTAAACTTCGATGAAATAAATTTACATAGTGAGGTCCACAAATGATGAAAGGGATTGAAAATAATATATGGTCCATGAGTGCAATGAAAAATGCTTAGTGTTTGTCCATAAGAGAATGCATAGAAGTACATGATGCAGAGTCAGAGGAAGGAAACAAACTCACACAATCTCATTTGACAAGTCACAAACAATCTTGAACTTTCCTTCTTTTGAAACACTTATTCAACTATATTTCCCTTCAAAAAACTCAACACAAACACTCAACTTTTTCTTTAGAGTTCCAAACCATTACCAAACCTTGAAACACCTTAGTCAACTTCATCTTGTTCAAAACAAACAATTACCCAGTTTGCCCTTTCATTTTACCATTAACTCTCTTTATGACTGTCCTAAACTTCACAATTTCAACTCAACATAAATTAATCTAATCCAAAACAATATTTAGGTTAATATAGACCACACAATTTCCATTCCATTTCACTTCAAGCAAATGTAAACCATCTCCCATCCTTAATTCTTGACAATTTAACAAAATCATATACTGTACTTTTATTTTAGTCTCCAAAACAAGGCTATTATTAGATCAGTCAAAGCAATGAAATTTTTAACTTCATGATTACACCAAACCTTATATCAAATGAGATAAAATTATACCTTGGTAATCTCTTAACCAAAAAAACCAAGAACTCACACTTAATCATCAAAAATCCCTTAAAGTTCTTACTATCACTGGTTCCTTCATACCTTGTTTGCAACACTTGTAGGTCTACCAACCTATTTGTCAGGGATTCATTCACAATCTAAGCACTATTACACAAGTCTATCCAAACTTTTCAATGCACTCCTTGTAGATCTAAAACATATTCAAAATAGGTATCAAAACTTTTACAACACAAGCTTCAAATATTGTTGTCTCAGATAGATTTAGACCTAATTTGCATAATGGTTTGTTGCTTTACTAACTCCTAACCAAAGTACACTTGTCCAGTGCTTGGGACATGTTTAGTTTGATTGGTATATGCTCTTCAAAGCATCAAAGTCTGTTTACAAATTATTTTCACAAAACCCTAAGGGCTTAACCTTCATAATTACTCTGTTCACAGATTGTACACACAATTTTTCAGTCAAGAAAATTCATTCCCTCACATCTTATCTTTATGATTTTTACCTAAATTAACTGAAACATGAAAGAAAATTCATAGTAGAATAATCTCACAAGAAACCAAAAGATTCCATCAATTAATAAAGGAGAAACATAATTATTTTTGTCTCTGCTTACCCTAACTGAGGGTTTTAGCAGTCAAAAGTAAATCCACAATAACTCACACAAATATTAACTAAAATTCATGAAATTTGATGTAACAAGAAGGTGATTGAGATTATTACCATATCCAACCATTCTACCATGTCTTCAAGGTCATACAATTTTGTACAATGCCTCAAAATGCAATATTTCTAAAGAAAAATGATTAAAAATCAGAGATTTTTCTTGAACTTATTCTTTATTCAACTACCCTTGAAGTTCTAAAAGATACAAGAGCCTTTTTAAAGGAAAAAATCCTAACTTTTAGCCTTATAACTACCTCTAACTGACCCTAATGACTCTTCATTTCTTAATATTTCTTTTTTGATTAAGTTGACAACTTTTTACATTGTTTTCATTTTTGCACTTTTGGACTTAATAAACACCAAATGACCTCAACATGACCTCAAATATATGAAACATGACTCTAATAACATGATTTACAAAGTAGGAACAATAACATTGAATTAAATTTCAAAACATTGCTTCATAGAGGCCTAATTATGCCAAGGTGCTCCTGCACCAGTACAAGAGATGAAAAAAAGACAATGAGCCATTAAAAAATTCCAAATATTTCACTGACTCAACCAAACCTCCAAAAGAATAGTACAGTTTCTAGCACTAGGGAAAGCCTGAAAGAGAACACTAATGAAAGTGGACTTTCTTTTTTCAAGTTCCAAAAGAGTATAAATGGTTCGAAGATGTTGTGGGTGTCTAGAAAATGGTGAAGGAATGCTGGATAGGGAGGGACCCAATTAGCCTCTTTAACTGGATTCTTAAGAAAGAAACAAACTCTGATACATTTTTGGGTTCTTCTGAGTAGGGCCCATCTTTTATTATTTTATTCGGGCGACCCAAAAAACCATAGGGGTAGAACCCTGTGGAGCTTAATCATTAAAGGCAAGGGGTATGTCCATTTAGAAATAGATTGAAAGGATGGTTGCACGAGGGGCTATTCCACATCAAAGGTGGTCCAAAAAAATTTCATAGACTAACTAACTAGACACTAGTACTACCTCAAAGGGACTATTGTCTTCGAGGAAGATGGTCAAAAAAATTTCATAGACAGGTACAAAAAGTAATAGCAACCTTCCACCAATTAACCCAATCAACCTCCAAGAAACAAGACAATGACTCCTCTAGATGTTCCCAAAACCCAAGGCTTCAAAACACAAGGTTGGTGACCCTACAAACCATTCCCATGCTTACCAAGTGATCTCTAATCATCAAACCCTTACAAGGTTTATTGATACATTAACAACTATTGTTACCTCCACATGCATTTGACTAGTAGTGACAACCTTGGTTTTTAATCCTCCAACCCCATACCTTGGGATCACATCAACATGAAAGAAATTCATCCAACATCCTTATGAGTGTAGGTACCACCAAATAGGTATTTGTCATATCTTTCTTCCTCGAGCCTGGGAAATTCAGTAAGAGAATAGGAAAGCGAGACATGTAGTAGGTCTAAAAGAGGGAGATCAACTAGAGGTCAAAATATTAGAAGAAAATTTCGTAAACGCATGGAATTTTTTCTTGCTGAAGGGGGGTCATGTTCTTATGATGATAAGAGCATAGGAAACATTGTGGTTCCCTTGAGGTACAAACATCTATGAAAACAATAGGTACCCAAGGAATTTCCTCTAATAAACATTAATTTTTATGTCAACGAGAGGATATATCGTATAGCACCATCGCCATTACATGGCATGGGCCTATTTTACATGGACAACATAAAGGCCTATTACAAAAAAGTTACTGAATTGATGGAGTATGTCAAACCCTGTTACAGTTACAAAGATTGGATATAGCTAGTTCGATATACATGAAGTATGCGTAGCTATGCATTTTCAACAAATTATATATAGCTAAAAGATAAGGATCAAAATAAAGGAGTGGCTATGTACATTGACAGAAGGCCAAAAGCATCAGGGAATATTGTAGGGTTTATAAATAGTACATGACTTGGGTCAACAAATAAGCAACCTAATTGCATATTCGAGGCACGTGAGGGAAACTGTGTATTCATATGTGCAATAAAATCAATAACTGCAAGGGAAGAGTTGCTAATCGATTACAATTTGAATTGCATAGATACAAACATAGTTACTACGAGGGTGGTATGTACTATATACCATTTTATCCAACCTCCAATTAATGACTCCAATATACCATTTTATTATTATGTTTTTTTCGTAAGTCTATTAGTTTCATTTCGGTAATGTTTTTTTATATTTAATTTTTGTCACAGCAGGACATTGATCATAGGGGGAAGGCTCCAGCCTAAGGCACAAATCACAATGCATTTTTAGGTGCTTCTACTTGACAGGTTTACCTCATTGTAATTGTACAAATTAGATATGAGATTTTTTTTTTATTATTATGTTTTTTTCATAAGTTTATTGGGTTAATTTTGATAATGTTTTTAATATTCTTGTCATAGTTGGATGATTAGGGAAAGACACCAATAGTAGAGGAGAGCATCCATAGGGAGGTGCAGTCACTATTATATGATGATGACATTGCATATTCTGCAAACCCTTTAGATATGATAAGGAAGACCCCAAAAAAATGAAATGAAGAAATCCTTCAGTTGTTATTCATGGTGCCTCAAATAGATGAGATAAGAGAAATGGTTAAAATATTGACTGAGAGAGTACGAAACTTGCAAGTAAGTTGTCATGAGATATTTAATTATAACATAAGTTCATTCATGGTTTTATATTTTGTATTCTTTTATGTCATGAACTAAAATATGTGTTGTTTTACAAGATTTTTTGTGTCCTCATGATGTTACTACCCATGATCAGGGTAATGCAAGTGCTGCCCGAGGAGTAGGGGTTGGTACAAGTGTCGATCTTGATCTTCCTCCACATACATCACATCATCCAACCCCATCATCTGTGCCTATATTGTTGACTGAAATTTTGGCAACACATAGCATGAAAGCATCAGGTAGTGCACCCTCTGGCAGCGAACACATGCTAGAACATGTGTTAGGACATGTAATTGGGGATGCAAAGGCCACTAATACTGGTGATGTTTTAGCAACATTTCTTGGATCTTCCTATATTACTAGTATGGGAACATTGCTAGTCACATTTGTGGTGACCGAGGATTTCATTCCCATAAAGATAGAGAAGGTCCCAAGTATTTTAATTTTTTTTAATTATTATTATATATAATCCAATTGAAATTTACTTATTGATCACTCTCTTTAGACTAATGAACCCATGATCATTTTGTAGGAATTTTTTTTTTTATAAACATCTAAATGATATTACATTGGAGATCTTCGGGCCCACCATACGTACACGGTGGAATGCCCAAAATCAAGATTTAAAAGATAAGCTCATTAACCGTTTAGTTGTGATGTTCGGTAATAACACATTCAACTAAACCAAGGACCTTAAGAAAGCTAGTAGCTATCTAAAGTATGTGAGGGACCAATATAGGTCACATTTAGAGAATAACAAAAAGTACGAGTGTCCCCCCATGATTCTAGAGAGGGAGTGGAAGGACCTGGTGTCAGATGGAAAGGAGAAGGCTGAAAAGAAAAAAGGAAAGACACCACCAGGCCAAGGAAAGTATGTGATTCTATCAACAATGTAATTATATACTGATTACTCTTTATTTTTACATAATCTAACATATTTCAAAATTTTCATAGACTGCCCAACACATCCAAGGCAATAAAGGAAAGACTAGAAAAGGACGGGCAACACAAACTTGGCTCTGGTGGTTATATGAAATTAGCCGCACGAATTGTAAGTATCAATAAATGAAATATTGCACCCAAATAATAAATTGAAAACAATTTTGGTTTTATCACACCATAGAAGCAAAATTCATGATATTATGCAAAAATGCAGGGCTCTAAATTCAACAAAGTTCCCATAGAAGAGGACCTGAAGATTGCCTTCTAGCAAGGCTATGGAGTCATGGTTGAATGCCTAAGACTCTTGACTAGGCAAAAACAAGTTTCCATTGCATCTGACACATAGGTAAATAAACTCAATGAAGTTTATTTAAAATTGAATACTTGTGCAATCTATTTAATATTAATTTCTACCATAAAGTAATTATGTGCCTATTTTTTTTAAATAGGAAAGCAATGATAATACTGCACATGACATTGGAATGCAGCTTGGTGAGGGTGGAGCACAAACTATGGATTAATACAATTAAAAATGCAATATGGATTAAACATCTTTAATTACAATTGGTGTATTAATTAATGCAACCTTTCGTGTTTCAACTTTAGAGCATGTAAAGCATGATCAACATGTTGAGCATGATCAGGCTAGACAAGATCAGGAACATGATGTGGCCCCATCAAGTAAAGAGGACCACTCTAATGTTCTTTTAAACATATTTAATTGTATTTGGTGTATTAATTAATGTAACCTTTCGTGTTTCAACTCTAGAGGATTTAGAGGGTGTTCAACATGTTGAGCATGAGACTATAAGACAAGATTAGGAACATGATGTGGCCCCATCAAGTAAAGAGCACCACTCTAATTTTCTTTTAATTAATGAAATACATGTAACAATAATAATAAAACATATCAATTTAACATTTCTTTGTTATTGCAGTAGAGCCGCCCTTGTAGGGGCCTCTACATCATGAGTGCACGACTAGGAATACACTAAGATCATGAGTAGAGGGGAGAGAAACTGAAGGGGGGACAAATGATTTAGAAAATGATACTCCACTTCTTTTGTTAGCTGCAAAAAATAAACAAAAAAAAAGCGATTGTAATCATATTATGACAACATAATTTTTGATAATATGTAAAAATTGAAAGAATGAATGTTATATGTTAATGAATGGATGTGAATATGTTAATGAATGAATGTTATATGTTAATGAATGAATGTTATATGTTATTAATGGATAAATGAATGATTAATGTTATATGATCGGGTATGGGGAATTGAGAGTGATGTGAGGTGGGGAGGGGCCAAATGAGCTTCCACCGTCACTTGGTTGGCCCTGTTAAGTAGAGAATATTAAACTATTCTCGAAACAAAGAGAATATCAATAAGGTAATGCACTTTTCAATAAATTAAAAAAAAAAGCTACAGGGTTTCATCCCAATTTCAACGAACATAGCCCGACGAACCACAAAAATTTGCGATGAGGTTGTTGTACATTTAATCTAGTTTTTGTCATAATGGCAATGACAGTTTGCTCCACCTCATCAAAAAATGGATGAACATTTGGTGTTTTTTTGACGATTTCAAATGAGCGTTCTGCAACATTTTGTGTTTTTTTTACGTTGATAGATGGATGGAGTTATGTTGATTTTGTGATAGACACCATTAAAATTTTTTGTGGTACTGAACGATGATGATGGGTTGTGGTTTTGACGTATAAAATTTGGTCATTAGAGTGACAAAAATCCAGTGACGAAATTTAAATCGGTGTTGCGTTGGTAAGTTGACAATATTTTGTCGATATGTCACCAAACATTCATCATAATTTGTAGTCAAATACAATAGTGCGTTATTATTAGCGACATTTCTTTGGTCTCCCATGGTGTTGAATAAGGTATGAATTTCATCCCACATTCACTCAATTACACATGGTTCAGGAGTTTGCAAAGGAATATACTCCTCTACAACCACAAATTCTCTTTCGGGAGTATGTGGGAAGGACTTAGGTTGACCCCATTTGGTGAATTCCTCTATAAGTTCTTGGTATGAGTTACCTTCCTCTCCGCTTGTTGTTGGTATGTCAACTAGGGGGTTTTGACATGAATCTTCTATGGGGGCCTCATTTCCCAACCATGCATAAAAGAAGCTAAAGAACTATTCCTATCCCTAGAAGAGGTCTTGAAGATATCTCCTACTAACACTAGAAAAAGGATGTCCCTGACAACGATGCCAAAAAGTGACAGGCTATTCTTAGGTCCTAACACTTTAGTGAATAATCACATAATTATATCAACTGGGTAGTGTCCAAAGGCTATTTGCAATAGAATGTAGGAGTTTAGGTGAACTCCTCAAACACCCCAGAATCACTTGCAAGACAAAACTTCCACAAAAGAGAAATTACAGAAATATCATACTATGATTAAGATGCAAGGATGTCAAATTGAATATGACATGATTACAAATGTACAAGATACCTGAATATATAGGCAATAATGCAAACCTAAGATGCATGAGATGTTGCCATGTGTCATGATCTAACAACATGTGACAACATGTGAACTCTATCTAGATGATTATTAAATGTTGAGATCATTTTTAGGACAACTCATCTTCTAGAAGGAATCTTTTCCCACCAAATAAGGAAGGGAATATTATCCCATTTATTAAATGATTTATCTAATAATGCAACCTAGAACTTAATGAAATATGACCTAAGTTAGCTTATGCTAGTGTAATAATTAATTAATTACACTAACACCCCCTATAAGTTCAACTTAGGGAGGAAGATGCAATGATTATGCAGAGATGATGATTGATGATGGGTCCTGGCTACGAGGCCATGTTAGGTACCCATGTACATGATAGATGTAGAAAATCTCCCACAAAAGGAGACAAGGGGAAAACCCAGTGGGAATAAATCCCTTTCCAAAAAGGAGATGAAAAAGCAAAAAATGTGAGATAGGATGGGAAGGATGGAGGACACCCAAATATCCCCCAAGTACACCATCCATCACATGGATACAATAGAGAGACCAAATAGCCCCCCAAAAGATGAAATCACCTGCAAAAATGGTAAGTGTTTGAAGACAAAACAAGATCCAATGCCGACAAACAACTTGTCTCCCTTTCAGAAGAAATAAAACCAACTACAAGTGGAGAGATGCTTCCCATTTCGGATAGGAATTGTAGGAAGGAAGGATGTCAATGATGTATCTGAACTCTTCTCAAATGTCTCCTTGCCTGATGAAGATGCCACAATCAATGGAGAGGGTGACAAACCAGGACGATGTAGAAACTAATGCTGAACAATATCCAAAGATGGAGATGTAATGAATATGATGGAGACTTGATAGCCCCCCTTGAATGAAGTGTCCTCAAAACCACTGAAGTAAGTCTAAAGCAAATCCAATGGTAGATGCTGAAGAAACTTCAAGTCCTGAATGGAATGACAGGGAAGAAGTCTCAGATATGAAATCTCTGAATAGAGGTGTGATATCCTCTCAAGAATGTCCTCCAAACTTGTAGAAGTAGCCAAGTCAATGATACCTGAAACGAAGCCAACTTGAAATGCCAAGTTTGGAAAACTGAAGGTGTCCTGATGAATGATGATGGTGGAAGCCTCAATCAATGAATCTAGACAAGGAATCATTGAATGTGAAGGGATACCAATAGTCTCTGATGGAGAAGAAGCACCTGAGGGAACCTTTTCAACCTCTTTAGAAAGATCAAGGCAATCAACTTCATGCACAACAATATCATCATAGGGGACTTGATATGAAGAATGAAATTCTAAATCATAACCATTGGGGAAGGGTGGAGTGTCTAAATCTCCATAGATCTCCCAAAGCTTAGTCCAAAGAATATGAGGACAATCACAATGATCAATAGCATTCAAAACATTAGAATCAACTTTTATAGAAATGATCTCCAAGACAGTGTATCTGCTGCAACTCCAATCAAGTTCATGAATACCTTCACTTGGATGGGGAACTATACCAAATAGATGAGGCAATAGATCAAGTGATTGGAGATGGTGGCAGATCCCATCTCGCCATTGTTGATAGTTACCTTTATGCAACATAATCAAAGGAGTATATACAAGCCCCATAATAAAATTTCTCCACAAAATACAAAGACAAATGACCTTCAACAACAAATAGAAGACTTCCAAATATGATATACAACCGAAGTGATGCTACCTAGATCAAAAAATATTTTCCCAAGCTTCAGGATGTCTAGGTTATTGAACAAATGCACCAAACTAAAAAAATAAATGCAAGAGTACCTAGAGCTAAAACTGATCAAGGGATCTGAACAGATGAAAAAGGCTCTGAAATATCTCCTGAATGTTGCTAGAATTTCTAGATTTCGGCAATCTGATGCAAAGATATTGGTTGTTGAGTCCAAAGTGGAGGATTGACTTCAGTTGACTGTAGAATTTTTTGTGAGCAAAATTTCATAGAATAGATGCCACCATTGGAAAGTAGATGAAAAGACCTTTCTAACAGTATATTGTTTGCCAAATTTTGATACCATGGCTAAAAGTTATGATTTTTTCAAAAAACTGAATTTACCTATAGAAAATGGGTTTTCTAGCAAAAAAAAATTCTTTTAATTTGATTTCTGCAACATCTGTTCACAATGAGTGGACAAAAATAGAAACCCAGAAATATTTTGAAGTTGAGAACAAAACTCAGAAATATTTTTTTGATCCAACAAGCAGAAAATGAAAAAATAATTTTTTAAACCTTCAACCACAAGAAAAATGATCTGTGCCAATTTTTGTTCAATGATTTTCTCTAGATCTGTACAAGATATCAAAAATCTAAAAGATACCCAGTTTAGCTTTCGACCTTGGCTACAAAACCCATAAATCATTTTTCTTGCAACTGAGTGGAAGCTGAATTTCTGAAGCAAAAAAAAAAAATGACTTTAAAAAAGTTGCTTACATCCAACAAGACTTTCATGCCAAAAAATGATCTCTCATATTTGAGAAGAAGTCTACAGCACTGAAGCTCTAATACCATGTATGAGTTTAGGTGAACTCCTCAAACACCCCAGAATCACCTGCAAGACAAAACTTCCACAAAAGAGAAATGACAGAAATATCATACTATGATTAAGATGCAAGGATGTCAAATTGAATATGACATGATTACAAATGTACAAGATGCCTGAATATATAGGCAAGAATGCAAACCTAAGAGGCATGAGATGTTGCCATGTGTCATGATCTAACAATATGTGACAACATGTGAACTCTATCTAGATGATTATTAAATGTTGAGATAATTTCTAGAAGGACAACTCATCTTCTAGACGGAATCTTATCCCACCAAACAAGGAAGGAAATATTATCCCAATTATTAAATGATTTATCTAATAATGCAACCTAGGACTTAATGAAATATGACCTAAGTTAACTTATGCTAGTGTAATAATTAATTAATTACACTAACATAGAAGACATCTCAATTCTCTCTCTCAGGTTCTCTAAATGCTAGTCAACCGAATAGAGATTCTACACTAGAGGGCCTCTAAACCTAAAAACAATGAATTATCTATGTAGAGAGTAGGAAATGATCTTAAACTAAGAGGTAGAGAACTATAAATCGGAAAAACATCACCACTAAACTAGAAAGCATAGAAATGATTAACCTAAAGAATGCATAAATTGTTGAAGAAGTGAAACATGAAAAGAAATTAGGAAAAATTTATCTAATGTATAATCGTCCAACTGTGAATGAGAAACAATTTAACATAATCTACTGAAGTAAGATGCTTTGGACGTTTAAATGTTAAGTTCAAAAACCACAGACTTAGCTACAACTTGTAGGCTTGACACTTCAACAACATAACATATACTCATGAAAATGGATTTCAACTTCAACTTTTAACGACTAAAAGAAAACACAAAATAAGGAATAGAATACTTATCTATCTATCTATAACCCATGAGTGGCTAGCTCTCAGGTGTGTCTATAGCTACCTCAGCTCTTGGGTGTGTCTACAACTACCTCAAATCACATGCACTAGAAATTCTCTAAGCTACTTCATTCCAAAGATGTGTCCATATTAAATAGTAATTCAAAGAGTGGTGGTAAAACTCATATTCATATGGTAGTGTTTACTCAAAAAACAAGTTTGTAGCATAACGATAATCTTCTTCTCTCTATTCATTATTTGTAACAATTACATATTTATATTAAAAACAAATAACAAAAATCCTATTTTTCAGTCGATAGAGTCTTTTAACAAATTTCCAATAGAAAAAGGAACTTTAAAGCCCATGATATACAATATTAAAGAGGCTTACATGAGCCATAAAGTTTTTGAAACTAAAAAATATAATAATTATAAAGACTTGACCAAAATGTGTGCTCCTGGAATTCCAACACCCACTTGCTTGTTTTCAAAAGTATGAAGATCTGCATTCATTTCCCTTCTGACTGGAATGGTGATTGGAAGTGGAGTTGACCTACGAAATAATCAAGACTAAACCATTAAATCAACATAAGTTAGTTTAATTCAATCAACTCCAAGAAATAAAGTTTGTACACTTATTCATAGAAAGAGAGCACTTATTTTTCCTAAAGGTAATCAATTGGAAAGGTTATTAAGGCTAAAAGGTTTGGATTTACATATTGAGCCCATTATACTAATGAGGTTATTTTTACCTCATCAAAACCTTCGAAATTAAACTTAGACGATTGTTTAGAGTATTGTGCACATACATACATATGAATGTAGGTATGTGTTGTGCAGTTTTTTGCACACACGCCCTACTGAAAGCAGGGACCCTCTTTCACTTTCGTTCTTGGTTTTTTTTTTGGCCCTTTGATTTTGAGGATTTATCTTTCCTTGGTATATGCTTTAAATGTTTATCTTGCTTGCCTAGGTGATTCCCCTAAGTTGCACATTGAAAATCTAAGTTCTAAACAAAGTTCAGATTTTTACTCCATTTCGGGATTTTCTGCTCCATCTGGATTTTTCCGGATTTCACTCAAAGTCTGGTGAAGTGAATAAACGCTACAGTTCAAGAAATCTAGGACTTCACGGAATTTTGCTTGAACTGAATTTTTTTGAAATTCCGTTTTGCCATCGGGTTTCTAAGTTTCTTCAACTTGTCTTGTCGACTGGATTTATGATCACTTGTACGAATTGTGAGGGATGTATTTAATCATTTTTTGGGGATTTTCTTGCCATTATGCGTTATCATTTGCGTTCTATTGAGTTGGGGTGTTCAATTTTTTGGTGCTTGGTTGAATTTGGCGTGCTGAACCTCTGAATTGTGGGATTGGTAGTTGTTTTCTTGGTGTCAGTGTTGTCAAAGCTTGCTCGGGCATTCGGGGTTGCTGTCTATCATTGCTATAATCAATTTCCATTTCATCAAATCTTATGTACACATTTCCTATCTTTTTATTGATCAGTGTGATTGGTCCTTTGGAATTCTAGATATGCTCAGAGTTCGAATTTCTGTGTGTTTGGGTACTCCATAGCTAGGGTTGCATGATGTTGATTAGATTGATGGTTCCCCAAGTGAGTTTCATGCTTTCTTTTCAATTTCATCTTGCTTGCTTGTGGGCCATGATTATACTTTGAAACCTAGCAGTTGAGTAACCTAAATCCCTAGCTTGTCTATGCATCAATGGAGGATCTTTAGGGTTTCATACCTAGGGCATCGCCATTTCCTTTTGATTTTCTTTAAGAGGAGCTTTAAGTTCAATGAAAATCAATAGGAGGTTCAGGTCAAACTTGTTGCAGGCCCAAATTCCTAAAATTTGTGATTGTTCGATCAATTTGAGCAAGATCATGAGAGAACACCAATGTTCGGGTTTTCCTTCAGTTTCAGGATTTTCCTGCATTGGTGGATTTCCTCGAGTTTTCTTGTCCCCTCTGTTTTCTCAGAATGTGTTGAAAATCTAGAATCTTGCCTTCTTTGAGGATTTTTGTCAATCCTAGATTTTCCTGATTTTTCCTTTGTCCCTTCGTTTCCCCGAAGTTCATATGGTATTATTATTTTCACAAAATTTCAGTCTGGTCGGATTTTTCCGAATTCTCTTGAAAGCTTTGTGGAACATAGAGATTGGATGAGATGGATGAATGTAATGATGAATGATTAACATTCCATGCTTTTAACTGATAAATTACACAATTTTGTATTTATCCTTTCTTTGTTTTGATGATTAATCATTGATATTTGTGCCTTCTTCGGGAAAATCTGCCTAGTCTGGAATTTTCTGAAGTTCCTCCTAGACTAGTTTCCCCAGTTAGCTTGGAATCCCGAACTTCTAGTTATGATAGTTTATGGTTGATTTGATGGTTTTATTATGATTTTGAGCTAACACTTTAACAAATATGTTATCAACAATTGGATTTTCATGTTAGTATTCGATGGATGCAGGCTAAAGCTAGCAAGGCAACGACTGGAATGGCTAAGGGAGATATGGAGGGATCCTCCATCTCAGAAGCATAAAGAGTTAAATTGGACATAAAGAGTAGGATTCTAAAAAGTAAGATAGCCTTTGTCTGGTCTGAAGTTTTAGATACAAATGTTGATCGATGGGACTATGAGGAGTTTAAGGCAAGGGTGGCACAAAAAGATCTTCCAGTGCTGGCTAGGAGACTAAAGGAATCGAGATTATCTCATGTAGCAGGATTTCCACCCACAGTTCAGTGTTATGAGTTGGTATTGGAATGTGCCTAGTACTATGACAGGGATTCACAAAGGATAGTCAGTCCTCAAGGTAGGGTATTGGCTAATCTTAACCCTATCTCTATTGCACAGACTTTTTATATGCCAAAAAGATCTCATGTAGTAGCATTTAATATGGAGGCAACTAAGATGTACTATGAGGAGGAGACTATTAAGTCACAATAGGTTATCAATTCTTGGCTCGAAAAGCCAAAGTCTCGTTTCTCAAAACTGCCTAAGCAGTTGCACAGGGAAAAGTTTAAACAAGAAGTCTATGATGCCATCACATTGCTTAGCCGAGTGGTAGGCCTAAAGAGTGTAGGTATGTTCAAGAATTGGATGTTCCATGTCATTGTGAGGATGGAGCAGGAAAATATTAACTATCATTGGGCAGGTGTTATAAGTAAGGTGATTCATGAACAAATGTGTAATGTGCTATAGACTAAGACATTCACCATGACTTCTTATTTGGTGTATGCACTTGCAAGATTCCATCCCTATAAAGGATTAAGCACAAGAGGAATATTTGGAAACAATGTAATTTATGAGGTTTATCCTCAATTGCACTGCAGAAGCTCAAGTTACAGGAGGGTGAATGATGCATTCACCATGCACATCACTAGATTTCTCCAAGGTGCAGAGCACGTGAGAATATCATATAATGCTAAGGAGCTGATCAAAAGGTATGGGGCTTAGTTTATACAGTTTCCCACCTTCTAATACATAAGAATTGATGGCTGTTAGAGGGCTCCATACAGGCTTCCAAGATATCCCACATACCATGTTATACTTCTGGAGGTCATGAGGAAAATATGTGACTTTGATGCCATTGTAAAGAAAGATAAGCATAAAACTGGAATTGGTGGAGATTTTCCTCTAAAGATAGGTACTAGCAAGGTATTCCCTTCAATTAATTCAGCCTATGCTTCTGAGGAGGAAATGAGCACTCTCAGGTTGTCTTACCATTCCAAAAGGTTGGGTTTTGATATCACTGGTGAAGCACAAAAGAAAGCTAGTAGGGAATACCGCAGAGATGACATAGAGGACTACTGGGCCAATAGCAAGGATGAGTTTGAGGTAAGAAAGAAGAAATTCTCTAGACTCCTAGTTAATGTGGTCTGAATGTATAGTGTGAAAATGGTTCCCGATCAGGTGGAAGATGATGGAGACTTAATCCAAATTCATGACTATGAGCCAATTAAGGAGATGCCAATTGGAGAAGTAGACTAGCTAGAAGAAGAAAAAATTGAATTAGAACAAATCATGGCCCCTGTGATGAAATACACCAAGTTGTGGCTCAAGCACAAGGTGTGGGAGATTGAAAGTGAAGGAGTTCCATGTACCTATAATATGATGGGGGATCTAAAATCCCATTCCACTTTCAAGGAGTCGGTTGAGGATGACCAAAAGGGAAAAACCAAGGTAGATTCTCCTTTTAAGATTAAGATCAAAGGTTCCCAAGGAGAAGAGTAGGAGAAACAAAGGAAACCAAAAGCAAAGAAGAGGACTGCTACTTTGAAGACAAAAAAATTTGTAGAGGAAGAAAAGGACGGTACCCTAACACCTAAAAGCAAGAAAACAACAAGGGGTTCAAGAAAGAAGGGTGGACCTTCCAAGGAGAAAAGTGAAGCTGATCCTTCAACAACGGTAAATGTAGAAAGTTCTAGAGAGAAGACACAGGTATACACAAGGAGATCAAGAACTCCTTCTCCCAAAGACAATGTGCCAAAGAAAGATGTTCCTCCAACAACCTCTATTGCTGAAAAACATAAAGAGGCCTCTCCACTCCATGAGCCACATGGTGCATTAGAACAACCAGCAGATGTGGAACACCTATCAAGTGAAGGGGGAGAAGAATTTCAAGAAGGTGAGCTTCATAGTGCAGCTACAAAAATGGAAGACAGATCTCCTCAGAGAGAGGAAGCACCTGTTAAGACTCCATCACCAGTGCATGAAGAAGAGGAGTATGGCAGAGAAGAACATGATAAAGATGAAGAGTTCCCTGGGAAGCAAGAAGATACACCCAAAGGTCAACAAGAAGAAGTGGCGCAGAGTGAAATACAGTCAGAGTCTACTATTCCAGGTTGGCTTGATAAAGAAATAAAGAGAATTTTTTTTGTTGTGGATGATACCCCTCCCAATTGGGATGATCTACTAGAAAAAAATAGGAAAAGGTAAAGGAAAGAAGAAGGCCAAGGTCATCTCCAAGATCGCAAGGGATGAAGCAAACAATAGAGTGGTCAACATTTCTACTCCTGCCACAAAAAATAATAGAGATGAGGTCACTAGGAGTGATTACCACATGCAGATTATCAACCTAGGACCCACTTCCATGGAACAAGATATTGAAGAATATGAGGGTTCTAGTGCAACAATCTTGGGAAGATTGAGGAAGGAAGCACAAACTAAGCAAGAGTTGAAGAAAGAGAATGAGAAATTAAGGAAGTACTTGGAGAACTTGATGAAGCCCTTGTAGTCCATTAGTTCCTCATCTTCTAATGCAAGTTTCCTGCCACAAGAAACCATAACTAAGCTGGAAAAAATGAAGCCTAGTACTCTTGCCACAACAAACTAGTTACAAGGGGTGCAGACTAAAGGAGATGATGCTATCAAATACATCCTTTCAACCAGAGGAGATGCAATGAGGGAAATAGATTGGTTGAAAGATGTATTGGCTCAAGATAAAGAGGATGTAGATCTCCTATTGCAGAAGACCAAGACCATCATGGAATACACTGAGGATAAGCTAGTGAGTGATGGAATTCTCCCTTCCTCTAGAGCTACAAAACCTTGGCAATGGTTTGAAGCTTTGCAAATAAGGAAAAAGGTTTTGAAGAAGATTTATAAGCAGAGGAGGAAAATTGAGGATACCCTGACTAGTGTCCATGATAGATGCATTTCTTTCTTTGAGGTGATGACAGGGAGAAGGAGGTTTGCACCAAAACATTTGAGCTTTGAGCAGTTGAAAAAATGGTGGTGAGATGTATATTCTCTAGTCATTGAGGATCCAGTTACTGAGCATTAGTTGGATGATGTGGCCACTTATATTGTAGTCATTGAGAAATATCAAACCAGTAGGGTTGAGTGGGATAAGTCGGTGGATCAATCAAGAGAAAATATTAAATCTATTGAAAGGAGAATTAAGGTTTTACCTTTGCCACCTGTGGCTGACTTGGATAGGGTACTTGTGATGGGGCATGATGGGGTGGATCGAAATAAAGACAAAGGGGAAATCAATTAATGTAAGGCTACATCATAATTTTTGCTTCTCTATTACTTTGCATGCATTGGTTCGAGCTACATTGGAGATCCTAGGCCGACTTGGATGGAGTTCATGCATTTAATACACATTTTATCTTATTTTGAATTCTCCTTGGGCCGACTTGTTTTGTGGCTAATTATTATTGTAAACCCTAATTAGGCTGACATGCCTTTGGGGGTTTCTATTAATATGGCATTTTGCCTCATTTGTAAGGGATAGATAGCTAGCTAGATAGTTTTGATGCTAGAGCGAATTAAGCAGTAGAGCACAAGTTAGAAGTTAGTTCATTTTGAGCAAGTACTGTAACAAAATACTGGAATTTTTGCTACTTTGGGTGATTCAATACAATTGGAGACATTGTGCTTTTGGTGAATTCTCTTGTGTTGATTTATCTTGCATGGTTCTTGTGATTCTATCTTTAGAATTGCTCAAGTTATTTGATAAATGCATTAGGTTTACTATTAGACAAATTGATAGTGTTATGATTTAGTACTTGAAGTGTGCAACAATCTCTGGTCCATACTTTTCACAACCAACTAATTTTTAGTTGCTTTGCAAAGTTAGTCTGGACTTTTATATTCATTGTGCTTAGTTCAATTGTGAAGGTTTATTCATTTCAATTGCAATAGGGTTGTTTTGAATGAACACTCATGATATGAAAATCTTTAACACCTTAGAAGATTACACTATTTCTGTAAGATTATAGATCCATCTGGGTCAAGTAGAAATCAGTTTCTGAGGGATTGGTCCATTTCAAGTGTTGGCCATTTGCATTGTTAATCTTAGGTAAAATGTTAAATTTAGGAATATCTCTAAAACCCTTATCTTTTGTTATTTTTTTAATCATTTGGGTTAGATTTAGGATTGAAGTATCATCATATTGCTAGATTTGATAAATTAAAGATTCAATATTTTCTTGTAGTAAGGTCCCTTTGTGATTACCAATATTTTCACATTTATCACTGAGTTGTTTATGCATTGTCAAGACCTGACATTAGAGACCTTGGGATTATTCTTGATACTTGCTGATAGAGATTTACATTTCAAGAGAGATAGGATATTATATTCTATCTGAGTTGTTGTTGTGCAAAAAACATCATCAATAGTATGTATGTACATAGATTAGAGAATGTACATACATATGGACATCCACTATGTATGTACATGTAGTAATCTATGTACATACATATATATGTATTTGTACAATGAATGATTATGCAATGAAGAACATATGAATAGAAGTGCATGGCAGAAAACCCTCCAAAAGAGAACCAATCAAACCCTTTCCATATTTTGTAGTAACAATAAAATATAAAAAAGAACTTACAGGTTGCATTATTGTGCAATAAATAACTGAATAAGGGGATAACAAACAAGATTACATCACAATTGAAAGCCCATGTGATACCCCAAACATACAATCCAACAGGTGTACTTGAATCACTGTACCATAAAAATTGTATTATAATTGGTTTATATTTGTGTTGTCAATCAGGATTGCACCCTTAGCCAAGATAAAATTAACTATCCTATTGAAACATGGAAACACTCTTAGATTGTGGGTGATCTATAATGAGAGCGAATCTCCAGAGTGGTATGGCTCCCCTAGCAAATCACCTTCTAAAAGACTCTCTAAGGAAAGGGTTAGGAGGAAAATTGAAACTGAAATCCTAAAACCTAAGGATGATCCACCATAATTTTAAACTTTACTTTGATAATTCTACTCACAAACAACTTCTCAAAACTTTAACTCTCACACTCACCAAAAAACATACAACCCAATAGTAATTTGTATGAAGGTTCACAAAACTAAACATAAAATACAACCTGGATCATATGAAACCATTGCACACAAGTTTACAATAACAAGACATAAAAAGAATTCAGTATTTGAATCACAATGAACGTCGAATTATTAATGCAAATATGAGACAAGAAATGATAAGGAAAGCTCTATTGTTTATTAAAACTAAAGAGTATCAACATCAAAATCTGAGTACAAAGTGTTTACAAAACTCTGCAAGATGAACAAGAGAACAAGAAACAATATTCTGAACTAAGAAAACATAAAATTTTCTCCAACTTATACCTCCCCAATGTCTCCAATAGTGAGAATAGAAAAAAATAGAGAATCTACAACTCAAAATAGCAACTTGAATGCCATTTTCGAGCTCAAGAGAAAAACCTCCAAAATAGTGCCCAAAATTGATCCAAACTGGCTTAAAAGGATAGCAAGATTTCCTCCAAAGAATGTTGACCCAAAAAACCTCAAAAAATTAGCCTCAATTGACTGGAAACTAAAAAGGAAATCTTATTTTGATTGGTTTTATCTCCAACTTGCCCAAAATTCTATCAAAATTGATTTTATCAAAATTGTATTTAGAAATAATATATATTAAGATAATTTATAGAAATATTATCTTAATATTGCTTTACAATATCTTGCAACCTCAATTTTTACAAAAAGAAGCTCAATCTGATCCTATTTTAATTTTTACAAGGAAAAATATATGATTTATTTTAAATTTTTCCAAGTATAGTACATATATTTATTTTCTATAAAAATCATAAAGAAAACAAGGCATGAAGTCTATATGATTTCTCCAAAATCATAATAAAATTTAGAAGCACATATTCATATGATTTTCCTCCAAAATCAGAAAAATAACCTAAGGCATGAAAGAGGCTCGACCTAGGGAATGAAAGAGCCAAGGCATATTAGGTGTTTTGATTTTCTCCCTCTAAAAGCTATGAAATATTTGTAAGGATCAAGATTATACGATTTCTTAAAATCATAAAAAAAGGACCAATGCATAAAATCTAGGTGAAGGCAATTATATGCAAAGGTAAATGATTATCACAAAGGGTATTAGTTGAGGTATTTGATTTTAAAAAAATGTGATAAAAGGCCCTAAGATTGAATTAGGGAAAACTCAAACCCTAAACACAAAATAGCGAACTCCACATTGTTCACTCCCCATTTTGTGTTCTCAAATTTTGTAAAAAGAACTATGCACTCAGTTGCCATGGGGATTAGGGATTTGAAGCCAAAATCACATTTTCTTACTGTCTTGAAGAGACTCCATGGAGATTTCGAAGGAAAAACACAGAGGTAAGTCTTGGCATGAATCTGGGTATCGATTCACATTTTGGAAACATTTTCAAGCTTTCAAGCTATGGCTAAGGCTACATTTTCTAATGTATTTTATTGTTCTCTTCCTCTATTGATCTTTTCTCCACCTTGGGCCACCATTGGAGAGATTGGATTGGAATTTTAAGAGGAAAATTTGAGGGAAAGCTAACAACCCTTCATGTATTTTCTCACAACAATAGACAAGGGTAAGCTTCTATTTTTCAAATCTTGCATCTTTTACTTGTTTCTTGTTGAAAGAATCTCAAAGAAGGTTTGATGAAAGGCCGAATGATGAATTTATTCATCTCTTTTGTATACTATGAAACAACTATGGAGATTTCTAAATGTTTTCCCTATTGGAGGTCGTGACCATACCTTGCATGTTTCCTCATTTCTGAGTGTTTCTAAGCTTTCATAAGTTTGAATACCTTCTATTTTCTTCTGTATTTGTGATTTCTCTGTGCAAATCCATGTGGGTTTGACTATTTGTGCAAAAAAATATGTTCTCAGGCTACAACCATGAGAACCCACAATGTATTTCACTATCTGTATTTCTTTCTTTGTTTTGTGTAAAAAGAGCTCTATTCGTGCTTGGCCCAGAACAAGCAACAATGAAAACCTTGTGAAAAGAAGAGCTTCAACACTTTTCTTTACCATTCTATGGGTTTAGAAGCCTTTCATGGCCATGGCCACTCTTGCATTTCTAGGTGAAGGATTGCATTCTTTTCCTTTGTCTTGCATCTCCATTTTTATTTTCAGAAAGATGGGTTTAAAAACCCTCGGTCATGACCTTCTATTTCATGGAGAATGCACAAAATTAGACTTGACCTTACCATAAAGCTACAACCTCATTATGCTCAAAACCCTAGCTCAGTCTGATGCTTTCGAAAATGCATTCTTTATTTCAGAATATGGTAGAAAGAAATAACTTTGTTTACCTTTCTTAACAAAGGAAAAACATTTCTATTTCATTTTGTGTTCTCCTACCCACATGCATTTCTTCTTCAGAGCCTTGCATGGCTGCCACTGTGCTTGTATTTCCTTATTCTTATGAAGCAAAAAAAAAAAGAAATTTATTTTTTGCTTACATAGATGCATTGCATGAGTCATGATGGGTTTAATGTTAATGCTTCACTCTCTGTTTGTACATTACCTCAAAATGCTTTCACTTGGAAAACATGATGCATCTATAGGAAATGCCAACCTCATGACTGTTTGTTGTAACTTTTCTACATTCTGAAACATGCATGTGGCACTACTTCTCTTCACCATCTAGAAGCATCAAACACTCATTTGTAAACCCTCTTTGTGAATGTTTTCTTTCAAAGTTGAACCATATTGACACAATGAAACAATGCATCATGAATACATGACTCCTATAAAGCTATTTATATACAAAACATTGCCTCTTTCAAACTTTTCTTACTTATAGAAGATTTGGAAATATGTGATACCTTTGTGATGATGCCTTGAGGCTGCTCTAACTATTTCAATTGTTGTTTTTATTGTGAACTTTCATTTTGTATGCTTGTTCACTATCCCCCCCATGGAAATGCACTCCTTGCTGCCCCATTATAATGGATATGTAATGAATTCCTTTTTTCCACCATTTCACTTTAGCACAATTGTGAACTGTGTATTCCTTTTGTACTCCATATGCAAGAACTAGTTATCAGGTACCCTGATGAGCATGTTTATGACATATCTCATGTTGTCACCATCACAAACAACATAATAAACAATGGATTCTTTGATGTCCTATTAATGTGAGCAATAATTATGTCTTTTCCTTCATAGTATGCACTTCAAACAACACAAACAACAAGATGATATATGACACATTGTAGCAATAAAAGATGCAAACAACACTATGTAGCCAATCAAAGATACCATGACATAATATATGCAAACAAAAATTTCTAATGAAAGATAGTGTAATTATTTCTATTCTACACATTTTTCAGCATCCAAGAGGATTCCTTGCTCATCTGTGATTTTCATTTTCATTTCACTTCTAAATCTTATTGTCATGAATGGGCAATGGATCAACTTCTCTTGCAGTTGCTTTATGAACTTCTCCTTCAGTTGAATGTTTCCTTTTGAGAAATTATGGATGAGTTTCCTTTCTCAAACCCCTCTTGAAGTTAAGGGGCAACATGTTGGGCTCAACCCTTGTGAGAGCCCATTTTTGCACCACATGCTATAATGACTTCAAAAATGAATCAGCAACATGATTTCTCCTATACCTGCATAGTGAACAAACATGTTAGATAAAAAAATGTGAAGCTCAATGCTCCTGTGATATTTCATTTAAATTAGGATCTCTTGCATACTTTTGATGTTTATTCAAGTAACTCAATATATTATAGGCAATGCACTATATTTCTATTGATAGAGCACATAGTGAGATTCATATCTAGGGAAAAATTTAGTGGCAAATCTTCACCAATTGGCGAATTCTAGGAATCAGCCAAGTTGAAATTGGTGAATTTCTCACTCCCAATAGGGTGTCCAAATCGCTCGGATTTTACAAACTATAGGTCCAATGCATGTCCATTCGCCAATGAGTTTTTTTATGAGGCATATTTAAGCAACAAATTTGCCATTTTCAAACTATGCATTTCAATTGGACTAACTAATATTTTCGCTTGGAATCTTGAAATAATTTAATAAAACACCTACATATTCACCAATACTATTAAAACAACATTATATTAGGACCCATTTTTCCAATTAAAATTTACAAATAGTTGATTGTGAAGACCCATTTCTCCAATTAAAATTTATAAATAGTTTCTTATGAGGACCTATTTTCCCAATAACATTAAAAAAAATTACATTTGAGGACATATTTTGCATTGAAAATTACAACGTATCGTTGTATAAGCATGCGAGATTCACCAAATTTTTAATATACCATTTAAAAATCTCGCGAAATTCACCAAATATGGAATCATGGATTGATATAAATACAATTGAAAGTGTCATTTATTCTTACACATTTTGTTCAATTTTGAGGTTCTACTTCTCAATTCGGAAGTCAGCAAAAGCCAAAAACATAGACTTAAAGGCGAGTGATCATTTCTTCATAGTGTTATTAGTTATAATAATAAGTTTTCTTTATCTCTTTTTCATTCTTGCTTCAGTCTTAAAGATGATATTGAGTAGGGAATGTGATCTATATTATTATTCTCTTTCCTTAAACAAGACATTTTTTTCTAGTTTTTATTTGAAGTGAGAGATGAATATGTCGAGCAAATCAAAGATCAATATGTTGAGTGACTCGAGTAGCAAGGGTAAGGCTCCTTCCACTATTTAGGGTGGTGAAAGACTTGTGCCACTCCTCAAGGTGGTGAAAGACTCCCGCCACTCCTCAGACTCCTTTCGCTCCTCAGGGTGGTAAGGCTCCTTCCGCTCAGACTCCTGTCACTCCTCAAGGTGGTGAAGAGTCTCTTGCCGCTCCACAGGATCCTCAAGGTGGTGAAGAGAATCATACCGCTCCTCAAGCTCCTCAGGGTGGTGAAGAGACTCCTGCCACTCCTCAGGGTGGTGAAGAGACTGGGAGGCCATCAAAACACGAAAAACTTAGATGTACCATACAATCTTACTTTGGAATTGCCAAAGCTTCTAATCCATCAGGTCAAGATGGAACTACATCATCAAATATTCCACCAAATATTGGTAGCATTCACAATACCTCACTGCCACCAGAAGGTTAAGTTGAGATTGTCATTGATTTAAATAAAAATGTATCAAATTAGGATGGCAATACCGTAGAAGATGTTCCAAGAGATACCCTGAACCAGGTTAGCTAGAATGAGATAATTAACTTGGATGGGGATGATGATGTTTGTAGCAAGCAAAGGAAAAATAAACCAAAAAGGGGGCACGAGTGGGAAATGACAAGGAATTTTCAACTTGGTTGGTTGTCAAAGTACCTATTCATTGAACTAGTGGGAAAAGAAAATGATATTGAAAATGCAACGTTGGCCAGATGTACGATTTGTACTTGGAAATGTGGAAGAGACAAGATGTTGTAGCTAAAGATTGACATTCTAGAAAAGCATATCGGTAAATTTTATGAAAAAAAATCATAGACAAAAAGGAACAATCAGTTGTACAATGGAAATCAAAGGAAGAATGTCTTCATGTTAGGTATTCTATAGATTATGAAGAACATCACCAAAAAATGTCGAAGCTTGCTACATGTAAAGGTACACTTGAGGCTCAATTTGGAAAAGAGATGGAAGTAGCAAATCTATCAAAAACTATTTAGATGAGTGTTGTTTTTCATATTTTGTCTAGAGGGCATCCTATGACAGACTACCCAGAATATTTTGGTTTATTGTCTTATTTGAATTTTCCTCACTATCCCTACTCACATTGGTCAGTAAACACTGGATGGGAATGGGAAAATTGTCTTGCTACAGTGGACAAGGAAGATTTAAAGGATAAAGTAAGAGTCAAATTCTATTGCATTATCTTTAGATGAAGTTACTATGGTAGACAAAACTTCTTGGGTCTGTATGAATTTGTATACTGTACAACATGTTTTCCAAGATGATATTCTCTTTGTTTATAAAGTGAAGGACAGTTCAATATCACAAAATATATTTGAACTAGTCAAAAAATCTTTGAATGAAATTGTAGGTATGGATGAGTTGACAATTGTGAAAAAGTTGGTGTGTGGAGGAGTTGATGGAGCTGCAATTATGCAAGGTCAAAGGACCGGTGTTTGCACAAATTTACAAACTACTTGTGCACCATACATGCTTGGAACTCACTACGTGGCCCACAAAATTAATTTAGCATTCAAAATTGTAAGCAAGTTTCCTATAGTATCAAAAGTCAAAAATCTAGTCCATGAGATCCACGCATACTTCTGCAGAAGTCCTAAACATTTCATAGAATTTCAAAATTTTGCTAAGGGAATAACACTAGGAAACAAGATTCTCAAGGATGTTGATACCAGATGGTTCTCCCTATATGGGACAACACAACGATTTCTTTCAAAATATCAATCCTTCATTGGAGTGATGTATAAAAATCACAACATAGTAGACAAAGCTCTTGACCTCTTACATAGGTTAAGCGATATAGAGACACTCTTGACTTTAACTAGTCTTCTCTCCATGTTGGATGTGATGAATGAGATTGTGAAGAAAGCCCAAGACAAAATTGTGCATACTAATGAATATGCCAATCTACATAAACATACATGCTTGGCCCTTAATCATCTATATCTAGATCTAAAACAAGATAGCACAAATTATTTCATGTGGCAGAAAATTACTTATTTGAATTATCCTGATAATTATTTATAGTTTAATGCAAGTGGGAACTTATGTATCTGTGTACGTGGATATGAGATACAAATGTACCAATGTAAGACAACTAGGTGCTCTAGCAGAGAAGTAGCTATTAACGAGGAAGAGTTTAAAGGAATTGCTAAATCTATTGGTGATAATTTGAAGGAAATTGCAAAATCTCTTTCCTTAGAGATTCATGAAAGATTCCCTCGACATGAAATAATTGAAGCCATGAGTATTGTTTATCCTCAATTTTGGGAAAACCAAGATAACCCAAAATATTTTCATGCTCAAGTAAAAATCTTGATTGAACAATTTTGAAAACTGTAACATACAATGAGCAAGAAATAGAAGGAATTTTAGATGAAGCTAAGCTTAGAAAACAATGTAGGAGTTTTACAACAGCTATGAAGGACTAGTATAAATCCATGGGCAAGGACAAGGCCTTTGAACTGGGATCAATAAAAAAGGTTTGGAAAAACTTAGGTCAGAGTGAAATATTGTGTGGTTCAATATCAAAATATTTCAAACTTGCTAATTTATTTCAAAAAATGATATTGGGGTCAGTGGAGGATGATTTTTCAATACATTGGGGTTTTTGAAATCAAAGTTAAGAAACAAACTAGACAACAATTTGGAAAATTGCTTGAGGATGAAAGGAATTGTGTATAATGTCAGAAATTTTCCTTTTGAAAGGGCACTCGCAATATGAAGGTCCACATGTGAAAGAAGAGGGACCAAGTTGTGCAACACTCCAATTCCAAAGGTTGGTATTGGTGGCACTGGTAGTGGCAATGGGACTAGGACAACTAATATTGACAAAAATGACACAATGAATGTTGAATTTGAGACACGGGCTGAAGAAAATGAAGAGCAGACTTGGAATCAAATTCAAAATGACTCTGTTACTTTATCTGATGATGAACGTCAATTTGAGGACCTTGAGTCCGTTTGGGTAATGGAAGAGAATTATTAGCTTTTAGGTATTTATACTACACTTCATGGATCCCAAGATTAGTTTCCATTGTTCCATACTCTAGTTGATGATATTTTATATTGTATTCAATGAAATTGTGAATCACTGCACTTCATGATATTTTATTTTATATTGCACTTCATGAATCATATTCCAAAGTGAAACTGTAGTTGATGATATTTTATGTTGTATTCCATGAAATTGTGATATTTAATATTTTATATTTTACATTAGTCCGTACATAGCATTCAATGAGGTGTTAGATGACGGTGCCTTTGAAAGGTTAATGAAAGATAATTCCATAATGTTGCTTGGTCACTAAAACTTGGAACCTTAGAACCAAAGTTTGAAGTTTCAAAGTTTTCCAAACCTCCAACCCATCGACTAGAAAGATGACCAAGAAATACTTGCAACTCAACAAAGTGGACCATTAACCAACTCGGGGAATCAGGAAGTTATGAAAATTTAGAGCTTCGCGACAAGGTTATAAAACTCTAAGGACTAGCAACTAAGGTTAGGAAAAGCACCAAAACCATGACTTTGAGTGATAGTAACCACAACAATGAAATTAACCAAAAATCCATCATTTTGATTCCAATAATAGATAATCCACGACATGAATTTGTATAAATGTTTAGTGGATATGCTAAGTAGTCATGGAGATTGAGTATTGATGTGTGAATTGTAATGCAATTTCACTAAGATTATGGATGCCTGGAATTAAAACCACCTTATAGTTCATATTTTAGTTGTGTTAAAAGTAAAAATTGAACATGTACTCAACGATTCATCACTCAACTCAATTCTTATTAGATTAATAACATATTAAAAATAGATTAGTAGCATATACAACACTGAACATCAACACTCGTTTAAAGTGTATCTAGAAGTTGAAAGCACTACTAGACTTTTTCTTCAAATGATATAATAAATAATATAGATAATTGAACATCAACACATTACTGAAGTCTAAATTTGAGCTTTTAAATTGATTATCACATGAAGGAATACATAGAGGCATTAGCAATGCAAAATATTGCTCAAAGACAACTCTACATAGAGTTGAGTTGAAACTTGGAAACTCATATTGTCAAAAATTAAATCACCGCATCACCTTTTCTAGCAACTTCCACTCTTCAGGTGTTAGAATAGTCATTTGTTCTAACTGATGTTGTTTGAATTGAAGATTTGTTAACAATTCATGATTCAAATTGGAACCTATCTTGGACTTTTCAATCAATTTTGCATTCAGGGTTAGCAATGTTTTGATGGAATCCAAATAGGTCACCACATTTGGGTTATGAGGAAATTGGTCCAAATCAATCTTCCTTGCATCCTGCATCTTCTTTTTGAAATCATTCTTTCCAATGAATCACTCATTTGTGTCATAGCCTCTAGAAAACCAAGCTCTATGAAGTTCCTTACCTTTTCATCCACCTTCTTCATCTTGTCTGCAGCCAAATGCAAATATTTCTTTGTTTCATACATTCTCAAACACTTTTCAATGAAAAATGACAATGCCATTGATGTAGCAAGCCGATTAGTAATCCCTTTTGATTTCAAAACATTGTCACTGGCTTTGTAGACTATTTTTTGAATTTGATTTGCTGATTTCTCTAATGCCAACACATTTTTGTTGTCCATTAAATATTTGTTGAGCTTATTATGATGTTGTTTGATAGCATCAATCAATTGAAACATGTCACACAAATGATCAATCCCCTGCATTATTTCATCTGATATATTTTGTTTCATATGCCTCATTGTTTGTTTACAAAATGTAGATAACTTATTTTGACAAGACTTAATTTCATTTTTTGCTTCCATTAGCTCTACCTCCAATCTTTCATTTATTTTTCTCTCCTCCAATTTTTGTTCCCACTGTGCATTTCCATTTGCAATGCTTAGTCTTAATTTTTCTGAAGTAGATTTTAGCTCATCATATTTCTTGTTGCTCTCATCTAGCCTTTGCTTCAGTTCATTCACTATAGTCTCATTCTACTTATCCTCTTTGCTTGTTAATGAAGACGTAGATTTTTTAATTCCTTTTTCTAATTCATTGCTCTTGTTATCTACTACTTTCTTCTTTGCTTTCTCATTTCTAGGTCTGCCTATAACTTTTCAATTTGAGTCTGCAACCTTTTTTTCTCTCTATCTTTCTTTAGTAATGTGTACACCAATTCATTGTTATTCTTTGATACATTAATTTTGTCAGTATTTCTGAGTCCAGAAAAATCCAATTAAAAATTTTTCACCTCAAATTCAAATGGAGCCATTTGATTTGTTGGTTTGTTTTGAATTGTGGGAAAAAAAGAATTGTTTACTCTATGATTTCTTTACTTGTGTCAAATGTGGGTAATACCATGGTTGTTGCAGGCTCTGAAGTTAGAGCAGACACACTCTCCATCAATTGCTTCTTTTATTTTTTATTCAATTCTAATTTCTTTTTAAACTCTTCAATGTAATCAAAACCTAGGGATGCAGGAACAATGGAATGCTTGAATGGCAAATGAATAGGAGTACCTACTGTTGCTAATGATGTCACAGCTAGAATAACTGGCATTGGGGGAGTGTTTGGAAATAACTCCTTTGTGGTGGATCCACTAGTAGTGTGACTTGGAGTTGGACCTATCAAAATCCTTTGCCTATTCTGTATGCTTTGATCACCTGGTGTTTCTATGGTATATTGTGTTGATGTCCTCTTGTGTGTAAATTTTTGTTGTAGCACATGTTGACCACTACTATTACTATTACCCATACCATCGCCACTAGAGGAATTTTTAGTTGCACTAAGCCCTCCACCATGGGTATGTCCTAGTTGTGATTGTGTCTAACCATGAGGATGAGGATTTGAACTTGAAGCTCTAAAAAATTGACTTGTATACCCTAGGTCTTCTTTTTCACCTCCAACCCCAAGGCCAGATTTATCAATTGGTTTTCTATGCTCTACATCTATTACCATCCAAGGGCCTTGTCTTTGGGACCCCAAAGGACCACCTTCATAACCCATTTTTTTAGCTATGGATGCTCCTATAGTAAATGCTTCTTTTGTGGCCTCACTCAAACCGAGTTTGAAATTGACATGGCTTTCTTCTTCCCTATCATCATTAAATTTATCATCACTTTCTTCATCTTCTCGTTCATCTAGATGCTCTATATTCCATAATTTTCCAAACTCAAGATCTTCTTCATTATCTCCATACTCTGTAAGAGCTCTTGGATCACCTCGCTCCTTCCTCATATACCAAAAGGCAGTAGTTTTTTATCATGACCAATTTTTTTTGGTGACTTCCTTCTCTAGAGAATCTAGCATTTTTACTCTACTAGATGGTTTATGACTTTTTTCATAAAAGTTGTTATACCTCCTAATTGTCTTTCGATGCAATATCATAATTTTTGCTAACAATTGTTCAAAAGAAATACCATTCTCAGCAGCACTTTTCTCTATTGCTACTTTGACCTCATCCCAAGAATCCTTTTTTCTCAAGTTTTCAAGCAAGGGTTTACTTTGATGTTGAATTCTACTTCCAACATTCTTATTGAACACAATCATTGATTTAATGGTGTCACATGGATCATACTGCCAGTGAAAGATAGCATCAAAATATTTTTTTTTCAAAAGATCATGTGCCACACTAAATGCTTTTCTCTTGAATGTGATCACTCCACATGAAAAAGGTAAAGAAGGAAATAAGGTCTTCTTTCCTTGACTACTAAAGTGTCTTCCATTAGTACTTCAATGCATCTACCTTACATATTCCAAAGCAAAAACCCTTTCTATCACATGTATTGGAAGTTTGTATGGTTGTACTTCCAATCCATAAAATATTAGCACAATATATTCTTCCATTAAGTACCAATCATCCAATTGTATTTCTTTTCCTAGTTGAATGTAGTTTCTACATGACATAGGAAATCTAGGCATTGGAGTATTTGTAATTGCTTGATGTAATGGAGCCAAAAAGTAGTCTACAAAATGACTGTAGTTCTTTTGAGAATCATGCATCCTTATCACAATGGTCCATTCATATACTGGAAGTGGAGCCATTTTCTTTTCCTCAACATTACTATAGGGCTAAATCTACTGTAGTTCTTTTGAGAATCATGCATCCTTATCACAATGGTCCATTCATATACTGGAAGTGGAGCCATTTTCTTTTCCTCAACATTACTATAGGGCTAAATCTGAAGCTTGTTGGTCTGAAACATTCCTCTAAATTTGAATACAAAAAGATAGCAGAAGTAGGTTGTGAACCTAAATGTCTTGGTGGAACCTCCTTTAATCATTAAAAAAAATTTATGCATGGATTCTACAATGTGCCCAATAAAATTATATTTGACATGTGGCACATGATAATGGATATTATATACCATTTCAAGGAGGCTTGCACCCACTTCCAAATTGCTATCCAGTCCGAGGAAAAATGATAGCATGGAAATAGTATCTTGAGCCCATGGTTTAAAAATATCCAAATCATAAGGAGGCTTATGATCACCTTTCAATTTATTTCTATACTAAACTATTCTATTTAAGAAAGAATTTTTCTCCTTTTCATCCACTGCTTCATAATCACTAGCAAGCTTTTCTAGGTCAATGTGGACATTTCCAAATTCTTCAGTTGTAAACCCCAAGGCCAAAAATTTTCCAAGTTATTTTGCATTAATGGATAACAATTCCTCTTTTGTTATCATCATAATTTAGGGTACAGACCATGATAAATTCTGGGCAAGGGAAAACCTCATATAACATCATGCACCCTAATCCACTTACCCATGGTGCATTGAAACTATTAACTTGAATTTTATTTGAAGCCTTATTCTGAGATGAAAATCTAAGTTCTGAGGTAAGCCTACCATAGGTTTCAGGACCATAAATATCATGGTATTCATCAGTGAAACCTGGGATTTTAAACAATTTTGCATAATGTATTTTTTTATTCGACATTGCTCTATTGGTACTGCTATTGGTGGTAGACATGCTGATACAATCAACAATGTGAAATTTGTGAATTTCGTAGTAGTCCTTGATCTTTCTTAATTCTTAAGCCTCTTAACCCTAAACCTAAACTTCAAAGTTTGAAAAAATAATATTTTGAGAAACATCAAACGATGAAACGTAGCCACAAGAATTCTTTAATTGACCCAGATTTTGAATTTTGATTCTTGAAGTTGAAACTTGAAACTGGGTTACTAGAATGGCTTTGTTGGAAGTGGGACTGTGGAACCCAGAATAGGATGGTGCATTGCAATGAGCAAACTGAAGATTGAAATCTTCAAGTGTGTTGACCCTTTGACTTCAAAATAAAATCACTTAGCAATAGAAAGTGTTGTTTTTTTGAATATTAAAGTGAATGACACTAAAACGTCTACTTGTTACTTACAAACTACACAATACACAATTAGGTAGTACATGCCCCATGGCTGACAACATTTAAAACAAGCCATTAATGATTTACTCCTACATTGACAACAAATTCTAAAATGTTGATCTTTGTTAATCTAACGGTTATAGGGTGATTCTAGAGGTTTAAGTTTGCAAGCCTAGCACTCTGTGCATTTCATTTTGGAATGCAACTACAACCATACATCAAATGTTCATCGAACGATTGAGTAATTTATGATATAAATAATAAACATAAAACATGTGTTTTAAATTTTCTTTAAACTTTAATGTGCTAGGATTGACATCAAGGCCAAGGGGCAAAAAAGTTAATGTTGCAAAGGGCCTTAATAAAATGAATTACAATGTCACATTAATAGCACATTGCACAACCATTAATAACATTTAACTTGTAAAGGACATAATAAAATGAATTACAATGTCACATTAATAGCACATTCATTTATTTTATTACAAATGAATTACAATGTCACATTATTACATTGTACAAATACAATTGTAAGCGCAAGCGCCAAGCTTCTACTGGACCGCTGGTGAAAAGTTGAAAATGTAAATGTGATACATGTATCTCTGCAAATAAATGGAACTTGTTGGGTCAAACATGAGCTTTGAAAATAAACATATGGGACTTATCGGGTCAGCCATGGTCTCTAAAAATAAATGCATGGGGAAAGGGGGCCCAATTAAGTTGGGGAAATGAGAGCTATGAAGATACAAAATGTACTTAGCCCCTTTCAGAACCAGACTCATGCAGAAGATGAGGGGTTGTAAAATTGCTCCCATGTAGAAGATGAGCACTATAAATAAATGCATAAAGCTTGCCTAGTAGGCCATGGTGTCTTAAAATAAACACAAGGGACTCTCCTGGCCATCCATGCAGACAATGAGGGGTAGTAAAACTACTCTCATGTAGAAGATGGGCACTAAAAATAAATGCATGGGAATTGCCTGGGCAACCATGCATATGATGAGGGGTAGTAAAAGTGCTCCCATTTTCTACTTGCAGCTTCCATGCACTAAGATAGCACTTATCTCCATCAAAGCTCCTCATCCTGGTTCAAAACCTGTTTGAGAATTCAGGTGAACCAAATCAACTTCTTTCCAATTCCACCCATTTTGAACTTGAATGAAATTGGACTTTTACTTTGTAACTACATAATTGGAGGCAAGAGAATTTAGAGCATCCCCAATAATACCGCATCATCTTCTTCCTGAATCCTTATTAAGTTATTAACCCTACAAAATGAAAACCCTTATGACAATTAAACAAATGATTTTAGTTGTGCTCACTATCCTTATTTATGGGCCAAAAGTGCCGCCAAAATTGCCACTACCAGCCTAGTCCCTTGTACATCTCACACGTGTCACGTGTGAGGTTGTGTATAGTTACTATAGTACTAACTAGTAAGTAATAATTATGATTCACGCAAACTAAAAATCCAACTTAATCAGTACCTCAAACTGGCTACATGCAAAGTTGCAAGCTGTCAATTGTCAAAATCACTAGATTATTGACATCATCATCTACAATTCTATAGTACATCATGCAGTTTTCAATATAAAGCTATCTAATCAATCACTCTGACTATTCATATGACATTAATCTGTGCCGTTGCCCAATACCACAACCAAATTGAAAATTTCAATAGAATAAATGAAAGGTAGACTATAGAGTACTTTGACACATTGGAAAAAGAGAATTAAATGTCTCGTTTTACCTTAATCATTATCAATGTCCTAATAAGTCATAATAAATTTCACTCACTTATGATCATAACTATATGTTGATAATTACTATTAGTTTAAAAAGCCACATATAACATTTTTATATTGATCAAAGCAAAAGGGATTTACAAGAATGGAGCCATGAGAAGAATTTTAATTTAAGTAGCTATAGCCAAAGACTGAAGTACATAGTACATAACCAGCATGGCCAAAAAGCCACTAACCGTGACAAAAAATAGTCACAAAGTACATATTACAAGAACCTTAGAACTGTTACGTTGTACAATAAAATATAGACATGTGACATGTCACATAGTTCATTACTAAATTTTTTTGTAACATTAGTTGAGGCCATCAACTAGTTGTTTGAGTAGAACGTGAATTGAATTTAACAAATTAATAGCAGAGAAGAAATTTAGCAAATCACCCAAAACCTTCCTCCAAAACTCCAGACTCTTTAATGATTCAGTTTTCGTATCACATAACAAACCCCATCTCATATTAACTAGGGCAAGAGCCTACGCTGTAGAAGTGCAATTCCACTTTCTTGAAGATTCCACCAATAGGCATTAACCCACTTTCAAAATTGTAATGCTCTAGCACCAACTCCAATGAAGAAATAGAGTAAATGAAAGGATGAAAATAACATATTGCCAACGTCTTCACCAAATCTTTATTGAGAAAAATGTCCATGCAATTGGGCAAGAAAGCCGAAGCTACCTCAAAATATAGAGCACGAGAGTTGTTCTAAAGCCATTCCCTACCCACAATTATTCTTATAGCATCCTCAACCTACTCACAAGGAATTGTAAAAACCATACCCAACTTTCGTCTGTTGTATGCATCATTCCTTCTTTTCTCACAAAAACATTTGGGTAGCATGACACGCCATGAAGACTCCATAATATCTTAGTTAAATTGAGAATAGAGAAGAAATAAATCAATGCCAAATATATTATAAATGATATGAAGAACATCAAGTTGGTTCTAAGTATATATAGAATAATAAAAGTTAGCATGAACACAATCAGTATGACATCACACTTTTCATTTTCAAATTCACCACTGTCATTGATGTGACAATTAAAATTTATTTCAACACTTGAATCCTTATAAACAATTTCTTAAATGGTATGCCCATGATAGATGACAAGATGGTTGCATAGTGCACATACAAAATAAACTATAATAATAAAGTTATTTTTAAAATGGGGACATTGCTAGGTTGACGAGACTTGACCCTTAGGATTAAAGAGTTAAGATTTAATGCTTTTTCATAAAATATTTTGTTTTGACTTAGGCAATATTAAACGGTAAACAAGAGCATGATGACCGACATACCTAAATAATTAATAAAATCTCAACCATTGATTTTTGAAAATCTAACGATTCTAGTGTTATTCCAGAGGTTTCAGTTTGCAAGTCTAGTGCTTCAAGGATTTACTTCTGAAATGCATCTATAGCCATTCATAAAAAAATCATCGAATGGTCCCTCTTTTAAAACAAACTTTATGCACGTGCATAATTTAAAATGGGGACATCTCTAGGTTGACGAGACTCGACCCTTAGGATTAAAGAGTTAAGATTTAAGGATTTGTCATAAAATATTTTTGTCTTAGACATTATTAAACAGTAAACAAGGTTACAAGAGCACGATGACCGATAGACCTAAATAATTAATAAAATCTCAACCATTAATTTTTGAAAATCTAACGATTCTAGTGTTATTCCAGAGGTTTCAATTCACAAGTCTAGTAGTTCAAGGATTTACTTCTAGAATGCAACTATAGTCATCCATCGAAATTTCAACATGCATAATTTAAAATGGGGACATCGCTAGGTTGACGAGACTTGACCCTTAGGATTAAAGAGTTAAGATTTAAGGCTTTGTCATAAAATATTTTGGTCTGACTTAGGAAATATTAAACAGTAAACAAGAGCACCAATATTTAAATAGTAAAATATTTAATGATTCTAGTGTAATTCCAGAGGTTTCAATTCACAAATCTAGTGCTTGAGAGATATACTTCCAGAATACAACTACAACCATCCATCAAAAATTCATCGAACGGTCATGGTCCATAATGTCGCATTGGCGCTGTAATTTGGAACCTTAGAACCAAAGTCTGAAGTTTCAAAGTTTTTGAAACCTATGACCCACCAACTACAAAGATGACTAAGAAAGACTTGCAACTAAGGTTAGGAAAAGCACCGAAACCCCAACTTTGGTGAATTAAGATAGGAAAGGTGGAAAATAAGGTTAGGAAAAGCACCAAAACCCCGACTTTGGTGAATTAAGATAGGAAACGTGGCAAGGATGGTTAGGAAAAGCACCAAAACCTCGACTTTGGTGAATTAAGATAGGAAACGTGGCAAGGATGGTGCATTTATGAAGTGAAGACTGTAGGCATATTTTAGCAAGTGGACATGACTAGAGGATCGCTGGATAATTAAGATCGGTACGTGCAGAGTTTGGAAAATTATTACCTCTCGGCCCTCAATTAGCGAAGTTAATAATAGAGTTTGGCGTGGAGAAGAAGGCACACATAAAGTCTAAAAGAGTGGTGGTGGTGGTATAGTTGCAATAGTTTTCAAATGGAGGCCAACTTCACTCTGCGTTTGAGGAGGTAATTAAACCCGTTTTATGGTGAAGCTTCTAACAAAAGATTAATGGGTATGTTTTTATTCACTGATGGGAGGTTGGTACAAAGTTTGCGGATGATTTTTGGGAAATCCTTTAGAAATCTAAGGCATAGATACAAAACTAACATGGATGTATACTCCTTGATTATAGCATGGGGTTTGGACTTGGGGGAATCGACAATCACAATGAGAGAAGTGATGGAGATGATTGCACATCGAGATTTCTTGGAAGGATTAGAATCAATACTTGAATGGGAAGTTCTAGGTGAAGGTTTCGACATCCAGGAGGGATTTGAAAATGTGGAACTGGAAGGGGTAGAAGGATGTATCCCTTTCATGCGTTGGTTGAAGGATGAGATTAAAAATTGATGCAGGGAAGAAGCAAGGTTAGGCTGCAAGCATTGAAGCTCTTTATAGAGCTGATGAAGGTGGAACCAATTATAACATAGGTGAAAGCGGAGGTAGAGCACATGGAAGCATAGGCGAAAGTGGAGGAAAAGTGTATGAAAGAAAAACAAAAAAAAAGTGAGGAAGCGAAAGATGAAACACAAAGCAACAAGGAAAGTTGGTTATGAAATAGGTAGCACTAGTTGAATTTGTAGTTTTTGTAGGGTTTTTGCAAAATTAATGCAAGACTAGTACTAAATTTTTGGATTGTTGAAATATTTACGGTAGATACAAATAGTTGTGAACTAGTTTTAGTTGGGTAGGGTTACTTTTTCTATTATGAAGCATGTTAAGATGCTTTTTTGAAAAAACTATTATAGCTGTAGGTGATTTTTGGATGGTTGATGAAAATAATGAGGAAAATAATCATTATTTTCATGCATTTTTTTATTAGTTTGATATTATGTTTAATTCGCCAATGTTTTTTTCTTAATAATTTGAAAATAGGTTTAATTTGCCAATGAATTTTATTTTTTAGTTTGAAAAAAAAATTTAATCACCAACAAATTTTTTGGTTTGAAAACAAGTTTAATTTGCCAATCGAAATATTTTATTGCTTTGAAAATAGATTTTGGTTGCCATTGGAAAAATTTTAGTGGTTTTAAAAATTTTGCATTTTGCCAAGATTTTCCACAAACTTCTAGTGGTTAGAAAATATTTGCTAATCGACATTTTTTTTTCATGAAAAACAAAAAAATTGCCACTAAAATTAATATTTTTATCACTCAAAGTATACAAGATTCACCAGGATTTTACACCTTCGCCGAGGGGGGGGTTTCTTAAAGTTTTCCCTGTTCATATCCAGAGCTCTAACAACTTTTCTCATCATGATGCAGGTTCATTCAAGATTGAGAGCAAGGATGGAGTAGCTACAATGAAGACCAACACTGTATACCGACAAACAATGATGGATATGTTTTTCATTATATGCTTATTTTCACTTCTTTATCTTCAAATATATAGTTCATTCCTTATGATGTGTTGGTTCAGCAATTCCCATGGCTTGTGTGGGACATTTGATCTCTCTTTTCTTTCCAATGAATATGAAAAACAATATTCTTTGCAATCTTGTACAATTTTGTATATATCTCTCTTGCAAAATGAATGAAACATTGTAAAGTGCATGAATCATTTCAAGATGAATGAAAGCAATATTTTTATATCTCATGTAGTCTCTTTCATGTTGTAAAACAATGAATGATAAACTGAATGCTTTCTTTTATTGAAAACACATTGCAAAATAAAATTGAACTTTCCTTTTAAACTTCAATATATGCGATGGTTAAGCAAAGCATAAATAAATTGAAATCTTTCACCTTAAAATGAACATAAGTTGTTTCAACTTTGCCAATTTGAGATGTAAGTGAAAATTTGGTAACAATTTGTCCTATACACAAATAGTTATTTATGGTATTGCATGTCATAGAATATTCAAACCACATCTGATACCACAAACATACAAGCCACATTGCTTGTTAATGGCCCGTAGAATTAAAACATGTAGCCAAAATATAAAATTAGTATAACCAACACTCCCCTATAATATCGCCACTTGCATTACATCACTGCCAATATTTTCATACGTCTAATGGCACATGAAAAACAAAGATCCAAGACGGTCCCATCACCAAATCCATTATATTATACAAAAGAGGTTGTTGCACTTTATACATTCTATATCATGTAAATGATGTTGCCAGTGCTGTGTACATGACTATATGAAGATTGAAGTGATATCTTTAGTGGTTGTTAATGCATAATGTTGTATACATGGAATAGTTAGGTGAAGTGTGTTGTACATTTCAGCCCAATCAATCAATCACCATAAACAAAGTTTCAGTATAATTAAGCAGACTTACATTAAAAAGCAATTGCACTACACTACCAACATGGACTTCATATTGCTAAATAGACCCATAAACATATCCATTTAATAAACCAATAAAAATATCCATTTGATCTCAAATACATAATATAGGAATGTGCATAATGTTGGAAACAACATTTACATATTATAGGACAAAAATTTGTGGTGGCATTGGAGGTTATAGCATTGAAGAGACTTCTTTTTCAAAAGAGAATTTAAGTATTAAACTATGTATCATTACACTTTACAAATTATCAGTGTATGCAACATGGTTTAATACTAAAAATGCTTTGGTGAAAAGAAGCCTTTCCAATGCATAGTTGAACCAGTATGGTTGCGTAACCAAACGAACACTCGAGAATGTTTGCAAAAAAAAGGAATGAGAGTGAGCGAGATATGTGAGAATTTGGAGCATTGAATGAACCTTGATCTCTGATTTACTTTCCCAACATTCTGAGTAAATGCGAAGGGACATTTAAGGAAATTTGGTCAGTGGAGGTAACGAAGGAGGCATCAATCGATTAATGCTCTAAAATGTTCATTTAGGGTGGCGAGGCTATTGAGGCCATATGTCCATTTGATCCAATGCATGTAGATTTTTTTGTTGATTAAGGAGGTGGATGGGATCCACTTTGGGGTGGAGGGAAAAATGGGCCCGTTTTGGACAGGTCGAAGTAAATGGTACATGAAAGGTGGTGGGGTGCTCGATAATAAAAAAATATTGCTAGATCCACAAGTAGCAGGGTGACGTGGTGGGAAAAATTATGTGGCTAATATTAGGGTATTACAATCTTCAACAAAAAAAGTAAACAACCAATAATTGAACTATATATTGTAGCCCATAATACACAACAAAAAAGTAGCCAATCATTCATATAGTTGTAGGGATGGTCCCTCCCAACATCAATCAAGCATGCCAAGATAAGCATCTGGAGATGTGTTCTCTTCTCCTGCTTCTGCATTTTGAGTTGTCGTTACATGATTTTCATTTGCATTTGTAAATTGAGTGAAAATTTCATGCAACGATGTTGAACAACTATTTCCAACATTAGGGTTGAGACTCAAATTGATATCAACAGTTGCAAACAGAGGGATGCATATGTTCAATATTTCCCAAAACAAGGCATGGTTGTCTGTTAACGGGTTTGTAGGACTGCTTATATGTCTTTCTCGCTACAATGACCTATGTGCCCAGTTGATTTCTCTTTCCTTCCTATCATGTTTCTTTTGAGCCCTTTGTTGCTCCATCTTCTCCTACCTTTCCTTGCTATCTTGTTTCTTTTGAACTTTGTCTTGGTCCCTCTTTTGCTCTCTTTCCTTCCTATATTGCATCCTTTGAACTATCTCTTGCTCCTTCTTCTGATGTCTCTCCTTCCTATCTTGTTACTTTTTAGCTCTCTCTTCCTCCTTATTCTCTCTTTCCTTGCTCAAATCTGCATAGTAATCTTGCAATTGTGGTATGGAAGATGTGGCAAGTGGAGATGGTAATAAATGAGTTCCTTGCTCTTCTTTCCACTGCAAGAAAATACCCACTTTTTTGGCTCCATCTTCCAACTAAGATGGTTGGGTAGGGGCCAAGGGAAGAATTAAACCATCATTACCCACAACATTAGCTCCCTCTACTAACCAAGACGGTTGGGTAGGGGTTGATGGAAGGCCTAGACTATCATTACCCATATTGATAGATACATCTGCCCACCAAGATAGTGGGCTAGGGGCTGAGGGAAGACTTAGACCATCGTTATGTTCCTGACATTGGTTGCCCACCATGTCATTTGTTTGTTGATTAGCTATTTCATTCATTGTGAAATCCCAATGTCATGATGTTGTTTTCCTGCCTGATGGAGTAGTAACTACCACAACTATCTCCACTTCATCATTTTGTTCTTCTTCATGGGGGAATGTAACCCCTCTTTTACATATAGGTCACCTTGTTGTGGCTCTCTTCTTCATTGGCGTGGACCACATATCAAATTTATATTGCACCTACACACATTATTTAGACATGTTTCAAACAATGATAAGAACCACCATTGAACACCCTTAAAGACAGAGTGATGCATGAGTTTTTTTTTTCTTTATTGTGTTAGATGATAGTTTTTAATGGTAAATTTGGTAACTATTGAATTTATATGTGATCATACTACTTTGTTTGAATTGCACTCTTTTAGAAAATTTTGGATTGAAATGAAAGGAGTTGGTCTTATGACATAGAACCAATTGGAATTAACAATGTAGATAACTAAAATTCATTGTCATTCATCAACATTTTGAAACCCTGTGATATTGAGTTACAAGTTTGTGTGAGAAACATTTAGAAAACATAGAACATATTGGCATTCCCAAGCATATAAATGATATATGAAAATGGGGTAAACCCACAAAAGTGGTTTACAATTCGAATAAGGAAGGAAAAGTTATAAAAAATGACCCCATGCAAAAAAAATTGGTTTTTGGGGTTCGAATGAACCCATTGGTTCAAGCGAACCAAAAAAGGGTTCGAATGAACCCTGATTCGAGCAAACTAATTAAATGCAAGGTCCCACCATTCCTTCCAAAAAATACAAAGAAAAAAACTTTTGAAAGGGGGTTCAAATGAACCATGGTTCGTCTGAACCCCACTTTTCCCACCTTCTCACCCTCTGGCACTAAAAAAGTCCAAAATTTTTCACTTCAAAGCTCAGGTTGAGGATAAAAATGGAGGATACTTCACAGACCCAATTGGATGATGTAAGTCCTCAGAATGAGCTATCCATTGAATATAATTTTAATATGCTTTGGTTTTATTATGTATTTGTTTTTTAGTTTTATTAAACATAGGTTTTTCAAAGAAAATCAAGCTCTTTGTTCTGCACATGTGGAAAAATAGCATATTATCATTTTTTTTTTGAAAAATATGAGTGCATTAGATATTGAAATCCTTGATCCAACAAAAAAAATGAATTTCGATACATACAAAAAAAGTTATGCATTATATGGTTCACCTACGTCTAAATTGTAATTGGTTTGACTTCGAAACTTGATTAGGGAAAAAATATTCAATAAAATACTATCTAACCAATTGAAATCACTAGATATCATAGTTACAAATCTAAATTCGAAAGAATTAGAATTTTATCCGTCATGGAAAAAAAGTCATGCATTATACGGTGAGCATCACTCCTTAAAAATGTTATTTATTGAAAAAAACTAGTTTTCAAAGGAGATGGAAAAAGAAGTGCAATCTAATTCCAAATTTTTTGAAAACAATATATTTAGAATCTATAGAAAAAATGTGACAAATCACTAGTTTGCATCATCTTCAAATTCTTCACGGTTTAGCCGCTATAGGTGCTCAAAAGTGAAGATTTAGTTAGAAAAAAATATTTCAGTGTCCAGTTTGGCCAAAAATTGTAAACCAGTATTTTGGGATCACCCAACGTTGAAATTAAACATTCATAAATATTCATAAATAATATAAGTCAAAACCACAGATAATGAGTGTTACCTATTTTTCACTACTGGCTCAAAACAGGTAGACCTGAATTGCATCCATCAAAAAAGGTACAAAGAATTTTCTACTTAAGTATTCATTATGTTCTAGAATTTTTATTACGTATGAATTTTAAATGTTATTATGCAAATCTCAGACAAAGGAACTCATTAATTTTCATGAAAGAATGCTGCTTTATTCATATTGTAAAAGCTGAAGTCCAGCACAAGCCATGGGAGTAGCCAATTTGATATTTATAATCAAATGATGAATACATAAAGGAAGTGTATATCATACAACTAGAAATAATGTAAATATAATATAGAAGGTGATTCGTCATTGCTTAGAATGACGAATCATCGTTACACTTGAGGTCTTCAGTTGTCGTGTTGTGCTTTTGAATTGCTCCAAGCTCCAAAAGAATCTGCAAGAACGATGAAATATGGTATTAGAGATGGTCTCTAAGCAATGAAAAATCGTATCCTATCATATGCCTACACTACCAATATAAATATAACATACATTCGATCAGGCATCCATCAGATGATTTCATTGTTCAAAAGAAAAACATAACTCAATGGAAGCTTTTAGCTTCTTTTATTTTGCTAACTTTATTGTTTCAATGTGTAGGAGCAGGTTCATCATGTTCAAGATCATTTTTCATTAGATATGTGGAGCAAAATGGGCTTCCACAAGGGTAGAGCCCGACATATCAGACAGACACCTCTCATTTATTCATACACGAGGGTTATTGATATAAATTACAGTCATGAAATAAGACTGCTATCATGAAAGAAATTCAAAGAAAACTTCAGGTGGTAGCTTTTAAGCCATATCATGGCAGAAATTCAATAGAGCATATCTACATTCTTCCTTTGCTCGATAACATTGAATACAACTGACAAAGATGCAATCTCAAACCATTCATGAGTTCTGCTATAATTACACTGTTGTAAGAATTTCATTCACAACAAACATTCCTATGCATTACATGGTTCAAGAGATACATATATACTATGCATGAGTCACTTTTAGGGAGCCAATACAAGCCACTGACAACTATTTCATGGAGGAGCAACCTCAATCTATATGAAATCGACATTAAAAGATAATAGTATTTCAATGAGAAATGGTTCCTTGACAGTAGCATTTGTTACCATAATACACAGTACTCATACTTAGCCTAAAGATATCATTATGTTTACATGATGAATTAAGGATTGGAACATACTCGTAGTGGAGTTCATGCATATCAGCATAAAGGACAACACATAACACTAAAGAAGCAGCAAGTAGTACTCATGATCAACTACCATAAGTACATGGAATTTAAAGACTCATATGCATTACAGAAATGATATGTTGAAGGGATCTACAAAGCATAAAACAACAATATGCTATGAAAATAGTTAACATTCACTAATAACATGGTCAACAATATTTAGATCATAATGATATGGTATCAGTTCTAAAGGAGTGGATGTTTGAGGCTGCATTGATTTCATTAAGGCTTTAGAAATCAATATAGAGCAGTAACTCATGAATGCAACCTTGTTTCCAATGATCTCTAAGCTAGAAAAAGCAGTAATCAGCTAGTAGAAAGCTTGAACCAAGTGAGACAACAGTGGATTGATCAACAATAACAATAAATGGAGCATCTGATTTCAAATGGCAGTCACTATTTACAAAGATATTCAAAACAACAGCTACAAAATTTTAACTTCTTTAATGTTCATAATATGGAAGAAACATGTAAAAAGATCATCAGTTTCATTGAAATTATGTTTTAGCTCTATTTTACATTTTTACATTGCATTTTAATAAAGTGCAGAGCCTCTTTACAATGAAGGAAAGGATTACATCAAGAGGAATTTAAATTGTTTATTATAATTTAAAACCACTTATATAGTCTACAAGAGACTCAATGAGGAATAACAAGGTGAAGCCATATTAGTATGCTACAGTTTCTAGTTCATAAGATGAGCACAGTCAAGAGAACATTTGACTAAAATCCATATTCAATGGACAACCTAGGCCATACAAGGTGGAGATAGTGACAAAATGAGATCACAGTCATATAGTTCTCAAATATGAAGTGGACACAATTTTATATCAAGGCATATTCAATCATAAAAGAATGAAGTACAACAATAACTCATTCATGCAAAGGTCATTTTTCTGTTGCATAATACTTTGAAGCATTGAAAGGAAAATATAAAAACCTTGTTTTAAATCACTATCTTCTCATGAGATCTCATGCATACCATGATCTTGCACAAAACGAAGACAACCCAAAAGAGAACAAAGGCTGTGAGTTTCAAAAAATTTCAAGCAACATGATAGAAACAATGGAAGTCATGCTACGCCAAGGAGGGAACTCTATTTGAGCTTATACAACAAGAGGAAAATATGAAGAGGGGTTTATTTATTTCACTCAGGAAATAAACATGATCAGGGCAACTATTCATGATAAAAGCACTCGAAAGGAGAAGATAAGAAAAGGGTTCAATTTTCAGCATTTATCATCAGAAAATAAGCAAGAGATGCAAAGTTAAGGCTTATTTCATTTGTCTATGGAGAAACCCATCAAAGCCCACACACAAAATAAGATGAAATCACAGAGGAAAGGCCAAACTCTTTGAGAGTGAGCCTGCGGCTTGCAAATACAGGAAAAATAGGGTATAAAGCCACAAGACTCCTCATGTTTTATTAGTGAATGAGATGAATGTAGGATATTTTTAAATTTTGTCTCCTGAACTCAGCAAAAAAAGAAGAAACATTGATAGAGAAAAGCATGTATTGGCACAAAAATCAAATTAGAAATGGAAGCTGAGAAGTTTCATACGCTAAAACAACAAAATAATCGTCAAATAAAGCTTCAAAGCACAGAGGAATGGAGGCTTACCTCTTTATTTTCCCTTTATACACAAGAAAGGTGACGGGAACAGTGAAAAATTGCCAGAATCAAGCTTCTATCATCCTCTCATAGTGGCGCAGTCTCACCCAGGTCTCAAAATAGCCCAAGCAACAAACAAAAATGATTAGCTTTTGACCTAATCTTACCTTTTTCTTCCACGAGCTTTCTCATCATTTTGATGGGAATTTTTAGTTTAAGGTTAATAATGTGGTCAACCTCTAATTATTACCATGGCCAAAATTCAAAACATTGCAAAGCATTAAGGCCGACAAATATATGCTAAGTATACTAGGTATAAAGGTGGTTGATGGTCAAAGCATTGACATTTGATGTCAAATATGCTAAGTATAATGATTCATAAGGAGTCATTTGAAAATGAAGGGGTAGCTTAGCGAGAGAATTTTCAAATGTTTTCAAAGTTTAAAATCATTTTGACTTTGTTTGATTAAAAGGAGGCTATGTAATTTAAATATTAATGATAATATATTACATTATCTTAATATTTACCATGCGAACAAAAGAGGAGATAATCATAGCATAATAAATATTAAAATAGCCATTTTGATTATCTTTAATATTTAAAACAAATCATGCAAAGACAAGATGAAGTAGATGGTGGAGTTTCCTATCGCTTTACTTTCAGTTTCATATCAGACTCAACTGAAGATTTGTCATGCAATAATGGATTTTGAGTTATCATGGGCGAATTGATTAAAGCAAGGAGGATTTTTACATGTTTTGACCCACATTCAGAGATTTACAGTTCAGTTTGAGTTACAAATCAGTTACATGCTTTATGACTGCGAGTTCAAGACTGAGATCACTCATTTTTGCATGAGTTTGAACCTTATTTTTAGGGATTTTTGCTTCTGCTCAGATTTCATCTTGGAATTGTCATTTTCTCAATGAAATTGACTTTCAGTTACTTGTTCATGCACTTTGAGGTGCATTCTCCTTGTATATATTGAAAAAGTTTATCTTTTTCATTATAGTTCTTTTTTCCTGCTTACAACAATGAGGCATTGTAACTCAACTTTTTATTCAAGCATTGTAATAGAGTTTATTTTCACTATAGTGTTTCCTTCTCAATACTTTCTTGAGTTTTATTGTCATGTGAATGATTTGATTTAAACATTGTGATTTTATCTTGAATCCTTTGTTTGGTCTCATTGATGATTTAAAAAATAGGAAGATTTCATGTTATAATGAAGGTTGCATGCTGTGTTTAACAAAAGATTTCAGTCATTTGTATTTGTGCAAATCTAGTTTTCCTCTTACAAACATTGAAACTTCAAACCTTCATGTGAAATATTGATGAATTTCATGATCTTAATTGAATTGTGAGACAAATTTAGGACTTTATTGCAACTGATTATAGGTTTAGGATAGCAAATAGAATAACTTAATTTTGGTGCAATCACCTCCTGTAGCTTTAGGATTTCAATTCAAGCAAGCTTTCTATCTCTTTTCCAGCCAAGTTAGTTTTAGGAGCTTTTCATTAGGGAACCAACCCTCTGTAGGGATTGATCCCCAAGATTAGGCAACCCACAGGTGAGGATCATTCCATGTTTCAACAAATTGCTAAATTTAACTATTCAAGCATTTGGGTGCAATCTGTTTGACAACAATGAGTTAGAAAGAATAAGTTGCAACAATCACATTACCATTAAAAAAAATGACCTATTCTTGTGCAATAATCACATAGGGTTTAACAATTACATTGTAAGGAATTGAAATGCTTTGACATCTATAAACAGTGTAAGTTGAAACCCCAGATATTGAGTCAGAGGGTAGTGGGTGAGAAACATTTATAGTGCAGATGACTTATTTATATACCTAGGCATGTATAGAACATAACAAATACCTAGGAATTGAACTAAAATGACTTGACATTCATAAATAGAGAAAGTTGAAACCCCACATACAATTGTTATAGACTGGTACTCGATAAACAATTACGGTGCATATAACTGATCTATATTGGTAGGAATATAGAGCATAAGAAAACTCCACCAAATGAACTCAAATGACTTGACATACATAAACAGTGTAAGTTGAAACCCAAGATATTGAGTTACAAGTTTGTGGGTCACAAAACTTTTAAAGTGAATAGAATAGATCTATATTGGGAGGCATAGAGAACATAAAAAGAACCCATAAAATTCACAGAACTAACTAGACATTCAAAAATAGTGTAAACTGAAACCCCACATGTTGAGTTACAGGTTTTTGTGAGAAACATTAACATCACATGCAACATATTTCCATTGGACATAAAGATTTTATATGAAAAAGACAAGGTATTTAGAGTATTGTGAAAAGCATTTGCATAGCATTGAACAAATTGGAATTTATAGGCAAAAACAAGAAGTTTGAGATTGGCATTAATAGGCATAAACAACAGGTTTGTGTAGAGTACCTGAATGTTGATAACATGCTGCTAATGCTGCTTCTTCTCCTCTTTGTTCGTCTGCCTCTAGGAAAACATAGCACTAAATATGAAGTGAGACATGGTAAATGTAAATGCATTTTTGAATTTGAAAATATCTTTATATGTTCAATGCTATTTGGTATGGAGTCTTTAATTTCGGTCCTTTTTCAAATTTGAAAATATTTTTGGGTTCCTTCAATTGCATAGTTTGTATGTATTTATGGTGTGCAGTTTTTGTTTGTTGCTTAGGAAATTTTGGTGGCCTTATTTCCATTTTTTTGGTGGTTGCAGGTGGCAAAAGAGGAGAATGCACCAGTTGCCATGTGAATGGATTTGACCGATGGGACAAGTTATGAATGATTTATTTTCCTTTCAGAGTTGTATTGATGGCATAGTGGGATAGGGGGTGCGTTCGATTGGATTTGGTGATGGGACATTCTTGGCTCGTAGTTCTTCTCCTCGACACAATTGTATTAAAATATTGGTCATGATCTAATGCAAGTGGTGATATTATAGGGGAGCATGGGTTATACTAATTTTATATTTTGGGTGCAAGTTTAAAAGCTACGGGTTAGTAACAATCAATATGGCTTGTATGTTTGTGGTGTCAAATGTGCTTTGAATATTCTCTAACATGTAAGACCGTGATTAAATATTTGTGTTGAGGACAAATATAAACTGATTATAATACAATTTTGGTGGTACAGTGATTTGAGTACCCTTGTTGACTTTCTGAGTGAAAACTATTTTAAAATTATATATTAAGGCAGTCTAGTGTGGGGCCCACGTGGAACTACTTCCATCCCCACTATAAGCTCCGGCCCTACTTTGGGCCCCTCTCCCCTCTTAATGAATTTCATTTATTTTTCAAAATTATTTATATGTTTCCATCCACTCATTTTTGCTTCACCATGTAACACATAATTTGGATTATGTATTTCTTATTTACATAGATATATGTAGCATAGTGTGTAGATAATTTAATTAGAATTATCACTAGTTCACATGTTATTTTTCTTACTAACCCTCATCACAATCCTAAGTGCATACACACAAATCTATTTGACTAACCATGAAGTTTGAAAAACTAAAATAAAGATCAAAATACTTGGACAAATATCCCCTCCATCTTATTTTATTGTATTCTTAACACCCTCATTATTATTTTTGAAATTTTATATGTTTATCTCTATTTTAATGTATTTTGGTTTGTAGCCTCTCGTTATTTTATTTATATTTTTTAGATTAATATTTATTGTACTTATGTGTATTTTTCTTTTTTTACACTTTTATGTTGGAAAGAGGTTGCGTTGGGCTTAGGCCTTGAAAATAATATTATGGTTGATTCCTTGAGGCAGATTACTATTTTTAACATAAGGAAATGTAGATGTTTGGCTATTTTTTCAGTCCATAACATGCACCAAAAAACAAAAATGCCAAGATTTTACTCTAATATCATTTTTCAAACTATTTTTTTGCTCTCTTAACTACAAGGGGTCCTAAAGAACACGCTCAAATCAACAAACATCTGGATAGGATTAAATTTTAGTTATTGTAGCTAATAATGTTGTGTGCTCCAAACAACTACAAGAGATGATAAAATTAAGGGTTTAAAATGATTTTTGTGTGCTTCTTGGAGCTGCTCTTGCCATTGTTTAGTCCATGGCTGATTTGTAAAGTTGTACTTAGTATTTGTTACTTGTTTTGACAACTATTTGACTACCCTTTTTTATTGTTCTCATTCTTTTTCTTGTATCAATACAAAAAAAATAAAATAAAGATAAAGTAGACAATAACCACAATAATGTTCCCACAAGTGTGCTAATGTCCTAGTATAAATACTCAATTATTAATTGTTATTTCTTACAATTATTTATCTAGAATCCATATTACAGTCTTAAAATCAAGTTTCATGTTTCTATCTTCCTTTATATTTTTTTAATTACCATAAATCTATTTCTTTATTCTCTTATTACAAAATCTAACTATAATATCTAATTTAATTAATTAATGTTGTTAGTTTAATAAACATAAATAGAAAAAAATAATAATATCCCTTTTAACAAGAAGGCTAATATAATATTTACATTAACCATAAATTCTAATTCCCTTGCTTCTATTCTAATTTTGTGGCACATCATATTTGCATCTACTTTAGAACATTCTTTGACTATCAACCTAAATAATTTTATTTTAATTTATATTTTCCTAAATTCAAATATTTACTTATATCAAATTATTTATTTACTTAATTGATTTACAATTATAAGTATGTCTTTCATTAGATTAGTCTAGATTAAACATAATTTTTCTTCACAATCAATCGGTAATATATAAATATTTGACATGCATTTATATGGATTATTTCAAGCTAATTAAATAAATGCAACTACAAAGTACAATAAAGCATAACTTAGAGATTTATTAAAGTTATGAATAATTTAGATTAATTAAGATTACACAATTTAAGAGGTATTTCCAAAATCAAATGTGAAAAATAAATATACTCAATGAAAAACGGTCAATACATCAATTTCTAAAAATTAATACTTTTGATTCTTAACATCTATTTTTTGTGTTTCAATCTTATATAATATAAAACTAATCTATAAGATTTAGATTTCTAGTCTATCATATACATACTTCCATATACATACTTACTATAATCTTTATGATGTATTTTTCTTTTATTTGATGGTACATTAAGATTAATGATATTGAAGTAAGTCTAAAGAATACATTAGATTGTTAGGGTTAAATTCTTCTCATTTAACCATCTTTAATAGATCAACTTTACAACATTAAGAGAATATTGAAAACACCACTCTCAAACACGTAGTTAATCTAAATCTAGAATTATCCTTAATCTAGATGTATTCAAATTGTGAATAGATATGTTCCTATCTTTAGATATATTTAAATTATCATATAGACGTGTTATTTTTAAGTTCTAAATCAAAACATTTTTAAGACTGTTTTATCTTTCATAATCTTATTTTTTCTTTAATGAATTAATTTACAAATGATTATATCTTTAAATATCAAGACATAACAAATAATCACATAAACATATCACTAAATCAAAATTTAATATACTTTTAAGATTTTCAAGAATTAATTGCTCAAATGAAAACTTATAAAAGCAAAACATAACATATAATCCCACAACACCCAAATTTTAAAATTTTAATTGTAATTAGAGATCAATATTGAAAATAATAATAAGCTAAAAAAATATATATATATAAATAGAACTAAAAAGTAAAACAAGACTAAATTTATAGATGTACATAAAGTAAAAATAGATGTAATATGGAAAAGTTTGCCACTTGTTAGTATATCACTTATATTAAGACATTCCAAAATAAATACAAATGAAGTCTTCAAAGAGATAAAAGCATGAGTTAAAGCGATTCCTGCTATTGCAATCCAAATGGTACGTTGCAAACAAAAAAGTAGCAGATGGAAAATCCCCCAGTAAATATGCGGTGTGCTCAACAATCGCAAGAAAAAATTTCAAAGTGTGCTGAACATACAATTTGCTGTCACAAAACTAGGGCTTATATATACTAGGTCTTATTCCCTAAAGCATCTGTACACAGATCTCTATTCTGATTAACACTTCAGGCTTTACACATGTTGTCACCACCCTGGAGGCAGGACTGCTCTGTCACAGTGATGGGAATGGGCTTGGGCTCACCTCCTTTGTTAGGGAGCTTGGGCACATTCACAGTCAGAACTCCATTGTCCAGAGTAGCGTTTATTCCTTCCATATGACCGTCCGCCAATCTGAACCGCCGAATAAACTTGCCCTCTACTCTTTCCACCCGATGCCACTTCTCAGACTCCTCTTTCACCTCCCTCCGGCTCTCCCCACTCACACTCACCACGTCCTCCTCAACCTCTATTTTAATATCCTCTTTCTTTATCCCTGCAAATATAAACAGATCTTTATCAATTTATTTTCATAACAGATTCTGGAATCAGATCACACATGGAAGGGCTTAAACAATAATACACCTATTATCCCAACCATTTATTTGATCTTTTAGTTCCGCGATCCTAAATATTGATGAAAAAATCAAATTCACGCAAAAAATTTCAAAAAAATCTACAAATTCACACATTTTTTTTCAAAAAAGTTCTACTATATCTCATGCACTCATACTTATCATAAATATTTACAATTCAGAGGAACGCGCATCAAATTTTGTGAAATGAAAAGAATTACCTGGAACATCTAGAGTGATAATATGAGCTTGAGGAGTCTCCTTCCAGTCCACTCTGGTTAAGGACATGCGGCCGTCCATGTCTTCACCGAGCGTGGACAGAGGATTTTCTTCTAAAATCTTGAAGGGATCCACCTTCCATAATTCATCAAAAGGGTTCCAGCGAGGGACAACACCTCTGCTTAAAATTGGAATGAAAGCATCGCATCCAGTATTTGCTTGCATTATCATCACCAGAATGCAGAAAACGAGGCCTTTCGAAACCGCCATTTCGACCTACAGCTTAATTTGTGAACCGAAAATCTTAAAAGCTTGGCCGGAATATATCAAATCTTACTTTTTTAGTCCTTTTCACAAGAGATTAAATGAGACACTCAACCGCAGTGAACGAGATCTGCGAGAAAGGGTTTAAAAGAGCAGAGAAGAAACTTCCGCGTCCTTCTGGCTGCTTCTTTTTAGAACTGTAAGGATGAAACGCCAGAATGTTCCGGATAAATCGATTTTCTTCAAAAGAAAAGTCGATTGCTCAACCGCATCGAACTTTTTCATCTACAGCTGCATTATGTCGGTGCAAATTTATTTGCTCATTTATCTAAAAATTTATTGCTTTACTAAAGTAATGTTTAAATGTTTGGGTGTGAAACTTATTCTTTTAACATCTACACACTTTATAGAATGCAATTTAATTTTCCATCATTAATGGGCCATATTCTTATTTTTTTAATAAAGCTAAAACCCATGCTTTAAAATTCTTATCTTATAAGAAGAACGCATTATTCTCCACATATTTCTCATTCTCATTCCTCAATATCACACATCTATCTATTTGTGGACGATGAAAATGTGGATCACAATTATCAACAATGTAAAATTCACTCTCACGATCACACAAAAATTTCAAGATCTTGATTTAGAATATAAAATTTAGATAATGAGCAAAATCATCATAGTTAAGATCTTGATTTGCTTCATTGTTGATTGCTCTTCAAAGTAACAAACTATGAAAAACAATAATGCTATGATGCAATGATAAAGATAAAATATACCTATGCTTGATAAATGACAATGATAATGTTTGATGATGCTTGACAATGCTTGAATGCTTGATAGATCTTGGTCATAAAATTGTTAGAGAGATATTGACAATAAAAATGCTAGAAGATTTGAATAAAATGAAAGTTTTTTATTTATATGTTTCGCTTAACATTTGATCAATGGTGGAGATTGATTTGCAAGATCAATGGACATGAAAATTCAAGATAGGGTAAAATCCAAATTTGAATTTTTAAGAAATAAATTTATTTAATTTAAAAGATAGCTTTGGAGAAATAAACAAATATTAGTTTATTTATTTTAGAAGAAAACATTTAATTTAAATAAATTATTTTTAATTTATTTAAAAAGGAGTGTTAGCTAATTAAATTATAGAGGATGATAATATGAATTTGAATTATATTAAAATAATTAATTATTATGAATGAAAAGAGGAAAATATTAGTTTAATTAAATAATTAAATAATAATATAGATAGAAGAAATGATAAGGATAATGGTGAAATGATAAGATGAAAATGCAAATTAGTCATTTTTAGGTGTCTACACTATCAAAACCTTAGATTTTTTCTAACGGCTCCATCAAAATTTAGTTTTAAATTATTCAAGCTTTTGATGGACTCCATTTGCTATTTACTTTTTCATTTTTTATTAATCCTTTAAATTCACTTATTGTGAATTTTATTTCATGACTATTTTAAGTATTAGTTTCGTATTTCAAGATTTATTAGTCACTTCATTAATTTCTTCAATGTGTCCAATTTCAAGGTTTAAACATTGTTGATTATATCGGCAAGTAAGATGGGGGTGATCCCTTTGGTGATGAGATGAAGCATGGCCTCTAGTGACTCTAATGAAATAAGAAACATGATATATCATAATGTCATGTCGATAATTAGTGTTATTAAGTGAAATTGAAGGAACATTATGTGTTGATAATTTGTATTCTCATAGAGAAATGTATGTTATTTATCCACATAGTCCACATATTCATTGAATATTTTGTTATCTTTCCTATAGGGTCCCCTCTTAGATTTGTAAATGAATTGGTCTATGGTGAAATTATCCTCAATATAGAATGGTTGAAAGATAGAATTTGGTATGGTGACGATGTGGTCTCCATGGATAAATTTTAGATATTGGTACACAATAACAAGGACTACTTTATATCCATGCAACCAAGGTCCTCCTAGAAGGATATAAAAGTGATTGGAAATAGGTATATGGCATGAAGAGGAAACTATATAGTCTTAGAACCAACCTCAATGGATAAAATTATGCTCCCTAAAGTTTTCACATATGTCTCATTATAAAATTTTAAAGAAAATATTGAATTTGGGTACAATTGATGGTGAGCTCAAATGTTATAAATATATTCTTTCATGATCATGTTGAAAGGATATGTATGATAAATCAATATGAACCATCACAAAAAACTTCATTACCAAGAATAGTGATGTAAAGAGACATGTACTTAAATTATTATCAATCAGCTCTTCATTTGTGAACATGGTGATGGATATATTAGTGATTGAATTAGAAGACATGGAATACCCACTATCCTTACATTTATCTATCATACCAATCAAGTTATTTAATGATAATGTAATGTACTTAGGATTTTTTGTCATTGTTGAATGATAATGTGATTATTAGTATTTTCTACTAATATTTCTACAAATAGAACCATGATCCTTTTATTAGATACATTAGGAACTTTGACAGTTATCCATCTTATGAAAGTTGCCTATGTAGTGTTCCACTAGTTCATAGTGTTTTAGTCATGTCACTTCTTAAAAGTTAATTTTTGGATCAACTTTATCAAATATTTCAATCAGCCTTCAACTAAACTCTTCAAAATTAGTGATGAGACAATGCCCTTGTGTCACTATGCCATGAAAACACCATTCACATGAGCCACCTAGGTTCCAAAAGGAGGGGGAAATTTTTCATATGGATTATTTTTGTAAATTGGATTTAGGGCTAGGTAGGTGTTGATTTTCTTGGATCTAAGCACAAGTTGAAGATTTTTGTGTTCCATCAAACATAGTATAAGAACCTTTCCCAAAAATTGTTTCAATTCCTTTTTAACATGATTCTAAACTAGTTTCTTCTTAACTTTCAAGGAAAATTTTAGGATTTGTTTTTGTTGAATATAGAAAATGACAAATCTTCCCAAATTCCTTACTCTAGGGCTTTGTATTTAGCATGATCAATTCAGTTGGCTATTCTTATAGTCAATCTTGTCTTCATTACAAGAATTTTCTTTTCTTTTGATCGGTAAGAAAGTATTTGTATTAAACTTTAAAGAGAAAGCATTACATTCAATAGTTACTACCCTTCAGAGCATATGACAAGAACCATAGACCCCACCTATCTAGAAAACCACACCACTTGAAAAAACCATCTCAACCACATAGGGATGAGGTAAAAAAATAGTTAAACCCAGCCAATTGAAGCTATGTAACCAATACATTGACAAAAGCTATGACAAAACAAGACTAGAACAAACATAACCACCAAAAAATAAAAATGCCTTAACGATTACCTGAGAGATTATTCTAGGAAAAGACCATGAAATAAAAATGCCAAGAAGCCGACCTCACAACCACCAAGTTGAATTTCTACCTGAGATAGTCAGCCCCCATGAAGGCAAGCTCATGATGCACAATTAGGTCCAACCCTTCTAGGTCTAAGAGGAAGGGGAAACGTTTAACTATCACCTGTAGACACCAAGCAAATGAAGATCATGTGGATGTGGTATGCCCACAACCAAAGAGGCCACCACTAGAGACTCATCCAGGCCCACCAACAGGTCCTTCTTAAACAAGAGTTGCATAATAATTTTGATCTCATTCTTCGACACATCCAAGTCCAGAAGCCTCACCAAGACATGAGAGGAAATTTGTGTGTCCAAGTGATAGCACTCATTGCCTTACATAAAACCCTTCCCAACAATAAACTTTATCACTGCAAAGGTGGGAAATTATAGGTGTCAAATAATACGATGTAGCCTCAGTGTTGTCACTTGACTAATGAAGGCCATTTTCCTTTTGTTGCTCCAAAGATGCACTAGTGTATCCATCCCACAACAACACAAACGACTAGCAAAAACTCAAATGCTAAACATCACCATACCAAATGCTTTCCAAAATTGGCAATTTGATTCCAAAAAGAAACTTTACAAAACCATTATGAATGTCAAAGCTCTAGCACACACCACGTCCTTGACCTACAGAAAGAACTTGTCATTACGATAGAGCTCACACAACAACCAATATCACACCTTGCTATTAACACAAATCTTCATGCATGCAATTTGTTCAAAGGATGTGACGTAGGCTCAAGCAAACATGATGACAATTAGATTGCTTCCCCTTCCACATCGTCCACCAATAACATGAAAAAATACCAATTAGGATGGAAATTCCATCCCCGCTACCTCTCCACAACTCCAATGTGGAAAGGGACCTGGCCCACCGCCCACTTCATTGCAAGAATTTTATTTGGAAGGGATTAAAAAAAAATCCAACCATTTTATTAACCCTTCATGCAATTCTCCTTCTGATATGTGATTTTGGAGTTTTAAGATATTTTTGACCTTACACAAACTGCATCAACATTACCATCATTTATTCAAGTGTTTGGTCCATTTCTCTATGCCTTGCATATAAATTGATCATTGCATCAAACACAACCTAAGCCTTTTCTTCCTCTATGAAATTGTGCCTCCTTTTATTTTCCATATTATTTCCCCCAAATCATGTAAACCCTTGATCCACAAGTTGGCATAATCGAGGCTCTAATACTAGTTTAAAATCCTTGAGTAAGGATGTTCAATATATTATATTTTATTTCACTCCATGGGATACCAATGATTAGATCTTATTTTAAATTAGTTTTATGCTAATGGATTTAATATGCTTAATAAAAATAAAATATAATTGTAAACCCTTAAAAATAAATATCAATTTGTAATAATTGTTTATTCCTCTTACCATAGTGGAAGATTACACTTGCAGTCAATTCAGTTGCTAAAATATTATTATCAAAAGTATAAAAAATTCATAGAAAAGGGGGGTGCTACAAAAGCCACCATTGAATTACAATCCCTAAGTGCAAAGAGAGAGACACCTAACTTAGATAAATAGGCACCGATAGGAGCCACCTAAATGAAAATAAATTAATCTCAAATGTTATCCCTAAGTGGAATTTCTTAACACTAGATAGGGGTTTTTTCCACTAGCTAATTGTGGGGATCAAGGGGTTTTTTCCTCCAATATCCAATAATAAATAATTGAATATATGATCTATTTGAAGAATAATGTCATAAAAACTAGAAAATTTGTCATTAAACTTTGGCTTAGGTTTAAATAGGAAATTAAGCACTCACTTCCCCTCAAAAATATAAATTCAAATATTATTTTTCTCTTCAAGGATCCCAAAACACACCCTTGGATAACAACACTTAAAGATATATATTAAATATTAATTACATAATACCCAAAGGAATCTATAATATAGGTGAACATACAATAAGACATGCCAAATTATTACAAATTTATTTCCCTAAATTATTTCCCAAGTCTATGGGAAATGAAAAATAGGGAACATGAAAAAAGGAAACATGAAATCCTCTGATAATATTAATATTAAAAAATATTTTCATCAATATTGAGAGTAATATGAGGGCATCTAGAAATCACATCAAGAGGGCTAATACCATTATATCCTAGCCTAACCAAAAATCCCCAAGTAAGGCATTTACTATAAATGAAAAATTAGACAAGTTGATGGGCGTGATAAAGGACCTATCATATAAAGTAGCAAGGAATAAAAAAGGTTTTCACTACCAATTTTTTTAACTCATTTCAATCAAGTTTAGGGTTTTCATAATAAGCCCTATAATTATGAATCTAGTACAAAATACCACCATAACATGACAAAAGCCATTCTTAGATAGAGGGATTTCAAACAAGGTAAAGTGACTTTAGATACTCTATGAAGCTTGATGACATGCACTTTTAAGACACACCCTTATGGTGTGACTCTTTTTACCTTTTTCATGATCCCACTAGTTGTGTGGCTATCCTAGTTAATGACAAGGATGAGGAACTCCTATACAAAAAAATTGCTAAATACTACGACAAATAAATTGATTAAAACTAGATGCATTTGGATATGGATCCACAAATGTGGAAAATAAATATTCTAATCAAGAGGATGTTGATCAAGTATTCTAATATGATCAAGGTTTTAATCCAAGATAGGGGAAGCTACTGATTCATGATTTTGAACATTTGAGGGAAATTATGAGACAAAAATATAAAGGAAGCACCCAATCAGATGAGGATAAAAGAATCATTATTGAACTTACAAGTATACATACTCAAAATGGGTATTAGTTGAGGAAAAATAGGTCCCTCCAAAGGGTAAATCCAATGCTACAGTTCTAATGGAAAATGAAAAAAATAGAAATAAATAAGCATAAGGAAAGAGATGAAGCCATGAATGCTAATCCTACAAATAGGACAATGGATCTAAGAATAAGGATATAAGACAACATAAAATGACCAAGAAGAAGTATCTCCCAAAGGATAATCAATATGTTTCACCTTTAAGAGTGAAAAACTTCTCAAAAGGGATTGATCCAGTTGATAGGATGTAAAAAAAATTGTCTCAGCCACTAAGAGGTAAAGAGCAAGGTAAAGGAATGAAGGAGAAACAAGGTAAGGATCCTATTCCATATGGTTTATTTATGTTGTGTATTCCTTATGCTAGTGATTTCACTATTTCACATTATACAAATTTACCTAGCTATAGCTGTGTGGATATGACACAAATATTTAGCCAAGTTAGAATATCAAATCCAATAGAGGAACTCTATAGAATCTTGGAACATAGGGTTATATTTTTATCTTATTTAATTGATGTAAAAGGATTTGATCAACTTGTTGCTAGCCTTAATGATGTTGAAAATTAGAAAGCTATGGAAGAAACCATTTAGGAATACTTGGGAAATTCCTTATCTTCCAACCAATCCAAAGTGGACCCCTTTTGTCACTACATTGTTTATCATTGGGTGGCTTGTTCAAAATTACATGCTAGATTTTGGTGCTTCAATTAATATCATTCCCCTCACATTAATAAATGTTCCAGGGTTGTAGGTGTCCAAATCCTATATTAAATTACTTTTCATGGATTCTCGAGAGGTGAACATTGTAGGTGTTGTGAACCACATGGAGGTTCAGATGGTTGCATGTACCTAAAAAAGTATTTATTAGTGAGAAAAATCATTGTTGATTGTCTAGCTAAGTGGGGTATACTACTCTCTATAAAATTGGTTCCATCAATGGATGGTATTATTAAAATGGACCTATCATATCCTACTATTCTATTGCAATGTGAAGAGGTCAAGCTGCACGAAGAAAATAAGGTGCAATTTTTTTTAAGGATAAATACAAAATTTCAAATGAAGTGCATTATATCAATGGAGGATTTGATCAATCCATTGTATATTGTAAAAAAGATAGTCACGAGGTTGCTAAGTATCCAATTTCCTCTATTTCTACTATAAATGCATGTGATTTATGGACCATGTTCTTCGACAGTTAATTTCTCAAAGAAGGTTTAGGGGTTATAGTCATTCTTATCTCACCTAATTTAAAATACTTTGAAATTCTTATAAGACAAAATTTAAATGTACTAACATTTTAGAGTATGAAGTTCTAATGCTAGGCTTGAATGTTTCTCACAAACATGATATTAAATGCATAAGGATTCTTGGAGATTTAGAATTGATCTATTGGGTGAAATTGGTTTGGAATGGATTGATAGATAAAAAAATATTACTTCTAATTCTTTGGCCATTGAGGCATCCAATTTTGACTCCAGAATTTGGTTTCTTCTCAATATCAATCTCATGGTGAAGTCAAGTCACAAGGCCTATTTTACTTGATAAAATTCACAATTGGTAGGTATATAATGATAATAATTTTTTTAAAATATTTATAAATTGCATGGATTAATTTTATAGCCAATTTATTGATTGAGAATCCATGGTTGAACTTGAATATGGTAAAGAGATGTTGGGAAATGAAGTAGTGCAATTGAAGACCAAAAACAATAAGTGCTAGTGGAATTACAGAGGATGTTTGATAGTGTCAATTGTTATAAAAGTGGGAACCAACCAATTAGTGAAAGAAACATAGAAGGTGTAAATTTTGGTACTAAGGCTAAACTTGAGATGGTTTACATTGGTAAGAAGCTAAGTATAGCCAAAAAATAAATGTTGATACCACTACTAAAAAAAATCAAGATTTTTTTCTGCATGGTCATTTAGTAAATCGAAATCATATAGAGAAGATTTATTATAGCATACAACCCCCTTTCAACCTAATGCAAAATAAGTCTACCAAAATAAAAGGCCAATCAATCCTACTATTTCCACCAAAATATGAAAGGAACTAATGAAGATAAAGTATGTAGGCATCATCATTTAGCCAATCCAAAATTTTGAGTGGGTATCTAATCTTGTTCCAATTAGGAACAATAATGGGGAGGTAAGATTATATCTGGACTTCAAAGTTTTGAATGTCAAATATCTTAAGGATAGTTATCCTCTCCCTCGTGTGGACTACCTATTGTAAAATTTTATTGGACCTAAGTTAATATCTATTGTTGTTGACTTATTAGGGTACAACTAAGAGTGGTCAAGGAGTCAAAACAACACAAGACTAAATTCAAAACTCCTTGGGGCACCTATTTATTTGTGAGAGTGTTGTTTGGGATTGACAACATAGGGTCAAATTTTTAAATAGTCATGGATCTTACACTTGAAGAACTCATAGGTGAAGTTATGGTGGTGTACCAAATATGACCTAATAGCCTAATCCAAGGATAAAGAAGACCATTGTAAGAACTTGGAGAAAATATTCAAAAGACATGTCTTGAATATGATATTTCTTTAATTACCAAAAAATACATGTTTGGCATAGAAGATGGAAAGTTGTTGGGATATATTGTGTCTAAGGATGGATTCAAAAAGAATAAAATAATTTGAAATTATTTATAGGCCCAAGGTAGTCAAGGGAGTATACTCCTTTTTCAAATATATAAATTTCTTGAGGAGGTTCATGCCAAATTTTTCTAAGAAAACCAAATAAATATCTAAGAAGTTGAAGGAGAAATTAGTTACTTAGAGTGATGAAACAACCAAGTAATTCATGAAGATAAAGGAAGATATCAATAAAGTGATAGTCTTAAAGTAAGTCCAAACTAATTTAATCCCTTTTAGCTCTTCTCATTTTCCTCCTTACACACCATTTTTGTTATGTTGCTCCAAGAATAAGGATGGATATGATCAAACTATTGCATACTTTAATAAGTCCTTACAAGGGTCAAAATTTAAGTATTCAATAATGTAAAAACATCTCCACACCTAGTAAAATCCATCAATAATTATAGGTCAAACTTAATGAGAGAAAATATGTTGTATATGTGCCATGCACTATAGAAAAAGGTATTTTCACTCAAAATAAATCCTCAAGAAATATATTTGGATGGATAAATAAGACCCAAGAATATTATATTGAGGTCTAGACAATAAATTTGGTCAAAGGCTAAGGTCTGGGTAAACTTATGGCGATGTAAATTTAGAATAAGTTGAGGTTAATGAGAATGATATTGACTATGCATACACTTTTTCACCATTAAAGGCTAATCCTTGGAATAGTTATATCATATTCTACATCTAAAAAATTAAATGCCCCTCTAGCATGAATTAAAACTAAGAAATAACTCTCAAGTTATAGTCTTAGAAATATGTGCTAGTACATGACAACATAAAATGGATAGATCCAAGTGGTCTGCTACTGAAGTTCCTTGACCAAGAACAATCTAGCAAAGTGATGGATGAATTAAATAATAATATTTTTGGAGGAAATTTCAAATCCAATACCATTTTTTACAAGATCCTTAGGGTAGGTTTTTTGTTACCTACTTTATTCAAGGATGCCACAAGAAGAGTGAGGAGGTGTTTAAACCTACAAGAGGTTTTTAGGTAAGTTGAATTTTACAGGTTATCTCCCTCTTAATTCTATGATGGTACAATATCCCTTCTAGAGTTTGGAAATGCTTCATAAGGAAATGCAAGAGACATATAGTAATGGATACAAATGGATTCTTATCGTTATTGACTATTTCACCAAATGGGTTGAGAAAATTCAATCCTATAATGCTACATCAAAAGTGGTGGTAAATTTCTTACTAAATAATTCCATAACTATATTTAGTGTGCCTAAAATAATTACTATAGATAATATCATTTGAACTTCAATGCATCAACTATGGGATTGATATGATATATTTGTCCCCACATCATACCCAAGGAAATGGACAAGATTATTCTAGCAAAATATCCTCACGAAGATCATCAGAATAAGATTAGACATGAATAATAAAATATGGGATTACAAGCTAAATTATGGATAGTGTGGTCCCTATAAGGTTACTATTGGAAATAGTCTATTTGAGTTGGTATGTGGGTTGGGTGATAAAATTATAAACAATTTATAGTTGCATGAATATTAGCTACTATAGGATGTTGATGAAGGAAAATATATTACAATACCCCATTCAATAATGGATTTGATAGAATTAGATGAAAGTAGGATGATTTTACATGAAAGGATCTTGTCACATAAGAAATTGAGAAAATATATATTTGACAAGTTCAAGGAAACTCTTATGTTGGATATTTGGTCCTCATGTGGAATGATATATTGAAGGAGAAGGGTAAGCATGGCATTTTCAACCCTTTATGTCTTGGAACATATGAATTTGTTGAAGGGTATGGTCACAATATGTACTTGATATCAAGGATTTGGTAGGATATTTGATGGAGTTACTCATTCAAATTTAGTATTAAAACATTACTTTGTGTGAATTATGTTGGTCCTACGTTGTATATACTATGTCTAGTTTCTTTTTTACATCTTATTTTGTAATTATTGTGCTAAATTTATCTATGAACTTATGATCCCTATTTGATGATGATAAAGTGTGTGGTCATATTCATTTTTTGTGCCTCTTCTATTCTACGATTAGAGATATGGACTTTTTCTATGTGCACAAGAGATACACATTCCCAACGAAAGCCTATTGGGAAAAAATTAACTATATCAAAATTTTATTGAGTCCCATCTTCCTTCTACATTTTGGCCTTACTTTACCCACTATTGATAACTGATATGAGATTATTCTTATAGAAACCCAAGTGTGAAATTTTTCTAACTCCCCACCTTTCCCCCTTCATTCATTCTACAATAAAAATTTTATGAGGAACAAAAATGTTCAAGTTAAACATTTTTGGAAGTTCATGAGCTTCAAAGCTCCGCAAAACCCCAATGATACTAATTTTTCAATTGTTTAAGTTCAAGTTTTTGAAAACTTTGTGAGTTCACAAACTCCTTGAAACCTAAATAATGAGAAGGGATAATTCTTTCAAGGTTTATGATGTCACAATGTTCACAAGTTTGTGAACTCTAAATTTTTTTTAAAGGGTCCAATGACACATCCTAGAGAAAGAATGTGAAAGGAATTAAATAAAAAGGGAAAATGTGAAGAATTTTTGTATTTCACAAGTTTCATGAGTTCATGAACTTTTTGAAAGTATTGAAAAGGAAGGATAGGTTCAATGTGTCCTAAACTCAAGAGTTCATGGATCTTCAAAAGGGTTGATGGGGTGTATAAGTTAACAAAAAGTGGAAAAATGTGACATTGGTTTGTTAGTTCTTCCTTTTATCGAAAGTGTGAAAAGAAAAAGAGAAAGAGAAAGAAATAAACTAAAAAAAGAGGCCAATTTCCAAATATCACAATGTGTGCAATATTTTTGTGCTGTTAAAAATGCAATAAATACACTAAATTATGCAAAACACAAAAATAAAGCAAAAAACTTAGATTGGGTGATAGGGATCTCAAACCAACATAGGAAACCTCCTGTTGTATTTATTTTCCCATGATGTGCAATGTAGATGTGTGATCACTCGAAAATATGATAACATAATAACTAGTGCTCGGATGAAAAAATGGGTGAGAGAGATAAATGGTTATGTTTGGATATATAGATTCAAGGATTTTTGGATGGATGATCAAGATTAGAAGTTGAGATAAAGGGTTTAGATGGCTTGAGACATCTCAAACCACAATGTGATGACACTTTTCATCACATGGGGAGAGGAGAGGATGAGGTGGAGGGTACTTGCAAGTACCCTCAAGAAGGATGCGACAAGAGGGAATATAAAATTCCCTTTTAATCCTTATGGAAAAGAGATAAGGAATTTAAGATTCCTTAAAGGACCTTGGGGGAATAAAAATGGAATTAAAATTTTTATATGGGGACATGGGAAGATTAAAAAGAATTGAAAATTCCTTGGGAAGAAGAATTGATTGAAGGGTTGACCAAGGGGTACCTTAGGATAATTAATGAAGAATTAGAGGAAGGTTAGGTGGCTAAGGGAGATTAGGATCCCACTTTCAAATTATGGAGGATGCGACACGTTCCTAGTCAATGATTAGGAATGTGCACATCATTAATCAAGGATTAAAGCAAGCAGGATTAAGATTAGGAATGGATTATGGAGGATGGGATATTTGAGGAATTAAATAAATAGGTTATTTATTTAATACTTTGAGGGAAAAGGATAAATGGTAGGTGGTAATGTATTTAATTATCTAATTAAATACCTTAGGGATTTTAGAGGAATTTAGGGATATTAATTAAATAATAGCAATATTATTTAATTAATGTGGATAAGAGGATATTTAGATGAAAAAGGATAAATTTGACCAAACGTAAGTGGTAAAATTTAGGTGTTCACATTTTTACCCTATTTAAGATAGTGCTACAAAGTAGCATCATTTTAAAGAAGATTAAAAGATAGCACCAATAAGATGGTTACATTAGGGAAGATGCCCCAATAATTCAAAGGAGTGACTAGGAAGAAAGATGATGGGAGTGAATATGAAGATTAGGGATTGAGGATGCCCCCTCGAGAGGACATGTGGGTTCAAGAGAACATGAGTGTGCTCTTGAAATGGATAAGATGATGCAAGGATAGATGGGAAAGATGACGCAAAATGATGGATAGAATGTGATAGAGGAGGAATAGATAATGGAAGGACAATATGATAAGAAAGCAAGCATAAATGCATTCAAGGAAAAATATGATGTTGCCTCGGTAAAACTTTGAGCCAAGAATGATTGATGATGGATGGAGTGTTGTTGTTGAGGGAATGATATATCCTAAAACAACACAAGGATTGGGAAGGATACATCTTGATGATGATAATGATGGGAGTGTTGTTGATGTGGGAACAATATATCCCAAAAACACACAAGTATTGGGAAGGAAACATCTTGATGATGATGATGAGAGTGTTGTTGATGAGTGAATGAAATATTCCATAAAAACATAAGGATTGGGAAGGATACATCTTGATGATGATGATGAGAGTGTTTTTGATGAGGGAATGATATATCCTAAAACAACATAAGGATTGGGAAGGATACATCTCGATGATTATGATGAGAGTGTTGTTGATGAGGGAACAATATATTCCAAAACAACACAAGGATTGGGAAGGATACATTCCAATGATGATGATAAGAGTTTTGTTGATGAGGAAACAATATATCCTGAGACAACACAAGGATTGGGAAGGATACATCTTGATGATAATGATGATGGGAGTGTTGTTGATGAGGAAACAATATATCTTGAAACAAAACAAGGATTGGAAAGGATACATCCTGATGATGATAATGATTGGATCAAGGCTTGTAGCAAGGATAGGAACAATAAAAAAGGATGTGATTGGATGAGTTGTGCTAGAGTGAATGGGTGAGGATTAGATTGAGATGTGAGATGGCTAAAATGAATGAAGATGATGGAGGAAAAGATGCTTAGAATAACAAATATATATTATCCTAAGAAGATGGAAGAGATGGTGATATGATGAGGATGGATGAAAATATGCTTAGAATAACAAATATATATTATCCTAAGAAGATGGAAGAGATGATGATATGATGAGGATGGATGAAAATATGCTTAGAATAACAAATCTATATTATCCAAATAATATTGAAGAGATGATGATATGATGAGGATGAAGGAAGTGGAGTGATGAAAATACATAGGATATATAGATGAAAGAGAGTGATAAAGGATGAATGAATGAGAAAGATGTAGGGTGAGTGTATATGGATTGGGAGTGTCATATCAAAACTGCCATTTAGTGAGCACTTAATTTGATATAGCATGGGATACTATGCACCAAGGTATGAGGAACTAGGGTGACATTGTATCGCATGCATAGGAATAAAAAAATGAATAAGAAGGTTTAGCCAACATCTCAAAAAGTCACGAAGGGATTTGGTGGGGCTTATGTTGGAAAAGCACAAACACAAAGGATGTCCCAACATAACAAAAGACCACACAGATCTTGGTGGGTACTACGCAGGACAACCAAGAAAACACGATCACACGAAAAACCAAGATATGCCCCTAGTTCTACCAATCAAAGTGCACCATGATATGATGGATTGTGGGAACCTTGAGTAGGTATAATAGGAAGCTCAAAAGATTAAAAAAAATCCAAAAGCACCAAGAAATCACAACATGACGTATATCCAACTAAAACCAAAGACAGATGGGGTAGATTATAAGATCAACATGACATGGGATAGTTGAAATAGATTAGGTATGTGTTAAAGATAATCAATGTAATAGATAAATGATAGAGGGTAGTAGGTATTCACCTTAGAAGATAGTGATCAAGATATTTTTTGAACTATGATCAAGACAAAAGTTAGTTAGATCTGCCCTTATTTATACTAGAAGGATAGTCATAGCTTGCACATTGACCACTTCAATAAGCATGATAGTCATATGAAAGAGGGCAATGAAATATCATAAATGCTTACTCTTGTGCATGATAAGAGAAAGTTTTGAAAGGAAAAAATTTCAAATGGTTACATGATATTCCAAATACAAGATGAAAAGCTTTGGTTAAAGTTGAGATCAAGGGCAGTGTTTATGCAAAGAAACTCATTTCAAAAGGATAGTCAAGGGCCATCTAACTATGGTTTAAAGTTTTTTCATAGAAGGGACACATAGTCCATGTATGTTTAGTTATGTTTAATGAACAAACCTCAATGATAATGTTTATGTCAATCTCATATCATGAAAATATTTAAATGATAGTAGGTTAGGGTCTAAACTTGCATAAGTTTGTAGCTTGTAAAGGACTAGATCACTAGTGAGCTAGTCTCATTGTGAGAAGATATCAAATGAAGGGAATAACAATCTAACCAAAGGAAAATCAATGAAGTTTCCAAGAGATAGTCATGGTTCATAGTTAAGGGGAAAAATGATAGACCCGAAACCTAGAACATAGCCATAATAAAAGGACAACCATATTAATGGACATATATCTTGAAAAATTGAAGACAACATAGTCCATGCAAGGGAAGTTCATAGTGATGTTGGTAGACTATGAAGAAAGTAAAGTTATAGGGTTGTCACAAGCAGAAGTAGAGGAATATTTTGAAGGTTGTTGACAATGCATTAATATCAAAAGAAGTTAAGATTAGGATAGTTAATACTAAGCATGTGATAGTGAATCAAGGTTGATAAAACACACAAGAAATCAAGTAAGAGCTTAGAAAGGGAAATCATTTCATTGATGACAATATAAAAGGTCAATCATAGTATCAAAAAGAGGACAACCATGATGATGAGGATATTCATATGCAAGATGGGTAGGTCTAATATAACAAAGGGAAATGATCTTGAAATCATTAAAGAAGTGATAGTGCTCACCATGAAGGAGAAAACTTGAAGGATAGTGCTAGAGTTATAAGGTCCAGTGAAAACTATATTCATGCTACAGGTGGGAAAATACCTTTAAGCACAAGTTGGTGATAGTTAAAGGGTTCAACTACATATGAAGACATTCCATAATGAGGATTCAAACATGAAGGGAAAATCATAAAAATAAATGTTAGTGTTGATGAAGAGAGAAAAATGTCTTCATACATGGATAATTTTGAATGACAAACATACCAAGCTTTGACAGATGAAGGGATTATAAATATTTAAACGTATCATTTAGTATCCCTAAATTTTCTCCCATGTCATCCTAAAGGATTTGATCACTTTAAAATAGCTCCAACCAACATTCCTATCATCATGAGGAAGAATTCACAAGTTGAGGCTAAAAGTTCCAATTTAGAAGCACTTACAGTTAGTTTTAGACTTATTAACGAGCCTACATGATATAACTAGAGTTGGGTGAAGTTTGAAGCCATAAGCATGCAGTTATGGGAAATTTTGGGCTCTAAAATTAAGCTTTTTACCTTGTACACAAAACAACCTAAAATAATCACACAAATTGATTGAAGATAGCTTTTTTAATCAACATCATGCATATTTTTGAAGACCTATTCGAGTTCATTTGGGGCACATTTCAAGGGGAATGCAAAGGGAAAGAGGTCAAGAGGTTAAAGTCAACTCTCCTTCACAAAGATTTACATGATTTACAACTAGTCCAAAGGGAGTTCCAAATCCAAACAATTCTTGATCAACATGCAAACTCAACCTCTTCCACAAACACAAGTTCAATTAAGCCAGAGGTGGCTTTTCATAAAACTAAGAACCCGACTCTTTTTGGAGTTAGTTCTTTCTATTCTTCTTTTTGTTGTATGCAAAAGAAGAGATTGTAACTCAATTTTTGAGAAATTTTTATAATTTAGAGTAGTAACTTCATGTAATTTTAAGTATTTTTTTAGATTTATATAAGAAAAAATCCTATTTTTCAATAAAAAGCAATATGTTGCCTTCTCAAAATTCATGTGTTCAGTGTTATTATGAATGATTTGATCTAATTTTTGTGATTTTTAAATATTGAATCCTTGAATTATGTCTCATTTGAAAACATTTTTATATAAGAATACACAAAACTCATATAGGTCATAGGTTGTGTGAATACTTTTAGTAGTAATAGCTGAGAAAACATATAGTTTTCCTTCAATAAAACTTGAAATATAGCCTTCCTTTGAAACATTATTGTGCAAGCTTGTTCAAAATTGAGTTGTGCATAGAGTAGGGTAGATTTTGAGAGAAAATGTGAGTTGAAATAGTAGGTACATGTCATTTAAAGTTTGGTTCATCACCTCCTAATATCAATTCTTTTCAGTGTTACTTCTTCTATCCTTTTTCCTTATAAAATTAGTAGTTTATAGGAGGTTCCTCAAGGAAACTAGCCCTATCTGGAGGTTCATCTTCACCATAAGTGACCCACAACTTGAAGATGACCCCATTGTTTCACTGGATAGCAGTTTTTACCCTTAGCTAGGGTGCAATCCTCATGAAAACTATTGTATCTCTACTTTATCCTCTGCCAATAATATATCTAATAGGAAAATATTTAAATGAGGTGAATTCAAAAATAATATATGATCTTACTACAAAGAGTTTGTATAATATCTTAAAGAATTGACTCTAAACTCTATAGAAAAAATAGGGGGAGAAGGAATACCCTCAACTATAGATGGTGCATTACATGAAGGTGGATTGGTAGTTGTCCCTATATCATGATGGGTTCTCCAAGGAATCACCACTTTAAATGAATATTCAATATCTTCATATAAGTATCAAATAATGGTCTAAGTAGTGAAAGGGTACTATGTGTTCTCAATTTTATGTCATTGTCCTTGTTGTTTCCCCATTCAATAATTTAATAATAGTCACTTGACTCAAGAATGAGTCCAAAAAGATATGGATATAGATACTACCCATGTTATGTGACTTTTTCCCCAAGAAGAAAAAATTATGAAAAAAAAAATCCTTTAAAATTAAAGGGAGAATAAAGGATATTATGATCCTTTGATTAAATGAGATATTAATAAAGCATATGTGTAAAATCTCTCTTAAGGAGGTGGAAACATAATTATTTATTGAAATAATTATTAAATGGAAATCTTGTGAAAGGGTGTGATGGTTTGGAAAACCACCCCTTTAAGTTTATATAAAGTATTTATGTGAGACTTGGAAAAAGGACATGAAAAAATATTCAAGAGGAAAATCAAGTGGAGCACATTGTGAGAATAAGGTTTCAGGTTAGCAGGCTGTGAGTAGGACAGAGAAGGGGCACTCCTACAGTGGGTGTCCAACCTGGGGTACAAGTGCATGCACTCAGGACGGTCCTGGCTAGGGCATGGTTTTGTGGCATGAGTGTTGAGCATTGTTCCAGTGGAACCAACACTCATGTAGAGCAACAAAGTCTGCTTTCCTCCCAAACTACTCACAGATGGAAGAGGCTGAACCAGGGACCATTCCAGCAATAGTTGGGGATTTCTTCTGCACATTTCCAAAGATAAGTATTAAAGCTTAATAAATTGTATGAGCAATAGAGTGTTTAAATATTTGAGTTTATTGAATTAATAATTTATTGACAACATGCTTGAATGTATTGAGTGAAATTATTAACCAATTTATTTAATTTCAAAGTCTTTACTTGAACTATAAATATTATATTAAAATTTGTGCATAAAAGTTTTGGGATTAATCAGTGGAAACAATTTAAATTATTGCATTTTTATATTGGGGAATTAGTTTCATTTCATTTGGTATTAGAGCCTGTATAGATCCTAATAGTAATATTATTTTTGTTACATTTATTTTTACAAAATATATATATATTTAAATATAATAATAATTTAAATTAATTTATACATAAATTGAAATTCATGACTATTTATTATTCTCAAAATTTAAATAGAAAAATGGAATAACTAATGGAGATAAATCAATTTTAGGGTTCCCATAAAATATATCCACCTTTCACTAAATGGTTTAAAAACTTTCACCCATTTTGATTATTCGATTCATAAATTGATTCTCCCTGGAAATCAATTTAAATTTAACATTTACCAAATAGATAGAGTAAAATTCTTTTAACTCCTTCAACAAACTAATTATGAACAAAAATTTAGTAGATTAAATTTACTTTGAAATTCTATAGTAGAAAGTTAGATCCACTTTAAATTTATTTAAAAAAAAAATCATTGTTGAAGTTCTCCTTCCCTCTGAAATCTATGAACATTCGGTGGAAATTGTAATTCTTTTTTACTTGCAATAAATGACACATTTTAACGGTTTTCCCATTTGACTATGCATTTGAATTACGATAGTGGTAGATTAATGCTTCCTCTGAGAAGCTTGGCTTGTATTCTTAGGAAAAGTATTTGCATAACTCTTTTGTCCCACAATGGTGTGACTTGGTTGATTCAACATAGGAACTTCCTGTAAGGAAAGATAATGGTTGTTCTCTATTCTATGCTCATGTACTATTCTAGAAGGGTGAGGAAAAAACAGTGATGTAGCAATGTGTCTTAAATTTTGGTAGATATTTTGGAAAATCCGTGAGCAATATTGGGAAAGGATGCCATTTTTTCCTCTCTGAAAAGATAAGAAAATTGCGAGATGTGCACTAAAAGTTAGTTATTTCTAATGAGATAATGATACAGAATAAAATAATTGACTTCAATAATAGATCTCCCTATCAATATTATTCACAACCTTTAGAATGCGGACATAATTTGATACAAGGAAGAAATTTGTTATTATAAGAATAATCAATCCTAAATAGAGTATTCCCCTTATCTGGATACAACCAACTCACATGGTCTACCCAGTAGTAGATGAACTCATCCCCAGACCTTGAGGAATGAAAAATAAAAAGTTTTGAGTGTGTAACCAGTAAAAGAAGAAGATGAAATCTGCATTCTTTTGAATTGCCTAATCTGCAACGATATTAAAAATAATTACAGGAAAATTTGCAGCCCCAACATATTATATTAACTCTTAAATAAAATGAATTCAAATGTCATATTTTTATGATGGATTTTAGGGAAATAAAATATAAGAGATTCTACAGTCTGGAAAGGTAGTAAATACCCTCTCAGAGCAGCGACACGCTAATTAAAAGAGGCAGTGATTAAATAGTAGCGATCAATAATGAAGAATCGGGGATTAAGTTATTTAAGTTTATAAAGTCAGCAATCATTCTAGGAAAGACAACAATTAAAGGTTGAGTAATGAACAACAACTAATAAAGGCAATAGTAATTAGTTGAAAGTCAACAATCAGTAATGAAAAGGAAATAAGATTAATAAGAAGATATGATATAGAGCAGATGGGGAAAAGAAGTGGGGATTACAAGAGGAAACACAACTTGCATATTATCTAATTGGTATCGTAATCTATTGAAGGAAATAAAGTAGACAGTATTGTCTTCTTGTTTGGTATTGTACTCAACCCATTGTCTTATTAAGTGAAATATGAGTAATATAATGTATTCTTATATATGATGATAGGACGTGATACTTAGTTTATAATAAGAACACTAGATAAATATATTTCTTGGTTGAATGAATTGGAAAGCTCATTGTTGTGAGACCACAATACGTTGGACTTGCATCAAAATTTGATGTCATGTTATTTTGACATTTTAAATATCAAATTTGAAGCAACTTAATGAAGTTGCCATAATAATGGTTATGTGAGTGTGCTTGGTATGATTCTTGAACTTGTTCATTTCCTCAAACAAGTAGCATACCTACCTAGTCAATTATGATCTATATATTGATAAGTATTTCAGATGAAAAAGTTGTATAACTTGATTTCGTATTTGAAACTTTAAAACTTTTATTTTATACATATTTGTCCAACAGTCAGGGTACTTAAAATTTTGATCCTTTTTTTTGTGGCCCTAACCACATGCCATTTTTTTAAAGTTAGCATCAACCACAGTAATTAATAATGGTTTTGATAAACCATATGGACTATGTAGATCATGAGGTCTCTAGAAGAAATAAGGTTCCAACTTATTATCTTGCTTACGTGCAAATTTACCCCATCTTCGTGATGATGAAAATGATTTATTTATTTCTTTGGATTGATATTAAATGCATATTCTTTGGCACTTGCATTATGACAATTCGATCATTTTCCCTTAAGAATAATTTTGATTCATAAGTTATCAAAAGCTTAAATGATTGAAATTCTCAAAGTAGGTTATGTTACAACAATTCAAAGTATGATATGGAGAGTGTCATAATTTCAAAAAAATTGAACTTATCCTTTACTTCCTTAAAAGAATGACCTTGATGATTCACTCATATAAGTCTAATAGTTTAATAATTCATGAAGCAGTAATACCCCTCATGTTGCTGCTTGTTCTTGACATTCTTTGTAGTTTTGTTTGGCACATTGTGGTTTTGATGATACTGTTGATGTTATGCTGTGGTAGCTTAGATTGTTACTGATTATATTACTCTTATGACGCCATGGATATTATAATGACATTTTTATTATGATTGTTTTGATGGAGTTAATTGGAATGCAGTAGGCTAGAGAATAGTAATTGATGATGTTGATGTGAATTAATGTAATTCTATAATGCAATAGATGATGATATGATTTGGTGAGGGGACAGGTAGCATCACTCGTTCGCGAGCACCCTGCTACACTGCAAATCCTTCTCATGATGCTTTGTAATTGATTATATGTATGTATGTTGTGTATCACCTTGTTGGATGCAGGATTTGCATGAATAAGACTCGATTCCACCTATTTCGATAGGTCTGGGCGAGCATTGAACCAACCCAACGACAGGAAGTTGAACAAAGGTGACATGGAAGTAACTCCGTCCCAAGATGTCAACTATCTTGTATCTTCTTGGTTTTGTGCATCTTGGTCATAGCCATTTTGTGGTTACATTAGTCTTTGTATGTAATTGTGATTTTATGACTTATCTAATGTGGTGTATGGTTTTATGTTGTGATTTTAATAATTAAACAATTAATAAAATAAAGCATAAAATAATAAATAAATAATTAAATAAATAAATGTTAGTAGTAGTTTGTGAAAATATTAAATTTATTTTGAGGAAATCTTGCAAATGGTTGATTTCAATTATTTTAATGGGCATGTGATTATTTAATAAAGTGTTTGTGGAGATGATAAATAAATAAATAAATAAAAAGTTAAATTTTGTGGATTTGAATATATTTAAATTTTATTTATTTCTGGAGAAGTGACTTCTGGTATTCCGGGAAGAGGAAAAGGAAAAGACTTTCGAGTGTTGATTTTATTTAGGGGTTTTTCTTTGTGTTAGGTTGCATTCTCTTTTTGGGGATTTTGGAGAAATTTTGCATACATCTTTTCTATCATTCTGGAGGAGTATTGCATTCTTTTTCTGTTATTCTGGAGAATTCATTGAAGAAGAAGGTTTAGTCTGAGGGAGGTTCTGGATCTATTGCTGGAAGCAATCGGCAGCGAAGGATTAGCTCTGCAAAAAGGATAAAGCTTCCACAAATTCTCTACAGGCACAAGACACCAGGTTCTTTTTCTCATTTTTAATTATTCTCTTTTTGTAGCAACAAATGAAATAAAAATTGTTCTTTGGGAATGAAATTTCTTCCTGGGGTTTGAAATTAAATGTGTGTGGAAAAGAAAATCTTCGGATCTTTAGAAATGTTTTCTGGTCTATTATTCAATCAAAATAAATTTCTTTTGGGGTTTGAGATTGTTGTTTATTTAAATGAATTTTCATTGGGTTTTGGGAATAAACACTGTTACTGTTGTATTGTACTGGGAAAAGAAATAATTTTCTTAATGTGAATTCTGGATCTGTACATTTTTGCTTTGTTTATATATACATTTATGTTATAAGGCTCTGTATTCGAAATATATAAATACATATATATATGTATATATATATATAGATAAATATATATATACACACACATATAAATGTAATTATATATATATATTTAATGAAAATTCATTAAACCCTATGTTCGGCCGTATTACCAACGGCTTAAATAAATTTTATTTTGTTTTAATCTTTTTTTTGGCCGACCGAATGGTTGTTCGGCCTCGACCGTACCCATCGTTCGGCCGTCCGTGGCTTAGCGCGGCAGTCTAAGGACTGTCCGCGGGGCCAGGGGTCATATACTTACGCCTTGTACAGTGACACAAATTCTTTAAAATTTGAAACTTGTGATATAAATTTTGGGCGATAAAATTTTTATGTATTAAATATTCGCATTTGTAAATAAACGAATATATATATATTTATATGAATATGTGTTTATTAAATTTGTTTAACTATATACTGAAAGTCATTTTGTTTAACTGGTAAATTGTTCAATTAATTCTGTATATTATCAGACTGTTTCTATTCTGGTTTGAGTAAAAAATAGAAATTTATTTTAGTAATAAAATTATAAAAATAGAAAAAGAATTGCTATTATATTTGTTTTTTTTTTAAATTATAAATGTCCAAATGATATTATCAGTTAAAAGATAATTTATGTATTTTTGTTAGCACTATTATTTAATTCTTACTTTAATATGAGTACTGTGAAAACAAAATTTATTGTGGATTTTAAATAAGTTATTTGTGTACCCGTGTGAGTTGTATTTTCTAAATTAGTTAGGTTCGAGAAATTGTCAATTCATTGATGTGGGAACCCCATTTGTGTTAAAAACTGATGTCTTCCAGAGGATTGTGATTTTCGTTGAATTTATATCTTTTCATCTTGAGTTTATGTTATGTTATATTTTACGAATGGGGTGTACTGAGTTGTGGGATTTTGTTATGGTATTTATTTGCGAGATGGGTTATGCCTCGCATATTATTTTTATTGTTGCATTTCAATGTTCATGATTGGAATGGTACAACCCCTATTACTTTTTGGTTTTGGTTGGGTCTCTAGGGAGAGTGGCTCCTAGTGGGGGCCGGCGCCCCATTTAAGGGGAAAGGCACAGGATAACCCATGAGTGAGTTAGTAATCAAGTGAAAACCTAATAATTAACTTAGGTGGGTTGGGTAGTAATATCATTACAAGATTTAAAAAAAATGGATGCCTCATCTTCATTAGTGCTTCCGCAGACTAATGGAAGGCTGAGAAGGCCATGGTCACAAGGTCACACCCTCATCTTCACGAGAGGGGTTTATGGCTCCTCGCATGAGTTACCCCTATGGACCCAAGGCCCAGCTTGGGATGAAGTGGGCAATACGATATCCATAGATGGGGACCGACGGCCTGCAGGGAGAGGAAGAGCTACTACGATAGCCATGTAGAACCATGCGATGACACTCTCCCTAGTTGCCCGTGTGTTTTACTCTTATTGTGTTCCTAGAAGTATGTTATGGGAGTTGGTTTAGAATAGTCATTGTAGAATGGACTTATATTTATTTATGGAATATTGCCTTGATAAATCTTTGGTGTGCTTTGTGGTCTTCGTGTGGTCTCATTGATATTTGACTTATGATCTTGCACTCTTATGATACTGTGATATGATGTTACTATTTTGTCTTTATTGCAATTTGGAGTATTGTGTTATGGCTCTATGTTGGTACTTCTTGTTATGTTTGTACCTCAGTTTTTGTCGGTTGATCGTCTTGGTCGGAGTTACTTTTCTGTCACCTCTTAGCACGGGGGTGGTCAGGTGGAACGTGCTCTGCACACCGTTGGGTTCCCCATCAACGTTTGTTGGCCCAGTCTCATCCTGTTGAAGATTTGTACCAATTGATCTTTATACTCTGTTGATAAATCTTGTATATATTGTATTCATCCCACATGATTGGGAACCATGATGTAAACTATGTGGATATGATGTATAATTAAAAGATGTTGTAATGTAGTTATCAACTTTGTATCTTTATTTGGCTATGTGATTCCTCATGGTTTTACCTTATGATGGAATCTATGTATATATCTAATGTTGTCTTTAATAGTTCCTTTGTTGTTAGAATGGTATCTTATGTATTGATGCTTTGTAATGTTTAATTCGATGTGACCTCACGTGCCCCAAAGAACATAGTTGGTTATGTTATTTGTATTGAAATGAAATGAAGTATATGATTATGTATATGATTATTTAATATTTGTATATTGATTATTTATTTAAAAATAAATAAAAAATTGTGTGCTTTTTATGTGGTTGTTCTTTGGGGTTTGCACGGCGGGCGTTACAACTTGGTATAAGAGCCAAGGTTGCAAACGCTGGGGTCTCTGGGTAGCATTGTCCGTTAGGAAACCTTTGCATTTTGGCTCTTGAGCTCATATGTACCTTTGTCTTGTTGTGCAGAAGCATGCCTAGAGGCAGAGGTAGAGGTAGAGGTAGAGGCCGAGGAACAGGCCGAGGTGGTGGCCGTGGAGCCAACCAACCGAGTCCTTCACCGCCAAGTTTTCACGGTCCTGAGTCTGAGGAACGACAAAATTCTCAGAACAATCTGTCAGGTGGTGGACAGAAACTGGAGCATCTGGGGTTGGATGGTCAGTTGCAGTGTCTTTTGGGTGAGATTCTTGATAGATTGGGTCTTAGACCTAATAGGGATCAGCAAGTTGAGAGAGAAAGAGAAAGGTCTCCAAGACCTAGGGGAGCTTCAGTTGATTAGGATGCTTTATTAGCAGGCCATATGAGGGATTTGATGAGAGCTCATCCACCTACCTTCGATGGCTCTGGTGGAGGGTTGGAAGCCGAGACATGGTTAATTGATTTGGGCCGATGCTTCGCAATGCACCCCTACAATAGTAATACCAAGGCTTGATGTGCTGTTATGCATTTGCGGGGTTTTGCCTCCACTTGGTGGCAGCTAGAGGAACAAAAGTTGCATATGGATATCAGTATGGTCACTTGGGAGTTTTTCCTAGAAAGGTTCAGGGCTCGCTTCCTCTCTGATCATTGGAGACAGCGCAGGGCAGATGAATTCCACAATCTTAAGCAAATGGCAATGTCAGTAGAACAGTATGAACGATGCTTCTATGAACTAAAATAGTATGCAGGGATCAGTCATGATGAAGGGATGTTGGTACAGCATTTTTTTTGAGGCTTGAACGCTCGCATCAGCGGTGGCGTACGAGTCTTCGAACCAAAGACAATGGAAGTTGTTGTCGAAAAGGCCCGCTTGGTGGAAGAAAACTTGGTTATGGCATTGGGTGGTCATGTAGGAGTACAGATTGGTAGTGTGCCAACTCCTGGAGCTAGTTCTCAACGAGGTCAGACACAGGCAACAGGGCCTTCTAAGAGCTATTTTGTGCCCTCAAAAGGGGGTTAGCAGTAGCAATCTCAACCGAAGCACAAGAATGCTACTTCTCAGCATGGTGGCCACTTTCAGTTTCGCAGGGATCAGAACCAGAATCGTGCACATCAGGAGCAACCCACATTGAGTTTTCAGTCTCCACCTAGTCGTGGGAGCTTCCAGCAATCGAATGCTCCATCCGGGGGAAGAGGTTTTGGTCAAGGTTCTGGATGTTTCTCGTGTGGGAAATAGGGGCATATTGCTAGGATGTGTCCTCAGAAGAGCACTTCAGAGTTTAATCAGAAACCAGCTATGTCTGAGCCGATAGTGGGAGACGCAGGGAGATCTCACCGAGTCTTTCCCATAGTGGATAATCATCAGGCAGATCATCAAAGCACCGTCGTTGAGACTATAGGTTTATTGCATAAGTCTAGCATTTCAGTACTCTTTGATTCTGGTGCATCTGATTCTTTTATATCTCCTTTAGTTGTTGAGAGATGTAAACTGGGGGCAATAAAGCAAAGCGAAAAGTGGCAGGTTGAATTAGCTTCAGGATCTAAGGTTATGGTCGAGAAGCTTGTGTAGGGTTGTACGTTAGAGTTAGGGGCAATGTCGACTAAGGTGGACCTCCAAATTCTTCCACTTGGTTCTTATGATGTAGTCTTGGGCATGGATTGGTTAAGCTCACATCGTGCTTTGATAGACTATCGCTGTAAAGCAGTGCAGTGTGTGGATGATTTTGGAAAAGAGGTGGAAATTGTGGGTGTTTAGAGGCCTGTTTCTTTGAGAATGATCTCAACTATGTAGTTAAAAAGGTGTTTTCGTCAGGGTTGTCAACTCTTTGCAGTGTTGGTTAGTGACCTTGAGTCTAATGTTAGCCGTGAGGTGTCATTGAATGATTACCCTCTCCTTGCAAAGTTTTCTGATGTTTTTCCTAGTGAGATATCGGGTATGCCTCCTAAGCGGGAGGTGGATTTCAGGATAGATCTGGTGCATGGAGCTGAGCCTATCTCTGCCCATACAAGATGACCACGCAAGAACTCAAGAACTTCGGCCGCAATTGGAGGAATTGTTGGCTGGCGGGTTTGTATCCCTCCTAGTGTTTCTCCCCTTGGGGAGCACCAAAGTGGATCTTTTGTGAAAAAAGAAGGATGGTTATTCTGCCTTTGCATCGACACTCCACAATTGAACAAGGTAATAGGTAAATAATCGCTATCCCTTCCCGTGATTGATGATCTCTTTGATAAGATAAAAGGCAAAGGTATTTTCCAAGATCTAATTCCCAACTGGGTATCATCAATTGTGGATAGCAGAGGCCTATTATTCATAAAATTGCATTTCGCACTTGGTACGGACATTACGAGTTCACATTGATGTCGTTCGGGTTAACAAATGTACCTTCAATCTTTATGAGTCTAATGAATGGGGTGTTTCGAACTTACTTGGATAGGTTCATCCTTGTGTTTCTTTATGATATTTTGATCTATTCTAAGTCTATGGAGGAACATGAGGTGCACCTAAAGAAGGTTTTGTAGTGCTTAAGGGACAACCAGTTATATGCCAACCTAGCAAAGTGTGACTTTTATAAGACTAAAGTTCAGTATTTGGGGCATGTGATTTCTAGTGAGGGAATTTATGTTAATCCTACTAAGATCCAGGCTATTATGGATTGGCCCGTGCCCACTAATGTCTCAGAAATTCATAGTTTCATGGGACTAGCTGGGTATTATTGGCGGTTCATGCAGGGCTTTTCGAGGATTACGCATCCTATCACATCACTTCAGAGGAAAGGAAAGAAGTTTCTTTGGTCAGAGCAGTGTCAGTTAGCTTTCCAAACTCTTAAGGAAAAACTGACTAGTGCTCCAATTTTGGCAATGTTGGATCTTACAGGTGATTTCATGGTTTGTACTGATGCCTCTTTGGAAGGTCTTGGAGCCGTGTTGATGTAGGATGGGAGAGTGATTGCCTATGAATCTCGAAAACCAAAGGATCATGAACTCAATTATCCCACACATGACCTTGAGTTGGCCGCAGTCATTCATGCTCTTATGAGATGGAGACACTTCTTGTTAGGGCACCAGTTTGAGTTGCATACAAATCATCAGAGTTTACAATACATCTTCACGCAGCCAAATTTGAATGCAAGACAGAGGAGGTGGATGGAATTTTTGTGTGAATATGATTTTGAGGTAAAGTATATTCAGGATAAGGAAAATGTGGTGGCTGACGCTCTAAGTCGACGTAGACATGAGGTTTCTGCAATGACTCTTGAGGTAGATTTGAAGAGTCAGATTCTCGCAGCCCTTCCTTCAGATAGTTGGTATTCAGAGGTGAAAGTTGAGGTAGATTCAGGTAGAGCTTTGGAGGGGAAATTTGTTGGTTATTCGTTGGATTCGAATGGTGCTTTGCATTTCTCTGGATGATAGTATGGACCTTCTTCAGAGGGTCTTCGTACCCTAATTTTGATAGAAGGTCGCACTTTTACGCAAAGACATCCTCCGGAGTTAAGAAATGTGGCGCGACCGGCTGCCGCTTTTATTTTTGGTCGAATGAAAGCGGGATATCGCCGACTTTGTGGCTCGATGTCTTGAATGTCAGAGAGTAAAGGCTAAACATCATCATCCAGCAGGGTTGCTGCAGCCTCACCTTGTTCTAGAATGGAAATGGGATGTTATTTCCATGGATTTCATTGTTGGGTTACCTATGTCATCTAGACGACATGACGCTATTATGGTCACTGTCGACAGATTGACTAAGGTAGCTCATTTTTCCCTTGTTCAATCTTCGTATACGACATCTTATGTTGCTAGGGTGTTCATGGAGGATATAGTTAGATTGCATGGGATACCACAGAGGATCATTTTTGACAGAGATCCGGTATTCACATCTGCGTTGTGGACATCTTTGCAGCAGTCTTTGGGGACTAAGCTGAATTTCAGTTCTGCCTACCATCCTGAGACTGATGGTCAGACTGAGAGAGTTAACCAGGTGCTAGAGGATATGCTACGCATGTATGTCATGGACCAACAATCATGTTGGGAGGACTATCTGCACTTGGTTGAGTTTGCATATAACAATGGGTAGCATAGTTCCATTGGTATGGCTCCTTTTCAGGCTTTGTACGGTTGTCCTTGCCGTACTCCTTTGAGTTGGGATCGGTTGGAGGACAGGGTGCTTCTTGGACCCGAAATGCTTAGAGATATGGAGCAGCAGGTGGTTCGCATTCGGGAGCATCTTGTAGCTGCTCAAGATAGACAGAAGAAGTATGCTGACGCTCAGAGTTGATCGGCAGTTTGCAGTGGGTGACCGGGTGTTCCTTCGAGTGCACCCGCGGAAGAGCCCTATTTGTTATGGAAAGGGTTCGAAGCTTGCGCCTCGCTTCGTTGGACCCTTTAAGGTGTTAGAGCAGATTGGACCTATTGCTTACCGCTTAGCTTTGCCACCCAGTTTGTTGCGGATCCACGATGTATTTCATGTTTCGGTTCTTAGACCATATTTTCCTGATGTTACTCATGTTCTTGATTGGAATGCTCTTCAGGTCGAGGATGGGCAGCTAGCTCTCAAGCTCGTGGCCGTGCTTCAGCGTCTTCGACTTACCCTTAGAGGCAGAGAAATTGATCAGGTACAGGTTCAGTGGGACCCGAATGACAAGGTTTCAGCTACATGGGAGGATGCCTCTCGTATCAGGGATTCTTATCCTTATCTTTTTACTGGCTTCCAGGAGTAAGCCGAATTCTTGGGGGGGAGGATGTAATACCCCTTATGTTGCTGCTTGTTCTTGACATTCTCTGTTGCTTTGTTTGGCACATTGTGGTTTTGATGATACTGTTGATGTTATGTTGTAGTAGCTTAGATTGTTACTGATTATATTACTCTTATGATGCCATGGATATTATAATGACATTTTGATTACGATTGTTTTGATGGAGTTAATTGGAATGCAGTAGGCTAGAGAATAGTAATTGATGATGTTGATGCGAATTAATGTAATTCTATAATGCAATAGATGATGATATGATTTGGTGAGGGGATAGGGTAGCATCACTCGTTCGTGAGCGCCCTGCTACACTACAAATCCTTCTCACGATGCTTTGTAATTGATTATATGTATGTATGTTGTGTATCACCTTGTTGGATGCAGGTTTTGCAGGAATAAGACTTGATTCCACCTATTTCGATAGGACAGGGCAAGCATCGAACCAACCCAATGGCAGGAAGTTGAACAAAGGTGACATGGAAGTGACCCCATCCCAAGATGTCAACTATCTTGTACCTTCTTGGTTTTGTGTGTGTTGGTCGTAGCCATTTTGTTGTTACGTTAGTCTTTTTATGTAACTATGATTTTATGACTTATCTAATGTGGTGTATGGTTTTATGTTGTGATTTAAATAATTAAACAATTAATAAAATAAAGCATAAATTAATAATAAATAAATAAATAAATGTTAGTAGATTGTGAAAATATTAAATTTATTTTGAAAATCTTGCAAATGGTTGACTTCAATTATTTTAATGGGCATTTGATTATTTAATATAGTGTTCGTGGAGATGATATATAAATAAATAAATAAAAAGTTAAATTTTGTGGATTTGAATATA